>OY977943.1:29334883-29672383 GCA_963854355.1 Epinotia brunnichana
AATAAGACGAAACGAGCACAAAACAAGTACATAACATATTAAAAAAGTAATTAATAATTATATACCAGATTATAAAAGGTTAGGTAGTTTTTACTCCTCAGTCATATTGCAAACTTGTTTTTATTTTTTATTTATTTAACACAATTAATTACACAGTTTATGTAAAAACTAACGACGTATTGCTAAGTTAGCCGCTTCATAAATATTTTTCACGAATCTTTGTTCCCGTAAAATGTATTTTGACAAGGGTCAAAAAAGAAAGAAAAAGAAAACGAACAAAATATAAACGTCGTAGTGATAGAATAAACGAAATTTAGGAGAATTTTAGCTAAAATAGGTTTCATGTTTGTAAATAAGGGCATTAAAATATACCTAAAGACTATCATCATCATATCAGCCGAAATACGTCCACTGCTGGACATAGGTGTCCCCAAAGAGTTTTACAATGACCGGTCCTGCCTGCACCACCCGCATCCAGCGGACTCCCGCGACCTTTACCAGACCATCAGTCATGGGGTCTGTCATCAGGTGGACACCTTGTGAAGGTCTACCCACACTTAAGGCGACGTGAGCTCCAAAAACTGTTTTTTAAAAAATCGTAGCTCATGTTTGGATTATAATACGGCTGCCCTAAATTTAATTAGAAATCTTGAGGCCTTTTTCGAGGGAAATCAGCTATTCGAATCCTGAGTTTTCGACTTTCGCTCGATAGAAAAAAATCACGAACATAGGTCTAAAATACACTTAAAAAAATTGTAACAAATTATGCACAACAGCTAAACATATTAAAGTTGGTTTTAAAAATCAGCAATGTCATGTTTGAGGGAAATCAGCTATTACTTTTTTATTTATTAAAGTGCACAAAAAATTAAGCGAGATGGAAGTGCGTGTTTGGAAGCGCGGATATCATGTTTTTTAATTTTAATTTTTTGTGTGTTTTAATAAATAAAAGAGTAATAGCTGATTTCCCTCAAACATGACACTGCCGATTTTAAGAACTAATTTTAATATGTTGTACATAATTTGTTACGATTTTTTAAAGTGTATTTTAGACCTATGTTCGTGATTTTTTTCTATCGAGCAAAAGTCAAAAACTCAGGATTCGAATAGCTGATTTCCCTCGAGAAAAGCCTCATGATTGCTAATTAAATTTACTGCAGCCTTATTATAATCCAAACACGAGCTACGATTTTTTAAAAATCCGTTTTTGGAGCTCACGTCGCCTTAAGACGTTAAAGACTATACCTATAAGGGCTATAAGTATTAATTCGTTTGGATATGAACTTACGTTAGTTATTTGAAGGTTAATAAAACACAGGCAGCGAAGCAAACAGCTGGCATCTGCCATGTCATAATTCAAGCCGTCTGTAGCTGTACATCCTGCTTGTCAATGAAAATTAAACGGAACACACCCTCTTTGTCACTAGAACTTTCTTAGTCAGCCAGTCAATAACACGGCATCATCTTGAACCTTAATTATATACACATAAGGTTTATTCCTAAGGTAGTTTGCGCAGGACGGGTGCAGTTCGGTTTTCGACCTTAAAGATTAAGCATCAGTGTTGTGTTTCTTAAAGAGTTTTGTAGTTAACTGCAAGGTTATGTTTGTAGAACCGTATGGCACTCTCATTTCAGTGTTTGCGTCGCGCTTCGCAATTAGTTCTTAGCGATGTTCGTAATGAGAGATGTTTCTTGTTCTGATTATATATTATAAGGTTTGTTCGTATTCTGATTAACGTTTTGATGTATGGGCGTGATGAGTGCTCGGTGTATGCTTGTTTATTTATGGTACACATTACGTAATTTATTTACCTATACATGCACGAGTGAGAGAAATAAATCAAGTAAATTCTTCTTATATGAGACACGAGAATGCAATGAAAATGAAAGGTTGTCATGCACAGATTCCATTCCCACAATGGCAGCCATTTCATTGATCGGAAATTACCCAATTTAAAATAATTACATCAAATAGTTATCACGTTTCAGAAAAAGCTTAGGAGTGTTTTCAAGCCTACGCAAAATAGAAAAATGAGTTAGGTACTTTTTACCAATCACACAAGGAATTTACGCTCATTTTACAAGCTTTTATTTAGTTTCACCTGTCCCATTGTCTGTATTCAAATCTTGCAAGTTAAATTTGACCCACTTCCTGGTTTCCAATTGAGCTGAAATTTTGCATGCATATGTATATCGCATGACAATGCAATATTATGATGACATGGAGCTGATCTGATGCTGGAGCTGGAAGGTGGCCATCGAGCTTGGGCTCGTTAGAATCGTCTCTATGAGTAGTTGATGATGGTATGCAGAAAAGTACAGTCTTTTTAATATTTGTCCAACGGCACACTTATTGAACGATCCAGCGATGCAAACGAAGTTTCCGTTTCAGCTTAGAACAACTTTTTTTCGTATATCGGGCGTCTGTCCGACTGTACTACTCTACAGGTCGCATTTCTCGACCGATTCTCGTGAATTATTGTGAGCAGGTTCTATCATTATATGTATAGATTTGTCAATTCAGGTTTTTTTAAGGCACCGTAGGTTCAGCGAAGTTAAGCGAACAGAGTTTTTGAGACAATATAATGCGTCTGTTTATAATAATATGGTTTCAAAAAAATACGAATAGTAATCTTGAGGCTTTTCTGCAGGGAGATCAGTGATTCGAAATATGAAAATGATAAAAAAAAATCACGAATATAGGTCTAAAATACACTTAAAACATTCGTTACAAATTATGCACAAAAGCTAAAAATATTTAAATTGGTTTTAAAAATCGGCAATATTATGTTTGAGGGAACTTAGTGATTACTTTTTAGGGTTCCGTAGCCAAATGGCATAAAACGGAACCCTTATAGATTCGTCATGTCTGTCTGTCTGTCTGTCTGTCCGTCCGTATGTCACAGCCACTTTTTTCCGAAACTATAGGAGCTATACGGTTGAAACTTGGTAAGTAGATGTATTATGTGAACCGCATTAAGATTTTCACACAAAAATCGAAAAAAAACATTAAATTTGGGGGTTCCTCCCCATACCCAGAACTGAAACTCAAAAATTTTTTTTTCATCAAACCCATACTTGTATCTATCGATAGGTCTTAAAAAATTATATTAAGGTTTCTAAGATAATTTTTTTCTAAACTGAATAGTTTGCGCAAGTGACACTTCCAAAGTGGTAAAATGTGTGTGTCCCCCTGTAACTTCTAAAATAAGAGAATGATAAAACTAAAAAAAAATAATAATGTACATTACCATGCAAACTTTCACCGAAAGTTGGTTTGAACGAGATCTAGTGACTTGTTTTTTTTAATACGTCATAAATCGTAAACTGCAATTTATTTTACGGAACCCTTCATGTGCTAGTCCGACTCGCACTTGGCTGCTTTTTTTAATTATTTAAACGCACAACAAAATAAAATTGAAAAACATGATATCCGCGCTTCCGAACACGCACTTCCATCTCGCTCACGCTTATGCTCAGCGAGAGGAAGATAAGACCATAAACCTACGACGCCTTAACAACAGTCTCGCGATTTGAATACGTTTACGCCATTAGCTTACAGGTACCTTGGTATTAAATGTTACAAATATTACCGAACCTTAAAAAGAAAGAAATCATGTGTCATATATATTTTTTAATAGAAATAAACTAACATGTATTCGTAACAGACACAAAACGACAAACAGTGAATATAAATAACACACTTCACGAAAATTTACCAGTAAATTTAAATGTTTCAACGCATTTATTAAGACATGGTATCTTTAAATAAGCTCTTCATCAAACAAATCATGATTCATGACAATCATGACATGACATACGATTAAATAAATAAATAAATTGAACAAAGTAAAGTATTAAGTAAAGTATATACAAAGTATTTAATCTACTTTAATAATCGAATAGAGAAAGAAGAGAAAGTTAATAAAAATGCACCCTGCACCCTCCAGAGCGCACCCTCGTGACGTCACATGTCCCGCCATTTTGGTTCGATGAATCTTTTGCAGGCAAGAAAAGACAGTCGTAATTTTATAGGTAAAAAACTTAAGAGGGGCCCCTCTTGAATGCAGGTGCAGGTTACAAAGAGGCATATTCATACATGTCGCGACATCGAAAAAAATAACATTATAAGAGGACAGAAAGAATCAGACTTCTTAGCGAGAGGTAACTAAGGAACTTAAAAACCGTACGTTATACATCTTACAAATATGGAATGTCTATTAACTTAGAGAGGTAGGGCACAGCGGAATGTCATCTCGCTCGTATGTGGAGCAGCCCAACTGGGGAAGTACCTCCACCTTACAGAAGACCGCAGCCATAATAGCACCACTGCTTTGTAGTGTTGCTATATTATTGCATGATATGAAGTATGTGGTGTATGGTATGTACTGTGTTCCTGGTGGTGAGTAAGGTGGCCAGAGCTCCCTGGGGTGCGCTGTGTTGGGAGTGAGGGATCTGCATGTCTATATCTGCCAACACAGCGAATCCTCAAGTGAATAAAGGGTCGGCAACGCGCTTGTGATTCTTCTGGAGTCACAACTGTCCATAGGCGGCGGTACCAGCTTAACATCAGGCAGGCCGTAAGCTTGTTTGCCGCCGACGTGGTATAAAAAAAAAAAAAAAAATAACTAACACTATACTTCTGTGCAAAAAAAAACGGCCAAGTGCGAGTCGGACTCGCGCACGAAGGGTTCCGTACCATTATCTATAAAAACGGCAAGAAAATCCCGTTTGTTGTATGGGAGCCCCCTTAAATATTTATTTTATTCTGTTTTTTTAGTGAAAAATTCAACTGTCTTACACGGTTCATGAGATACAGCCTGGTGACAGACGGACAGACAGACAGACGGACAGCAGAGTCTTAGTAATAGGGTCCCGTTTTACTCTTTGAGTACGGAATCCTAAAAAGCAAGAGGAGTATTTTAGCTAGAGATAAATACAGGCTGTTAGACAGGTACCTATCTTAGTCCAGTTATTTTATTTTCACTAGTATGGAAAAAATTACAAATTTGGAAATTATTTAAAATAGCTGTTTTGTCTGTGTAACATGTAAGTAGTTACTTGGAAACAAAATCCAACAAAATATAAGATATATCAAAAAACAAAACTTAATTAGCTCCTGAAAAGTCGAAAAAATATTAATAAAATGTTTTAGTGTTTGTTTTGGTTAATTTATATTTGCTCTATAATGTTTATGATAAATCATACAAAAAAGACAATGATTGCTCCATTTAAATCTATCCAATTAATTCTGGTGGAAAAATTGTAGGATTCTTGATTAAAGCATCTAATAATAACGTTTAATAACGAAATAAACAAAAAACATGCTGAGGATTATAAATTAATGTTTTACAAATCCGTATTTTTCCTGGAGTATTTGTAAAATAACAAAAACCGAACAGATAATGCAATTTATAGCATTCTCGCTGGTTCATAATTTCATAAAGCACTCTATTTCATAAAACACTCTATTTTAATATAATAGTGTACGAGACAAGTATTCAATTTAAATACAAATAAACATCATCTATTCACTCAAACAAAGTTAATACAAAGCTGAAAGATGCGCTCGAGTTTATGTCTTATTCTAATTTCTCTGAACATCTCACATCGAAACTCCAACTTTATTTGACGTAATTTAGAGCTGCTTTTCCACTGAATAATTTCCAACACATGGTGACCATTACTCGTCGTTAAGATGAGTGTACTTAAGCGTTCAGTATGCATTATTATAAATTATGCATTATCTTAATGGTAATTATTATCTGTTTATAAATGGATGCAGTGTGGTATCGAACAAAACAACATACTGTACGAGTGTACGTTTGTGGGAATGGTAATCTTTATTGAGTGTTTGAAATAAAAATACTGCTTGTGACAAACGGACAGACGTCAACTGATAAGTTTTCAGTTAAATCAAGTTTGGTAAGGAATATTGAAAAAAGATAATTAGATATTATTGGACTTGTTAATATTACGGAGTCAACAACTTTTAAAGTAAACTCGGCCTTTATATTTGAGGCAATATTCAAAAGAAAACATATTTACGAGTAAGTATGTCCGGTATCTAACCTAAGTAAACAAAATATTATTACAATAAGTATAGTCTTTTGCACCTTATTACTTTGTAATAAGGCGAATATGTATATATATATATTTGATGTCGACTGTACTAATATTTAGGTAGGTATGTTTGCTTACAAATGTTAGAAACGCAACTTGATCGGATTCTTTTTGTTAACCCGACCAATCTATAGTACTTACTTCTCGAAACTACACCTTATTTTTTACGATTTTTGCAGTAAATAATAGTGCGTCTCAATGGGTCCAATCTAAACAATTCTCCTCTTATCTACAAACGATCCCCTTCCATTATTGCTATCCGGCACATACAAAGCTTCCTATATACGATCTTCAAACTGCAACATCTCATTCTTAGGAAAAATGCCTCAGAAGCCAGCATGTCCTTAGAAGAGCTATTCATCATCATCATCATATCAAAAGACGTCCACTGCTGGACATTGGCCTCCCCCAAAGAGTTCCAAAGTGACCAGTCCTAGTAGAAGAGCTATTGCTAAGCGAAAACAACTTCCTACTACTACCGCGACCAACCATTGTCTCCCAAATTAGACCTCCCCAGCACTAACGACCTCATTCAGAATGACGTAATCCTCAAGTTACAGCGTCATCGGAATTAGAAAAAAAAAGTCTTTGAAGTCCTCCGTGTCAGCTTACGAGACAATTGCAGGGGCGCACTCATTATGACGAAGTATCAGGTTACGAGAACAATTTAGGTAAGTATTAGGGTTTTCATTGTTACGTGATACTTGTTGGGATTAGATGTTTTTACATAGACTATTGTTGTTTTTGGAATCAGAGATATAGTGTCTTTATTCACGGAATATTACTACAGTATTTATTATCTTATTTATTACAGTACAAAAACGTTTCACTTTTTTCATCATTCCTTCGTCCCAGTTTCTAATAGTAAGTTTGTTGATGAACAACGTCCAAGATAATTTAAATTCTCTTAATAAGATTTACAATAAGGCATACATTTTAAACATTGACGGTTTTACTACCGGTAATTTTTTTGTAAGACTATTTGACAGATCATGTAAAAATGACTGCTCATTTACTTTAAAAACACAAAATAATAAATTGCTTTTGGAGCAAATAATTCAGAACTTTCTTATCCAAAAACCAATGCGTAAGGCATAAAAGTGATTACTCTGAGGTATTAAGTTCCCCCGAGGGTGTGAACGTGGGGGGTAATATCGGGTGTCTTATTATTTTTACACCACTGCCTCACAAACGGCTCTTATCTTCGGTGTATACGTATATAAACTTGGGATGGTGAACCTATAGATATATTTATGATGGATTTTATTATACGAAATCAACGACTTGAGCAAAACATGATAATTCAGTAAACTTAAAACGTCTACCAAAATGTGATTACACTTTAACAATAAGTATCTGTGAGAAATTTAATTTTTACCCGACTACGGCTGAGCCAAAGGGAAGGGATGTTTGTATTTACGTATGTTCCACTGTAGCGTTTAAAATACTGAACCGATTTTGATAAATGGGGTGTTAATCGATTCGAAATTATGCTCCGGGTGACATAAGCTACTTTTTGTATGAAAAATATAAACAAGGTGGCTGTCACATACAAATAAGTGACTGACTTTGAAAACACTCTTTTGCTATCATAGCGTGTGGGGTAACAAATGATAGAAGAAACATGTTCTAGTTCAAATATATAAAAATATTATTCATAATTACTTTTCCGTAGTCGGTATATAGTTTTTTAAACTTTTTATTGAACTTAACTAGTTAACTCTGTTGGTTACTAAAACATGAAAAAAAAACGAATCATGTGTATGCTTTGTGTATGTTGTAGTTTGTTTAACATTGAGCTGTCTCTTGTTGGTAAAAACTTTTTCTCAAACATGCAATGAAATATTCTCTTTACGTTCCTTATATTATAATAGACTCGGAAGTATGAAATGGGATTTCATACAACTTTTCAGGCCTAGGCCTGCAAAGTAACTTTTTAATTTTCATTCCACTATTTGTAGCACAGCATCACGGCATTCAGCCATGAAAATTAGTTTGATTTGAGGATTTTTATTTATTTATTTCATTGCATGTTTAAGAAAAGCACTATACATGCTTCGGCGTGAAAACGGATTCCCGGCCTCTGATGTAATGTACTATTATTGCCGACTATATATTATTGCACAGACATCTGACCCATAACTCGCATTGCATTTGCCTAAATAATTAGTTTTTAATTTTATAATTGTATTGTATGTATGTTAGTCTTTAAGGTATTTGTTACTATGGGCCTTAGACGCCTGAAATAAATAGTTTTATTTATTTATTTATTGAAACATACAGTCAAGTGTAAAAAATATGGGTGCATACAACTTACTCATAAGTCATAAATTGTAACGTCCCATGGCATGGTATGTCCAAATATTGAAAGCTTAGATTTCAACCCAAGTTTATACTAATAGCTCAACGAAATAGGACTCAAGCAAAGTGGATAATGAAATTAAAGATAAAAAATGTAAACAAATGTGTTGCCACTGCAATAAAATCAATCCCAAGAAGTGGAAACTTAAAATTCGTTAAATACGCGAGATAAAAAATAATGCGTCTAATTCTCACGTAAAATAATGCCTGGAAAATATTCGTAAATATTTAAATAAGCAAAATGAAAACGTATTTATTTTATATTCATAAATATGTGCAGTTTATATTTACGCCACTGGCAATGGTTAGGAATTGTAAACCTTTGGTTCGTAATTTAATTAATATACCTGGATATTCCTATTCCTTATTCTTAATTTTTTAGTAAAACCGAAAAATTAATTCAAGTTCCATTTATACTGAATCGACTTGTCTGATCGTGCGTAG
Organism: Epinotia brunnichana; assembly: GCA_963854355.1. Taxonomy (NCBI): domain Eukaryota; kingdom Metazoa; phylum Arthropoda; class Insecta; order Lepidoptera; family Tortricidae; genus Epinotia; species Epinotia brunnichana. The sequence goes on from OY977943.1 coordinate 29,343,812, forward strand.
ACTGCTTTAATATATATTATTAATATATATATATTATACGCTGAGCTCACCTAAACTGTTCAACGTTTACGTGAATGGCCTGATCGAGGAGCTCAGCAGTGCTCATGTCGGATGTCATATAGAAGGGGTTTTTGTGTAAACAATTTAAGCTACGCAGACGATATGGTGCTGCTGAGCCCCTCGATGGGGGGGTTAATAAAACTGTTACGCATTTGTGAAACATACGCGGAGGCCCACGGGCTATTGTACAATGCTACTAAAAGTGAAGTGATGCAATTTAAAGCGGGCAAGAAAACCTACCGAATGCAACCAGTCTCACTTTATGGTACCCCTTTAAAGAGAGTTGACAAGTTCAAGTACCTGGGCCACTGGGTGACTGAGACGATGTCGGACGTCGAGGACATAGAGCGCGAGCGCCGCGCGCTGTGCGTCCGCTGTAACATGTTGGCCCGCAGATTCGCACGCTGTGATGGAGAAGTCAAGTTAACTTTATTTAGGGATTTTTGCCAAACCTTCTACACGTGCGGTCTGTGGACTAACTTTACACAGCGGGCGTACAGCGCGTTGCGCGTCCAATATTTGACGACCGCTTTAGCCTAGTTGGTAGTGAACCTGCCTACGAAGCAAGAGGTCCTGGGTTCGAATCCCGGTAAGGGCATTTATTTGTGTGATGAGCACGAATATTTGTTCCTGAGTCATGGATGTTTTCTATGTATTTAAGTATTTATTTCTCTATATAAGTATCTATATCGTCGCCTAGTACCCATAGTACAAGCTTTGCTTAGTTTGGGACTAGGTTGATTTGTGTAAGATTGTCCGCAAAAAAATATTTATTTATTTAATATAATGACGCGTTCAGGATGATGTTCGGGCTGCCACGGTATTGCAGTGCGTCGACAATGTTCGCGGAGGCGCACATGGATTGCTTTTTTACTATCATGAGGAAACGATGTGCGTCTCTCCTCAATCGCAGTCGTGGCAGCCCAAATAGTATCCTGAGCATGCTAGCCCACCGCTGGGACTCGCCACTGCTCCAGCGTCATGTGCAACTGCACGCGCCTGTAATACCGGTGCTCAGGCGTCTTTAATTTTAGTTTAGCATAATTATAAAACACTAACCATAGCTCTAAGTTTGTAAACACTAACACTATGGATTTTATAGTCCGAAATAAATAATTTGTATTTGTATTTGTAATATCTTTGCCCCGAGCTGCGGCGCTACCACGAACTTCGAATCTCGAACTTCGTATATCTCCTTTTCGGTCGCTCGAGTACCATAAACCATAAGTGCGATAGAGACGGAGATATACGAAGTTCGAGATTCGAAGTTCGTGGTTATAGCTCTGAATCGCATTCGTTTTCTGACGTTTGTCGTGATCGAATGTTTTCCTTTCCGCTTATGCACTCTGTTGTTGAATTTTTGTTTGCTGTTACGTTTTTGTTTTATTTTGTTGTTTGTGTTTGTGTGGACTCATACGACCGAAAACACCATGGAGCCTCAGCCAAAAGTAGTGACGATATATTCATTAAATAGTTAAAACCAAAACCTGGTTGATTGCCCCTGAGACGTCACTTTGACGTTGACAGTTCTTTGTTTACATTTTTTATCTTTAATTTCATTATCCACCTTAGAAAATCATTATTACAGAAAAATGTGTAAACTGTGTACCTAACTCATGTTTTTATAGTAGCTTTAACCAATATAGAAAGGAACTCGGCTATAAAGTGCATTTTTATGAGGAGGGCAACTTTGATGTCCATACGGTCCGATATAGTATTATCGAGGAGCGAACGGCGCGGCGTCCTAACAGAGAGACAGGACAGCAAGAAGTGCAAGAACACATTTTTGTTTACTTTGGACACAAAATAGTTTGAAAGTGGCTTTTTCGCTGAGGAAAGTGTACATTTTGAACGTGTAAAAAGGAAACCCATTCAATCAAAAATCCATTGTTTAATCTAGTTTATTTTTAATGAATTAAAAATAAACTTGATTAAAGAATTATTTAGAACTAACCTTCTTGACTTGACCTTCTTGTCAAAATTAATCACTTCTTTAAGAAATGTATATATTTACGATTGATATTCAATTGTTTGAATGACCCATATTGAACGGGGCCTAAACACACCAAAACACCTTCAATAAACACTACGACACCAAAACATCCTTCGACTCAAAAACGCGCGTTCCGTGTAAAATACGCCCGCACCGCAGGGTTCTCCGTTCACATTCTTACGTTGCCCCACCGTTTATTATTTATAAGTTTTACGACAGACGTAAATACATGGGGATAGGGCAAGTTCAGGGCTGCATTCACAATGTTTCTGAAGGTAACCAGTGTAAGTCTGATCTCTGGTTACCCTTAGCTGTTGAGAATCTCCGTATCAAAATATAGTAGATGAGTAATAAGGGGTGTCGAGGTTGTGAGTAGCATAGCAGGGCTGATATAGTATGGTAAGACATGCGAGCATCAAAAACAAAGCTTTGATTATGTTCGGAGTTTGGACAGTTTGTTGATCTTGCTTTTCCATATCCACTATTTAAAACTATGCTTAATTTGGGTCTATATTGACGTGTAATATTGTTCCTTAATATTTTTTTATTTTGTTTTTTTTTTCCCATTCATCTGAAATGCATATGAATAAAAGAGTGTACATTTTATTTGTTACTCCATTACGTGAGAGAAACACCCAATTTCACAAAACAAAACAATTATTAAAATCTAAACATAACTAACTTCACCAAACTTTGTATTGCCTAAAATAAATAAAAAGAAAAATCTAAATTAACATTCCATTGTATTTCAAGAAAAGCTTTGCTATCATATACGATTGTAGCGTGTCCGGTAAATTCTGACATAACAATAAGATATTGAAATTCATAACGCTATACTGAAAGTAAAATTGTGCTAGAGTTTCGCAGCCCAGTTTAGGCATTTGGCAACATCTCAAAAGGCCTTGACCTAAGCTGCAATGCGGGCGAGCCCGTGTATTCCGAGGCACCGCCGTATAACCTTTCTATTTACTTTTTGGCAGTGGTTTTAAAAAAGAATGTTGATAGGTATAGGGCTGCATTTTGGCTACGTTGTTCTGCTTACTCATTGCATGTTAGTTTGACAAAAATGAGTAACTTGTAACAAAAGCAATGTAATTTTATAATACCTACTGTTATACTAAAATTACATATTGTATACTGTTTTGAAAAAAATATACCTTGCCGAGTTTTTTACGTCGGTTCTTCTCGAGGCAGAGGATTTCTTTCCCAACCGGTGGTAGTTTATCGATATTCATAGGTACATTGTAATATGCCTAAATTGAAAAATAAATACCTAACTTTGACTTTATGGCTTGAATGTCAGAAACCGAAAATATAGTATAAAATTTAAGGCAAAGCCAGCTGCTACCTATGCAGAAAGTCACATTAAGTAAATGTACTGACGACGTATTTATAAATTTAGCATTTAAACTGTAAATATAAGTACGATTCACTTTATAATTACTTATATTCATCTCGTAAAGTTTATACCAGGGGACAATCTTACACAAATCGATATAGTCCCTGGTAACCTCAAAAAGGCCTGAGTAGGAAAAAATACTCGTTCCTTATCACACAAATATTACCTCTTATCGCGATTCGAACCCAGGTATGTCAGCTTCGCAGATGAGGTGACTTAGCTTAACTGGTTGTCACTTATAAATCCAACTATTCAAGGGGTTTTTAGGTTTTTGGGGTTAAACCATGAAGCAGAACTTTGTCAAGCTAGCAATTTCCCGTGTCGCACAGACTTCCTACGTTTAGCCTTCATGAATATTGACGACCCGGTCGATATCTGATGCCATCCACTACTGTTTATGTTCCGATAAAGGCTTAGTTACGAGCTGGATACCAGGCATTGGGACGGGAATCGAATTAAGCGAATAGACGTGGTCTATTATAAATTAAGTAGATACTATACAATCGATTTCCTGGAGGGGAATGTAGCAAACATTTCGAGAGGATTGTGGCTCGAATCTAGCACCTGCAAATGGTACGGCCAGCTGTATCCAGCTAATATTTAATACTACAGAATATTATATGCGCGAAGAGAGATGTATTTGATTGGATGTAAGGTCAACAAATGACATCTAAAATGTTCGTCCATGAAACCTATGATTGACATGCATTTTAGAAACCTGGCAAAAGGCAAATCTTTTTGGGTTTAAGCCAATGAAATGTAACCCTTTGTAACAACAATAGATATTTGATTCACGAAGTGCACTCCTGTCTAGCATACCATACTCTTTCTGCCAGAAACCCGCCTACGCCGTAGGCACTCTCCGCTACTTAGCGGGAAAACCACCGGATCGGCTACGAGCGTAGTGCGTAGCGATTCTTGGTAGTAAATGTCGTAGGCTATTAGCAAAATATGAATTTGTACGTAACTGAGGCGTGTTTTCGGCGATTTCTGCTATAATATACTTTACTGTCTGACCCAATAACACAATTACTGCCAAGAACCGCTACGCTCGTACCCGATACCGTGGTTTTCCTCGCATGAAGCGGACAACAACTACGGCGTAGGCGCCCGCTAGGCGGGCTTTACAGGCAGTGAAACTGCTAAAATATACGAGTAGGCTAGCAGGCACTCCAGACATTGCATTACGTAACGTAAGGGGGTAACCATGATATTTCAGAAAAATACGCGGATTATTACAAGATAATCCGAACCCACTGACGTGTGTCAAATGATCATTCAGTCCCCGTATAACCTTCGTTATTTATAGAGCGGGCGCGGCGGTCATACAAATGAGCTGGGGTCGGGAATCGAACCCGGGCCTACCGCACGCGCGCGGCGTGAATACCAAGTAGTTTAAGGCAGGGAAGTATTGCGAATGAAATTAAGTTCAAAGTCATGGAGTGAAAAAACTTTTTTTCGAATGTAACTTCAACCTTATGTCAATTTCATATAGACTGCCATGAAAAGGTTTTTGCAACTGACTTCCAAAAAGTATTTATTTTCTAAAGTAAGTATGTACAAGTTGATTATTTACTTAACTAAATTATATCTAAAAAAGGTCTTCGAGGCATTGTACCGAAGATGCTAGCTGCTAGCGGCATTGCAACGCTAATGCGTTGCGCGTGAAAGCCGCCAGCTCTTCGGTCACCAGTTACATCAACCAGACGTTTCGCGATTTCCGTAATTTTTAACTTATGTGCACTGGGACCCCAACGACCGACTTAAAAAGAAGAAGGTTTTCAATTTGACTGCGTTTCTGTTAGTTTCAGTTTGTTCCGAGATATTTAGGCCTCGTTTACGGACCGGCAAGGCGTGGAACGTGTATATAAACGCAAGCGTGTACGTTGTCTAGGTAATCATCATCATCATCATCATCACATCAGCTGAAAGATGTCCACTGCTGGACATAGGCCTTCCCCAAAGAGTGCCACAATGACCGGAGGCCAAAGGTGGCCTTTACCAGATCATCAGTCCACCTTGTGGGGGGCTACCCACCCTGCGCATGGTACGTGGTCGCCACTCATTCCTCCATTGATTGCAGTTCTCAGAAACTCTGTGATCCAGCACTACAATACAATAAATTGTGTGCCAAATAAAAGCATTTCAATTGTTTTTACATGTTTGTAAACTTCAGTAAATGCAAAATACAAATATTTACTTCACCCAGTAATCCCTCCATAGCCTCGGGATATTTGACGAATTTATTTTATAAAGCCAGGAGTTCATAAAAACACAACTTATATCAGCTGCACCACTGAACTTAAAACAGCGGAATGTAATTATTATGTGCACTCCAGGTAACTTCGATATTTGAGAAATAAATCTAAATAATCTTCAAGAATTCGGTATTGAGACAGGAAAAAATTGGGCTCCGCATAAATGTATCAAGATTGAATGGGGCGAGAAGTCCAGTAGGTCAATCACGTAACGCATTGTACGCGCGTCTGACAGTAAAATCACAATCTAACTGTCATTTTTCCATATAACATTGACATTTAGACCTTACAGACGCGCGTAAGAAAAGTTACGTGATCGACCCACAGGTGCATTGATTCGGGGCCTTACTTTACGCCTACTTTAAGGCTTAGTAAAATAATAACTTATCAAAAGATTGTTAAAAAAACAACAGTGTTTTTTAGTTTTTTTAGTTTATGTCACTCCCAATATTATGAGTAATCAACGACGACAGTAGCTCACGAAATAGAATTTTCTTGTGCACGTACATACGCTCGAAAAACATAACCTTTCTTCTGAGGCAGTCGGGTAAAAAGGGGACTCAAATACATATTGCATTTCTATCAATAGGCTTGTGTCAAACATTTTTTTACGATGCCATACTTACCAACCAATTTTTGGAGAGGAACAAAAGTTTGTATGGGAGCAACTACAATTAAAGAACATAAATACCCAAAAATTTGAGTCAAAGCCGGCCCTCGCTGGTGGCAGGCAAAACGATTCATACTAATTATTGATAGTAAAGTATGACGTCACAGTGTAATATTTTACTAACCGTTGTATGGAAAATCAAGTAAATTACTGTTTAGGTCGCGTTTAGGTCCATAGTTGTCATACAAGTTTGTTTCTATAAAAGCGTAAGTATTAAAATTTACTGTTGGACAATAAAAAAAGTATATATTTTTCTAAACTTTCAGGGTCCATATCTTTTTATGATTTTAATTCTATTTTGTTATTTATACATTATCGAAATAATTTGATGGTTTACTATCCATTTAGCAACACTTCGTTATCCATTTTAACATGGAAACTATCCTATTAATCTTAAGGCAAAGCAGATAAATATATAGCGACCAACCTGCATTTTTATTTGTAGACTAAAATACTGATGATTAAATTACTGAAAATGAAATGCTTAGCGTTATCGAGTCCAATCGCTATCGCTGTGAACTGTCGGGACAGTCCAGATGTGTGAATTCCCAGCATTTCTGTTTGACTGACACCGGTACAGTGCGGGTCGATGGGCGCGCACTTATTGTGAATGGTGTTTGGGAAATGCAGGCTTAGGGTGGAAATGATATTGGACGCAACCGAGTGGATATCATTTTGTTCAAAGTATGGAGATCTATGGCGTCATTGTTAGGCCACACTTGCATTTTCAGAAGGTATGATTAATCTTAAGGCAAAGCAGATAAATATATAGCGACCAACCTGCATTTTTATTTGTAGACTAAAATACTGATGATTAAATTACTGAAAATGAAATGCTTAGCGTTATCGAGTCCAATCGCTATCGCTGTGAACTGTCGGGACAGTCCAGATGTGTGAATTCCCAGCATTTCTGTTTGACTGACACCGGTACAGTGCGGGTCGATGGGCGCGCACTTATTGTGAATGGTGTTTGGGAAATGCAGGCTTAGGGTGGAAATGATATTGGACGCAACCGAGTGGATATCATTTTGTTCAAAGTATGGAGATCTATGGCGTCATTGTTAGGCCACGCTTGCATTTTCAGAAGGTATGTATTCAATCTACTTATCGGTGCATTGCGTTTCAATTCACTATACAGGTTGATTTCGGGGTCGTGGAGCAAGAAGACCAAAAGCGGATAAGATGGTAACACTGAACAATTTTTCCCAAGAACCCACCACGAAATCGCAAAAGAAATCAGCTGTTCCATACATTAACTCTCAATTAACTCGCTGTTCAGTATGACCATCTTATTCGCTTTTGGTCTTCTTGCTCCACGACCCCGAAATCATCCTGTATATGTATTACAGTTTTAACTAATCAACTAATCAATAATCATACGTTAGTGTTAGAGCGGAATGCACTTAGGGACAAAGAAGAAGCTAGGTTTCAAAGTTTGGGCTAAGAACGTCCGGACGTCAGGACGCGTCCTGCAAACATCTTGTGGTACGATAGAAATATGAGAGTTAGTCATTCTTAAGCTTTATAAATAAAATGCTTGATCGTACCTACATATTATCATGAACATGCGGTCTGATATACTATATTAATGAGTATTTAATTTTATTTCAAGAGTTAATGGTACTTTGTAATAAAAAAAATGTACCTAATACAAAGTTTTTATTTAATACTGGCAGGTAAAACAAAACCCGAGCCCGATTAAAAAACAAAATTCCAATTTGGAAAAATCATGATTGCTCCGGAATTAGATTCCAAACTCCACGATATCGAACGGTACAGTTCGGTAATTAACGAACTTGAGTTCCATTTTCGAATTTACGGCGCAGAGCGTAATCGGTCCAGGCTAAATTCACAACCCTTGCCTGCAACTTGCCTCAGAATAACCAGTGAACGATTGATCTTCAATTACATTTAATTGTAGCGGATAGAAGGAACAATTTATATTAGGGACGAGTCGTGAGGTGCGTCGAGACAGGTTGTGAACTACCCGGTGTCATTGGATGGCGATAAGCGCCCGTCCGATTGGCCGATGGGCCGTAACTTCGTTCGAAATACGAACTTCGGGATTTACGGCATCAAGACCGTTATGGATTTGACCCAATTTGCCGGGGTCCGGGATGAATTGAAATTGGATTTTTTTCGAGCCGTTTAAGACTTCATAATAGGACCCTTCCTCGTATTGAGAATTCGCTGTGAGTAAATAAAGTGCTACGGATATTTCGTAGCATCGTGTAAGTAGCTACTTACTGTAGCTACCTACGCGAATACATTCTACAACATTTTATGTAGTTGCTCTTTGACTTGTAATTTGAATTTAGTAAAAGGATTTATGCACGCTTTTTCAATGGTATTTGCCTGAGTAAATTTTACCAAGCAGAAGGTACAATTTTTCATTTTGATCGAAATTCTGCTAGCGTCTGCTAACTTACCTAACTCCGAAGGCAACGTAATAATACATTTGAAAGAAAAAAAAGGCGTTTTATTAGATAAGACAGCCTTCAATTGTTTATTACTCTCACGCCAATACACTTTTTACATTCTATTTCGCTTTATTTTATAGTACATTGTTTAACAAGGGTCGTATGAGGAATATTGCAAACGAGAGTCTATCAGAAGCCCGACGCCGTGAGGTGGAGGGCTTTTGATGACTCGAGTTTGCAATATTCTTACGCCCGTGTTATTCTTACACAATGTTTTTCATCACATTTGCGAGGAAATAAATAACTACAAAAGACAGAAAAATCTATAATCTAATGTAAGTTAATAATATTTGTTTAAATTAAATTTTGTACTTTTTAATTTTATTTATATGTTATAATTATATTTGCATGCATCGAGAAATGTGTTTTAGAGCAAATAAATGATTGAATTGAATTGAATTGAATATGTTTTATACAAGCGCACCAATCAAATGTTGACGAAATTGACAACTTCACTTCCAGATCAGTGCGAGTGGGGGGCGTAGTTTCAATATTTCAACCAATCACAGAGCATGGAGCATGTGGTTCTTGCAGGGCATGGCCTGCTCGATTACCAATCACAGAGCCAGAATTCTTCTCGTACGCGGCCGTCAAGATTTGCTTAACCAATCAGATCACACACAAGCTCATTACTTCCCTTGGGACCATTATTTCCCGCGGGGACAATTTAGGCCATTGTCCTTCCGAATACAGGCATAGAATAACACCATTTATGAGCAAGTGTGATGAAAAGATTATAATGTATTTCCTTCCCCTTTCATCTGAATCGGTTCAGCATGAAACGGTGGCAAACACACACAATTTCGCAAAATTATCCCAGGCTCAGCAGTTTAAATTACAGAACAAATCAAATTAATATCATTATCTAAAATGCGTATTCATAGCACCGCTAATCTTAATAACCTGTAAACATTGCCAAACTGTTATCTAACCACTAATTATCTAGGCTAACTACCCATTAACGCGATTGTTAGTTCGCGATTTTAACGGCCCCTTAATTTAAACGTTGGCCATAACCGTTCGTTATTCGACTATTCGTAAATTTCGAAATTGGAATGGGTTCATCAGTTGCTGAAGTCGTCGAATGCCACTGATTACTGATTACATCGACTCGTTAGTTGCGGGACGCACTGAGATGTTGCACGACTAAACACCGATGTACAATGTACATACTTATAAATCTTATGATTAACAAATAAAATATATTGTATTTGTATTTATTTGACTATTTTAAACTTTGGCAAGACAACATGCACGAATAAAATACTGTTTTTGTTGTTGAAGGACTCACTCTTCTTACGCTAAACGTATACTGCTAAAGTGTCATATCTTACGTGGTATTAGGCAGTGACAAATTAATGTTTTAACCATTACAATTATCTTACAATCCTGTTCTGAAAGTTGAATTTTCATGGGCATATAGCCGGGTGGAAAATAGCGTTTTCTCCCCTAGGGTGGAAAGTATTTTTTTTTTAATTGTTACTGTCAGCCACGTAGTCGAAGATAATTGAGTTACTTCATATTATTAAAATAAAAGCTTTACATATATCTAAACTCAGCTATACATTAAGCGACGGGATAATAACGACGATGTTGATAAAAATCCTTTTAAAGTTGATATTTTTCTTCCTAATTACAAAAAATCAACATTCAAAATCATTTCTGTAAATATAGGCTGCCCGCCATAATGCTATGAAACTTTTAACTTTTTTTTTCACGTTTCGGCATGGCCCTCTAGATTAGTTGCGTCGCGGCCTACTCGATTACAATCGAGTAGGCCGTGGCAAGTGGCCAGTGCAAAGAGGTCAGAGGTTGGATATAGTTTAAATTATTTTACTTAGGTATATCTAAAATCGAATAATTAATTTATTTTATACTAAGCAAATAATTTGTTACATTTATTTATAGAATTATATAAATACAAGAAATAAGATTAAAATTATTAGACCAGATACGTTTTTAAATCTTTTCTAAAGTTGGCAGTATGTGTATTTAACTGATTACTCTTAATATACCTGTTTTATAAAATGTACGCAATATTTTACTTTCCTCACAGTCGAAATTAAAAGTAGAGTGTTTAACTCGGGTGAAATTACCCATCTCACCCTCAAACTATTGGCGCTCTCACTTCGTTCGAGCGCCAGAAATATCTCGGGTGATATGGGTCACTTTCAACCCTTGGTTAACAATCTACTATTTCACATGTGCTTAGAATGGATCTTCAGGTTGGAAAAAGATATGAAAGATATATTTTATTCCGCGACTAGATACATCTGGAAAATCCGCAATACGCAGATGGACCCACGCAGGCAACTAGCTCTTTAGACATTTTTTTGTGAATCAAATTGTTAGGCAATAGAAATGAATTTTTAGTTGCAACCGTTCGTAGAGCTTTATGCAAATATTTGAATATTTGATGTGTATTTGCTTTCTACACAAGACTTAGTTATAAAAAAAAATCAAAGGAATAAAGAGAGATAGAATTCAAACAACGACACGCCTATACTATAGTATTTGATTTCAATCCACAACATAATATCCGCAGACATCAGAACATCAGTTTAAAAATCCCAATGCGTGGCTCCTCGCGGTCGTTCGCGTTAACGAACCTAATATACAATGAACTTGAAACAAAGCGGCGTATCTCCTCAATATTGTCAGTAACATGCGACTATTTGCTTTAAAAAGTTACAATGTACACCCCAGTTCGATTCCCGATTGTTTGCAAAAGGCAATATTTTAATTGGACGCCCGTTTTATTAACACAGTCAGACAACGCCACAATCCTGTTACGGTGTTTCGATTTAACAACGCGATTTTAACACTCGGGAAAATAAGATCAATTTAAATACTGGTCGCTGCATGAGAAATGAAGAGCTGGCTGATTTTTCATTGATTGGTAATTTTTAAAAAGAAAAAGTTATCTGCATGTTTAGTTAAAACTCGATGATAGCTCCGGTTTTTTGATATCTAATATCAAACAATGAACATTTAAGCCTCTCACAGACTGACGCGGCCTGCGGTGGCGGTCAATAGTAAACTTGACAGTTAATGACAACTAAACTGAAAGAACTAAAAACTCAAAAAAGAGGCTTAAAGCAAAATACTAGCCGCAATATTTGACAGAAGCGGACCATATCCTCAAATTTTGATGTCTCTATTATTCTCATTTTTCATGACAGAGACACGAAATTGGAATTGACCCCTTCTTTCAAATATCCTGGATGATTAGGTATACAGGCAAAGGAAAGTGGTAACAACAGGTTTTCTGCAATCATTTAAGATATTTTCACTTAATTTGTAGTTTGTTGCGGTCTCAATTTTTTCAAAAGAACCGTAAACGAGTAACTATTTGAGATAAACCCCAACGTCGGATAAATTTACTGTAATTGCCTAGTTGTAGAACTTTTCAAACATTGAATCACGTATCCTCTGAGACCAGTGTTGGTTTCATAACTAGCACGATCCAGCTTTGAGCGTCGTTCCATTATAATTACAGGCTGTACCTTGGGACGCTCGGAATGAATCGATGCTCGCTCCAGAAGTTCCATGCTGGTCAGAGTTAACGGAACAGGAAGTAATAATGATACATGATGTAACAATTCTAGTTCACTTTGTACTCAGGATAGCGTCATATATCATCATCATCATCATCATCTTATCAGCCGAAAGACGTCCACTGCTGGACATAGGCCTCCCCCAAAGAGTGCCAAAGTGACCGGTCCTGCGCCACCCGCATCCAGCGGATTTCCGCGACCTTTACCAGGTCATCAGTCCACCTTGTGGGGGGCCTACCCACGCCGCGCTTTCCGGTACGTGGTCGCCACTCGAGAACCTATCATTAATATATCAACGCAAGTATAATTATGTCACCCTAACGCAGGCCTAGATTTTTACTAAACTTTGAACGCTTGCCTGTAGGAAGTTCCAGGTGGTGCCTGGCTGATGAGTCAGATAGCTAGAGCTCCCGGTGGTGTTCCGTACTATGAGTGAGGGACCTGTATATGTATCTAGCTGTCAATACAATTAATTCTCAAATCTAGGGTCACCAGTACACTTGTGATTCTTCTGGAGTCGCAAGGCCTATAGGCTGCAGTATCTGCTGATTGCGCGTGCCCACGCCTCCCATTCGCTGCGCGCACGCTGCTCGCGCTCCGCATCGCTGCGCGCTCCCACGCAGTAACAAGCGAACAACTATACCTGGATATCTCGCGCTGCGCGGCATGCAGCTTGCCCGCGAGCCGCGCCGCGTCGGCCTCGGCTGCGCGCGCCCGCGCCTCCCAGTCGCTGCGCGCACGCCGCTCGCGGTCCGCATCGCTGCGCGCAGCTCCCTCACGCTGCAACAAAGAAACAATTCATATAGTAGGGAATATACTGGAAGGCCCAATCAGATTTTTTTTCCAGAAAAATAACCTAGTCTAGTTGAAACAAAAACAATGAGCTTGAATCGTGGTCTGCTTCAGTTGTTACACAGATTGTAGTCTAAGTATACAATTTCTAGCCTGAGTTTATCAAAAATAACCTCGACTACGTTATACACTCCCAGAACTCAAATGTATATAGGACTTAGGTATCTATCTTTTTTTACCTATTCATATTGATATTATATTGATATTGACCTGTAAAATATGACATTTTATCAATAAAGTTCTGAATCTGAATCTGAATCATATATAGGTTGTAACTTACCTATTCAATAAAGCTAAACTTAAATCATAGGTACAGTAAGGGAAATTACTGTATTCACGTACCACCGTAGAATCATATCGTAATAAGCAGAGCCCGGATTTTTCACGGCAAAACAAAACACTATCATAACCTAGCCAGTGTTGAAACATTATTTTATCGATATCGATAATTGTGTAGTAGAAGAAAAAACGTCACCAAATAAAATAAATATTTAATAAAAAAATTACGTGAAGTTTGTATGAAATTATATATTAGAAACAGATGAAATTTCTTCTTCGTAATCCACGTCAGACAGAACACGCAGCAGCACATGGCATTTTATTTGTGTAATAGTGATAGAAGTAGATTATTATTATTTTTTCAACATTTTCTGGGAGTAAACAGTTTCGTTTATCACTATAAAGCCATTTATGTATACTAAATGTACCTTTTACTTCACTTGACGTCAAGGGAGTAAATTTATAGAATTAATTTTCAGTTTGTGTAATATTTGCAGATATGTCTCTTAAATTGTCATTATCAGGATTTCGTTCGAGCACAGCTTCAGATTTGCGTATCACTGGTAAAAGTTTACTCCAATTTACGTGGCAACTAACAGTATCCAGAATCAGGAAGGACTCCGCAATGGACAAAGTCGAACATGGCAATTGTTCTATTGAAGAGGCTAATTACTTCTAGCTTTTTATTACAAAATATAATAAGGTTGTTTTGCGCACTGTAAATTGTCAATAATGTATAAATATATCGGCATGTTATTTTTATACCTATAATACTCGATATCGATAAAATAATGTTTCTATCACTGGCTAGACTACGATAGTGTTTTGTTTTGCCGTGAAAAATCCGGGCTATGGTAATAAGGTGACATATCACTCGAGTTTGAGTGACGGCGGCCTGTCAATTGCGACAGGGTTCTACGGTGGTACGCGAGTACATTTCCCTTACTGTACATATATCAGTTCCAAAATACTTTATTGACATTCAAAATGACGTGTTTAAGTAGGATCCTAATACTGACGTAGATATCTTTCAAAGTGGCTAAGACATGTGCTTTTCCTAAGTCTCTCTAGAACTTAACTACAATTTCTCAAACTTACAGAACAGTGGTCACTTTATCCTCAATTCCCGTTATACCCTTTAAGACTTGAATTCCCATTCAATCCCAGACTTGATTCCCCGTCAGTTCCACTCCCAACTGCCAGCGCTATCACTTCATCAGATAAGAATCCTATTCCGCGACGTCCGGTGACTATTCTCTACTAAAACGTCGTAAATTCTATGACTTTCAAAGGCACATACTTCCTTTTTCTGTTAGGCTTTGAAACAGGCCTGTCACACGCATCCCTTGGTAAAATATTAATTTAGAATGTATCTTGGGAGGGATTTTATGGGTGGTAAAAATCAGTGAATAGCAAGCGTCGAAGACTGTAAAAATCATCCAATTTCACTAAAATTGTTTATGTTGATCAATACTTTGAATATGCAAAGGGTTGGAATTTTAGGAGCTTACAAATAATGTTCAACGAACTTGATTAAACACTTGCATTGAAATTAGTTTCTGAAGCTTATCGCAAAAGGTGTAAATAAAATGTGAAATAAAAATGGCTTGTATTTGTAAGTCTTGATGCACGTTGAATTAATATACTTAACAATGGAAATGTGGAACCTTGCAACCGTTACTTTGCTAGTCGCAAGCAAAATTGACTGTAACTAAATTAGTTTTAGTTGGAAACTATTCCGCAGTGATTGCCCCATAACGGGCTAACTGAAGCTAAATATTTACCGCGGCAGTTTTCACGCTACCTGCAGTTTTAGTAGGCTTATAGGAGATCTTATCTGGAATACTGCGGTGGGGTAAGTACAGAAGACAAGCGGTAAAGTTCAGCGGGTTTGGCGTTTCATCATCAGCCTATATATATCTTATCTTCTTATCTTATCTAGATGAGGGCCCTTTCAGATACACTTGGACCAAGTGGCATTTTTTGTGCATTTGCCCTCTTCTTTATGCGTATTCCCAAGCTCGCTCCATAATTTCCACAAAACGGATGATGCAGTTCAGCGAGAGCACCTTGAATTCCTTTGGTTGCGGATAGCCGTTACCAGAGTACATTCATTATTTGTCTGGCAAGGGCATGACATTCACACAATAAGTGTTCCATAATCTCATCCTCCTCGGCACATATTCTACAGCAGCAGCAACTATCCGATAGTCCCATCTCGGCCAAGAGATCCTTGACCCCGAAGTGATCTGTGAACATCCCAGATATAATTCTGAGTTGCTTCCTACTGGATTTCCAGAGTTTTTTGGTTCAGCCCGAGTCCACTCCTTCTATGAAGAGCTAAGAGTGCCTTAAGCCAGCCTCATACCTCCACTCATGTTAGTGTTTGGGGTTGAAGGCCGATATTATGGTTCCCTGCGAGAGTCCCACAAATGATTCTGGACCTAACTAGCCTATATGTATACTGCTGGGCACAGGCCTCCTTTCATGTCAAAAGTCAAAATATTTTATTCAAAATAGATTCATACAGAACACTTTTTGAAGGTCAAAGTATATTTTCATTTCTTTAGTACTTCAATGTATTTTTACACTTTTACAGTATTATCAATTATCACAGATTAAGTAATGAATAGTACTAGTATTATATAATAAACTTAAAGTTCGAAAGGGTAATTATAGTTGTTAATATATAACTATAATAATGTCAAATATCACTAGTTTACATGTTTACATGTCAATATGTTATAAGTAGGTCAAAGTTCATTTACATTTACAATTAGGCACATGTTAACTTACAAACATGAATTCTGTTTTCACCATGTCAAAAATAGAATAAAAAATATTATTAGAACTAGGGAAAAATATATGTCAGGATTATATAAAACAAATTAAAAATTAGAGTATGTCAGATTGTCAGTACACAGAGAGAAAACAATAATAATAAAAATCATTTAAAGGCGTCTTTGTCATTTATAAAGTCGCTTATCGTGTAATAGGCCTTACTAACTAAATGGCTTTTTATAAACAACTTAAACTTATTTAATGACAAATGAGTGAGAGAGACATGAATGAGAGAGACCAAATTAATCCTATATCGCTGCCTCCTGTAAGCCAAGTCAGCCTCTAAGAGTTTGTTCCTAGCTTAACTTTGATGAAGTTTTAATTGAAAATTAGTCTTGGCCGTATCTTGCCGGCTTCAGTTCATTTGGCCCGGTAGACCGGTAAATGAACTCGATTTTGGACTTAATGTTTTTCCCTGAAAACTAAATTTTGCACTTTCAACGCCAATAGGTAATTGAATTTATTCTGTCACTGTGAATTTATTAAACATGTGAAAGTTTCGTCTATTAAAGTCATCTTAAAATGCAATATGTGTAAAGTAAGTATTTCGCTTTAAAGTAGAGTCATGCAACGTAAGTTTGTCTCTCAGTGGTTTTCTTTTAATTCTGACTAGCGAGAAGTGACTAGTGGTTACATTTATATGTATATTTCTCTCTTTACTCTTTTAATAGGGCAACTGTTAAGTTACTGGTTCGGTTAATAGTTACCATTACCATTATACACAGTAAAAA
Organism: Epinotia brunnichana; assembly: GCA_963854355.1. Lineage (NCBI taxonomy): Eukaryota > Metazoa > Arthropoda > Insecta > Lepidoptera > Tortricidae > Epinotia > Epinotia brunnichana. The sequence goes on from OY977943.1 coordinate 29,360,932, forward strand.
AAATGTAAAAGAGTATTTATTTATGCGCGTTTTTTGATGTATGACTCGCCATTTGCAGTGTCTCCCAGGGATTTATAATTGGCCTTTACTTTATTCCGATGCTGCTTCACATATAGTAATAGAAAAATAAAACAAAAATAATCACATAAAAGGAAATATTTTTCAGAACTGGCAGCTTTTCTACCTGAGCACGGTATTACTTGCTACAAAGTTTATGCAGAGGTTTGTTTCACAATAGTCATAGCTGTTTCCACAAAAGGAGAATAAGACACTGAAGGAATATTTCCAACTTATTATTAGTTATTTTACGTTACGTTTTTTATGAAATCTTAACAAAGAAACCATTTCCGAATCACAGTTCATATAGCACTCGTACAAGGAATAATCCTAGCCTTTAAGCTTCCACGCATACCCCTCCGATGTTGACAGAAATAAGCCCAACGTCAAGAAGTCTTTCGATAAAAAAGGGCATATCTTCCTACGAAATACCCCTTACTGCCGTCCTTTCGGTATAGATGATTCCTATTCTATTTCTGTAGGTATTCTTAAGAAGGAATGCAGCACTTAGTTTAAGTGTTGGGTTTCATTATTTGTCATTACCATTTGTTAGTCGTTTTGTTTGTAGATAAATCAGTTTTTTTAGACGTCGTCATTTGTCGCAGGGCGTAGGACGTAAATTTTAATAGATAGCATATTTTTAACAAGTGTAGTTGATGCTAAAATAGTTGTTTAGAACTTTAGAAACATATTTACATAATTAAATCAACGGCGTAAGTGAATAAGTTTCAAAAACTATTAATAATTAAGTACCTACCTCGTACACCGATAGAGCTGATAAAAGAAAATTATATGCCTGCCTCGTATTTTAACTAACGATTTTTTTTTATTCGTATATGTACCGAATTAGCGTGAGTTGTTAAAGAAAAATAAGTCACTGTCAGTTTGTGACAAAAATTAAACCTACAAATTATGTGAAAATTAACTGGTTTCACGTTTAAATAATAAGAATATGCATATCATTGATAAATTTAAAAGAAAAAGTAAGCTATACAAACAGAGTACATAATTGTCGTCACAAAACTGACACTTGAGTAAATTTTTGTTTAACAACTCACGCTAGTTGGGTAGGTACACGAATGATTGAAAATGCCCTTAAACGCGTGTTTGATTTATATTCATGTTGCTTATCAAACATTGGCCTAGTTGGAATTAGAAGTGATTTTGCCTACTGTGGTACTACCTGGGTTCGAACCCCGGTAATGCCAATTGTTCCTGTGATGAGCACGAATATATGTGTTCCTGAGTCATAGATATTTTCTATGTATTTAAGTATTTATCTATCTATCTTCATAAGTCTGTATAATCTTCGTCTAGTACTCATATATGTAGTACAAACTTTGCTTAGTTTGGGATTAGATCGATTTGTGTAAGACTGTAACCTATTCATTATTTTATTGAGTTGGTCTGGATCAAGTAACAAACACAGCTTCAGGAACATGTTTATCCCCTCGCCATTGGCTCGCCTGACAAATACCTACAACATCAACCTTTAATATACTTTCCTGGGAGTCAAAAATGATTAATCAATTAGAAATCCTCAACGACGACGTAATAATCTCCGGGGTGATAACCAAAATGACGGCGACAGTCGGCCGACTGCGGATCGTTTTTGACATGATGTTCTATTCAAAAATCGTAATCTTCATGATGGCAACCGTTAACATACTCTGGCTACTGCTGTGGGTCGATCATTACATTAGTAACGCATTGTACGAACGTCGGGTAGGTCTAAATGTCACTTTTTATATGGAAAATTGACAGTTAAATTGTACCGACGCGCGTTTGGAACGTTACGTGATTACCCCTCTGGTCGATTAAGTAACGTGTCCTACGTACGAAACATGATCTCTATGCAATTTATTGTGTTAGTAAATGACGGCTGAATTGTCTTAACGCTAGTTCAAAAAGTAACGCACTTACTCCTCTTGACTAAGTTTGTAATTGATCTATGTATAGTGCCTGATAAAACTACTCGATAATAAAAGTAAAATGTATCGATATTTCGGTAGCAAATCGGAATCGTTCCGCTTTCACTCGGCTATTTCCGTTCGTTTCCGCCGGCAGTTCTCGACGTGTTATTTTAGATGAAACTCTATGAGTGGACGTGTTTTTCTATTAAATAAACATTAGAGGCTTACTCGTTCGCTGTAACGTCGTATTTAGCCGGAATGGATTCGTAATAAAATGTTGTTATGTTAGTGTGGTGTGAGATGGAGTCGGGCCAAATAAGATTTATGGAGTTCATGTTATGAATACGATCATACGATGTAGCATTATAAGCTTTCATTCAGTTTTTATCATAGTCAACACAGGAACTTTTTGATCAAGGCTTCAATTACGGACGTACGAGTAATCAGATTCAATGCGAATTGTATTCATAGTAGACATCTCGCCCGGGCTAATCGTAGCTAAATATGAGAAGATTCCACGCGCAGATAATAGGGAACATTACTGCAATGTTCTGCCGCCAGAGGCAGCACTACCACTAATAGTAAAACAGTATAGGAATATAGGGATTCACACACCCATGCACAATTGATTGTCAAATGAGTGACAAGGATGCTTGCATAGACAATACCGCAAGTGGGAACGAGATACAATGTCAACGCTGCTAGTGTCGCCACCTACGAAGAGTTTTGCGTAATGTTCCCTATTGGTGGAATGTGTATAAAAAAACGTTAAAAATCCCAATATTTTGTCCAAGATTATTTAAGTTGGAGATGGGCGAGAATGTTACGTGATAAATAGGACACTAAATATCTACTATGTCAAAATAATTCTAAGAGGTTGTTTTCAATTTTATATATGCTACTGCTTCAAAACTCGAAGTGACATTTTAGTGTTTCTCTCGAAAAAATATAAGCGATTAACTAGCTTACATTAGTGAGCGAACGGGATAAAATGTTGTGGGCAAGAATCGCCTTTATATCTCACAAGCTACCCACGCGGCTTCGCCTGCGAATTGCAAAGAATACAGGCAAACTGGGGGGATAATATAAATAAATAAATAAAAAATGGTTTATTTTCAGATTTCTTAGATCCATAGCATTACAAAACACAAAATAAAAACACAAAACTCTTATACAACTATATAACTATATTAGTAAAATTATAGCCACATGCATTAATTTAATTTAATTTTTTTTTTTTTTTTTTTAGGACGTGTAGGTCGGTGTATCGGCGGAGTATGTCCGAGTCCCACCTCTCTGCTATCATTTTCAGGATGCTATTTGAGCTTCCCCTCGTCTGCATCACCACAGACGCCGTCTTCTTCCGTATTATGGCATAAAAGTCATCTACGCTAGCATCGGCAAACATCCCAGAGGCGCTGCAGAATCGGGGAAGCCCAAACAGCCTCCTGAAAATGTTGTTGTATTGGATACGCAGGGCGCTATATGACTTCAGCCTGAAACTAGCCCACAGGCCACACGTATAGAAACTTTGACAGTAAGCTCTAAATAAAGTCAGCTTCACTTGGGCACTACAACGTGCGATTTATTTAATATAGCCTATAACCATCCAGAAAGTCTATTTTACACGCAGATGAAAGAATTTGAGAAATCGGATAAGCAGTTTTACATATTTTTACAATGCTCAATCTCATCGACTTTTCCTCTTTATCATATTAGTATAGATTATTGTGTATACGGATTATAACCAACACATGCTTCACCCCACAATTACGACACTCGAGACACCATAAACGTCGCACCAACCAATAGCTGCTGCACCTGTCAACGTGTCAACTTGACTTGACGTGACGGCAGGGCGCGTGCGACAATATTTGTGTTACTCGAGTTGGTGTCAGCATGTAAAGTACTTAGATAATAAGACTTAAAGCTGAATGACGTCAACTTAAGAGTCTTAATTTTCAAATTAACTATATATTACTAACTTATTTCTGTCAATCGCTAGAAAAAGTTATTGGGTCTCACATTGCCGATGTGTATGATAATTTTCATTTGCGTCGCCATGGAAATAGCACCTCATTGACGTCAGATGCTCGTTTTTTTTTGCCGTCTTATTTTTTTGGAATTGGCAAATTTTATTTTATGGAATGTTAAAATCCATGCTCTACTAGTACCTTAGTCAATTTCATAATTGAGTCTGTTAGTCACAACAATGCTACACACTCAGCGATTAGTTGTCAGGTAGCGAAAATAAATACGAAATTTATACTGTCTCTGAACCGTGTAATTTAAAAATTTCAACGCGTATGATACGAAAGTGCGTCAAGGATCTAGAAGAAATTTCTGCCACAAAATGGATATTAAACTGTCACATGCTACAGCGTAGCGTAGCGCGCTAAAAGTAGATGCCAAATTACTCAACTGAATTCTGCCGTATAATAATTGCCACTTAAGTTTGGAACCAGAGGACAAGCCATTATGAACACTCTAAGCGATGACAATATTATGTATGTTCACCTGAATTATACACGCTGCATAAAATGTGTTATTTAAGTCTTTGGGAGCACGATGTAGGCGATATCATGAAGCTAGAATGTTTTCACCACTTAAATGCCGCAAAACACACTTAAGAGCCTTTGGAAGAGGGACTCAGGAGCTGGTAATATTTTCATTACTTTCTAAGTGAGAAAAATACACTTCCAACAGAATACACGCTGTATAAAACTTGTCACTTAAAATAGTCTTTGGGAGCAAAAGCCGATCACGAAGCTAGGAACATTTTCATCATTTTTTAAGTGAAAAATACACGTCTACCTGAACACACGCTGTATAAAACGTGTCACTTAAGTGTTCGGGAGCGGAGGGCAGTCTATTCCGAGATTTCCGAGCGCTCTCGAGCGATCAATCAGTCGACCGGGCGGTATGCGGATGTTTTACATACCGGTGCGGTTTGTGGTGACCCGAGAGTACATCGCGATAACTAAGGCTAGGGCTAGATGTTCGCTCAACTATTACAGAGAACGCAGGCGGAGCTGGGGCATACCTAGACCATGTCCATCGTGTAGGTGAAAGAATTATTGAAATCGAATGAGTAGTTCCAGAGACATTTTGACGACAAAATGTTCCATCGAATGTATGTTTCGCTGAATTTTCATTTCATCGAAAACCATTTTTTTCCGAATCAGTATATAAACTTTTCAAGATTTCTATAAAACAAACCTAACCTAACCTAATGGGTTCTGCAGAATGATCTTTTAGCTGTAGGTACTTACCTAAAATAAGAACTGTTTCTGAGTAACAAAAATTCGAAGACATTAAAATTCGGCGAAGCAATGCATTCGGTGAAACGTGTATCGGTGAAATAAGGGGACACCATTACGCCTACATACAAACTTACAAACCCACAATGCACAGTCTTCTTTGTATTTAATATCAGTATAAATTCATACCGATTGTAATCTAACGATTTATACAAGTAGAGAAATTATCATAAATGTATGTACGTTAACAAATCTGCAATGTAACAAAAATCGCTCTCCTGCCACTGTCATTGAAGTCGACATTCGCATATGCCTCGAGGAGAAATCAAAGGTACGTTGAACTGTACCTTAAAGTTCAAGTATGCAAACTCTGAAATATTATCTTATTCCCATAAAACAAAAGTTGAATCAATCAAACATTTTAAGAACTAAAGCCCGGTTCACATTTGTCTGTCGTGTTGTGTTGTGACGCATCAGAGCGGGTACAGGCTTCATACATTTAATGTTAAGTTTCAATAAAAATATACTACAGGAAAATAAACTGTAACCGTATATTACAAGTCAATGAAACGCAGTCATTTTAAACCAAGACAACGAAGATGGCGATGATAATGTGTTTTTAAGTATCGCGAATGTCACCGGCAGTTTAATGAAATCACGGTTGTGATTGATGACAAATAAAATACCTAGCTAAAAATAACGATTAATTTAGAGGTTCCGTATAAAATTTATAAATAAATATTACACAAGAACAAAAAAACTAAGCTATTACTTAAATGACGTAGGATAGTTAGTACACATTCATAAATAAAATCTTATGCTTATCCGTGATCGCTGGCTTTGTAGTCAGTGCTAACGTAACACGCTAACTATACAATTAAGAGCCAGTAATTCTGTAATTGTAAGTTTTTGAGAACAAAACCGGTCAAGTGCGAGTCAGACTAGCGCACCGAGGGTTCCGGACCACCCCGTACAATAGAAAAAAGGTCCACTATAAACTGACACGCACTAAGTATGTATTCACATACTTAGTGCGTGTCAGTTTATACTGGACACGTAATTTTCAGTGATGTTACTAAAAATTTACGGTTTTCGCAATTTTTTCTTTATCTTTGCTATAAGACGTTGCTTCGTACCTTTCCGTCTCTTCGTAATTTCAAGATTCTGAGTTCACGGAAAGTACCCTGTTGGTTTTGATTCCCTTGCGAGTTGCGAGTTTCGAAAATTTGCGGAAATTTGCGGCATAAACGGCTGTATCTTTTGATTGCATTGGGTTGGAAGTTTGATTTTTTCACAGCTCCAAGGGACAGTAGACCTGAGTATTTGACATAAATTTCAGCTTGATACCTTCACGCGTTCCTGAGAAAAAGGATATTGACAGACCAACGGACGGACAACAAAGTGATCCTATAAGGGTTCCGTTTTTTCTTTTCGAGTTACGGAACCCTAAAAATTACAGATTTCTACAGGATGATAAGTGACACTACCATTTTTAATGAGATTTTCATTCTCACTATTTGAATTAAAAAGTGTAAGTACTTACCTACTTTGGCTAGTGTTGCTAACTCTAATATTTTTTTTCTTAATTAATGCATCTAAATAATAGTTCAGATCTTATAAGACCGATTTTCTTTAGCCATGTGCCCTAACAGTACACAACTTAACAAGCAACACCGTTCTCGCAAAAGACCGTAATTTTATGTAAACAGATCCAGACGCCCCGTCGGAAACCTTTGACTCACCCTTCGAAAGAAATTGACAAAAAAGTCACCCATACTTTTTGGGCCCGTAATTCGTCAGCAAACGTCGATATTAACATTCCCGATGCTGTCAGGGTCGGCTTAGATTGATAACACATTGATTAAAAACAGTATGTACAGACGACGAAGATATGTATTAGGTTTTTGCCTTATTACTTTAGAATAAAATGCAAAAGTGATAAAATATATATTTGACGTCGACTTACTCAATTTGTGATTAGACCGCATTCCTCACGCTGTTTTTCTTTCACGGAAAAAGCTAACGGTAAATATTCCGTACATAAGTTCCGAAAATCTCATTGGTACGAGCCGGGATTCGAACCCACGACCGCCGCTTGACAGCCGCATACCTGAACCACTAGGCTTCCATAGCTTTCACTGGGCTACCGTAGCTTGCTATACACTGTACCTAGGTAAACTTACATTAATTAGTACAGAATGTACATATAGAAAATCCGCTTTCATTGCCCGAGAGTATTATTTGTAGACATTGCAAGTTGGTTATAATTTGTATAGCATTGTATTGGTAAATCGGAACATTTGGAACTATTGTAGTGAAAATTAGTTCAATTTACAACGAAAACCAAATTAACTCTAATAACGTAGGTACTCTAAAATAGACCGATTAGCAGACAAGACATAATCTAAACTAGTACATAGGTAGAAAAGTATAAAATTTGCGTAGAAATGGGTTGAATTAAACATTTATATTTCGCGATGTAACTTTTGAGGCATTGCCATACTGTTAGAATATGTATACTTTACTTATCTCAGTTTGTTTAGGCGTTAGGTATTAGAATAAACCCCGGGCAAAGGGTGCAGGGGTGAACTTGCAAATAAATAGTGTTGCCAAATATTTGCCCCGTGCGGCAAATCACCCCGTTTAGCATACTGCAAATTTATACTTGTCTTCAAACATATACAAGTCCACACAAACAAAGATTTATGTACTTAACAGTTCATATACATAAATATTCAAAAAAAGGTAATACATAATATTTTTTTTTTTTTAACAGATAGTCGGATACCTACTCAATACTCATATCTCGTCATCAACAGTAAGTGTTTCGTTTCAGTTTGTCGTTTATTATGCGTATTAACATATGTATGTTGTTTCGCTCCAACATATTTTTACAAGCTTTTTATTTAACTTGCACTATTCATAATGTATGTAAGCTGTCCGTCAAAATTTGTAATCCATTTTTCAGTAACTTGCCGTTATCCGATTGAGCTGAAATTTGGAACACTTATGTATGTTTGGTGACAATTCAATATTACCGTCGAGCTGATCTGATAATGGAGACGGAAGAATCCATGGGAATTCAGTAGGTACCATAAACGCAACAAAATGCAAGTAAACATTAACAAAAAAGTTTTAATACATAAAAAATTAAGCCATCGACATAAAAAACCAATCACCATCCTTTTGTACCATAAACAATAAATCACTCCCATGCGATGACGTCACAGCCTTGGTCAAAATGGCGGCACGTGGCCAGCACGCGTCAATTTTCCCGCCAAATTAGGACCTTTCCCGCCCAAATTGCGCTCAATGTCAAACATTAGGAGGAGTTGAAAAGAAAATTTGCATACTTTTCCCAAAGAGCTCGCTTTAGTATTCGGAATAGGTATTTAGAGGGTTAATTCTAATAATTTCGGTCCACTGCCTTGTTTAAAGGGCTGTTTGAATTCGTGATTCGCAAAACAGGTAGGTAGGGGGTAAAAAAAAACAAAACTCACGATCTCATCTCGATGAGTTGAATGGAACGAATGAGATGCTTACAGGGATATACGAGTAGAAGCGTTTATAGATATACGAGTATAAAGCCGCGCCCGCTGCGCCATGTTTTCGTGGTTTTGCCAATCAAAACAATACCTTATTTGTTTGCCGAAACTGACGGAAAAATGTTAGATGTGCAACATGGAAAACACTGGTGCAGCGGACCCGGCTTAAGACTTGACGTTTCAGTGTTGCTACGTCGGCCTACGTCGTTCCAAGAAAATCTCGTCAAAAATTGCGTGTGTTTTTATTTTGGCGCTCTCGATTATTTAATTTACTAGACAACCATAACCACTGCTCTGACCAAGTGAAAATGACTCTGTTTGGGGCCTATTGCCAGGCGTTCTACACTAGTCACTTGTGGTACCATTACACGAAGCGGTCGTTCAGCAGACTCAGAGTACCTACTGTACAACAACGCGTTTCGTGTGATGTTACGGCTGCAGTGGCGGTGTAGCGCGTCTGGTATGTTCGCCGCGAACAGAGTAGACGACTTCTACGCCATTATGCGTAAGAGGCACTGGTCCTTTGTCAGGAGAGTGAGCGAATCGACAAACAGTATTGTTAAGGTAGTGTGCACAACATGCTACCTAACGAGTAAGATGTTTATGGGTTAATGCCTAAATAAATAACTAATTTATTATAATTATTATTTATAAGCAAGCCTTTAAGGCTCAGAATACCCCGATAGTCATTTTGCTATATTTTATTTAGCAGTCTTAAAATCCAATCCAAATTAAATTTAAACGGATAAATGCCCCTATCTCTTATTAGAACATCTGCCAAACGATACGATTTAATAAGCTTAAATACAATACATTTCGCTACCAATAACGCCAAATCAATCACCATCTAACATTGGACCCCAAAAAACGTGAGTCACCCATTAGATACCCTTACTCTCAGATTCTATAAGGATTATTGTTATAAATAATTCAATAAGCAATTATGTATGTCAGTGTAGGGTCACCCCCGTAATCTGCTTACTTAAATCCAATATGCGACATTGGTCAGGATTTTTGAGGCTAAAAGGACGAAGCCATAATGTCGACTCGAGATGCTTTTAACTACTTATAGAACAAAGTAGGTACCTAGTTCTATTCAGATAAAATATGATTTTGAAAATGCAGTCGAACTTTCCATTTTGAAATGAATGATATAAGCTCCTGTAAAAAAAACGTACCTTACAAAAGTATCGAAATAAACTTGCCACCCATGTAAAAACCAGTCGCATTTCGATTAAGCACTCATTAATCCCCTACATTAATAAATCAAAATTCGTAATAAAAAATCATGATCAACATTATGGAAACACCAAACGACACTCAACTTGTTAAAGGTGGCCACTTCATCGGAAAGCGCATAATAAACGTAGCAATTTATCGCACCAACTGATAGAGTTGTAACTTATAATAGTCTGTTTGTTTAGATTATTTTTAATACCTAAAGAAACAGACTCTAATTATTGTTACCTTTCATTCTAACTTTAAGCATCTCTGTCGGTTATTGTGATAAATTGCTACTCTTGTAATGAGCTGAACCGACAGCTCAATCCGACATCTACATTAAGTGCTAGAAGCCGCAAGACGAGTTAGAACTAGTTAACGACGTCCAATTTACGAGTTAGCTGTGCAAATGTACACCGCACAGACTTGCAAGGACTAATTACTCCGGTATTTGGATATGCAAATGGACAAAGATTTTGATGAAAATTGTGGATAGGAAGGACATGTCATTTGATAAAGAACAGATTCAAATTTTAAACGGTTTTTCATGACGAGCGTGATTGTCAAGACACTGGAAAAAGACTGGTGAAAACGGCGCGGCCCGTCACGTTGACTCAAGATGCTGGCTTCATGAGTCGGGGCCTTTTCGTTGACCCTGCTATTTTTACGTTCTGTGTTTTGTTTTTTACACCCATTGTTTTGTCCACGAATAAATGTTTTCTTTCTTTCTTTCTTTATATCCAGCGCTGGTCTTCCTTTGGGCCCATTTATTGAAGACACGAGTAGGTCATTTGACCACAATTTCACCGGATTGTAAGTGAAGATTCAGATCGAGCAGCAAGCATACGTAGAAAGTATATAATAGGTATGTAGTTATATGACCGACTAACTGGTAGCATTTAACTGGGACAACACATTTATACAAACACCAATTTATAGAGAAGTGAGTTAAACCTTCTCATATCACACATATTTCACTAGTTTGCTCTATCCAAACAAATTATGAACAGAGGGATAAATACGTAACTTTTCGAAAGACCGTTAGGACAATTCAACTGTTATTTTTCGATACAAAAAGTGACAATTTAGATCTACCTGACGCACGTACAATGCGTTACGTAATCGACTAGCAGTTGTCTGCAATAGTATACTGTAACATGACAAAGCGATAAAAAATACACTGACATGTCCTTCCTGCCATGTCAGATATTTAACAGTGCCAACAAAACTAATTGATACATTCTACTCATGTTCAATTAAACGTTCTCAGTCGCGACACAGCCTAAGATTAGAGGCGCTAGCATGCAAATGATTCAGTGACCCCTTAACATAGTTAAATATGGCTTCCCTGTGTCGGGCGACAAACCTACTGATCCAGGGCTTGGGAACTATTACTTACTGTAGGTAATTGCGGTATGTACGGTCAACCAATTTGATTCCTAGGCCATCATAGAACCTTGCCATTGTAAATGCTATGTCAATACGGGTTACGAGGATTATTACGTCGCTATGTAGCAGTTAAAATGACAGGGTTCTACGGTGGCCTAAGGAATCAAATTGGTTGACTGTACCCAAATACGTTGCACACTGAGCCGCGTAAGAGACACTGTAACCGAGCGGTTGTCATAAATTTAAGAATTAGACTCTTGTCGGTGTAGCTCTCTCCATCTGACTCTAGATAGGTGATCTAGGGAGGCGGCCCTAGATTAGGGCCGCCTCCTTGACGATATGAGGATTTGACTGCTACTTTTTTTTTATTTGTTTCATGTAACTTATCTTTGGTCTTCCCCTTCTTCGCTTGCCTTCTACCTTTCCTTCCATAATGTTTTTATAAAAGCGTCATGTCGTACAAGGTGACCAATCATTTTCCCTCTCCTATTCTCTATCGTTTTTATCAGTTTCCTTTTCTCTCCCACTCTTCTCAGCACTTCTTCATTTGTGATTTTTCTGTCCAGTTAATTTTCTCCATTCTACACCAACACCACATATCCAATGCTTCTAAATATTCTTTATCTCTTTGCGAGCGGTAAGGTACGCAATTTTAAAAACCGGAGGTCGTTGGTTCGAACCCCGGATTTTTCAAAAAGTTATGTATGAAATATCATTTGGTATTTAACAGTGGCTTTTCGGTGAAGAAAACCATCGTGAGGATACCTGTCTAATCCCAATAAGGTCTAGTTTTCCCTCTGGGTTGGAAGGTCAGATGGCAGTCGCTTTCGTTAAACTAGTGCCTATGCCAAATCTTGGGATTATTTTGATCTCCTGTTATGGGAAAGATTATAAATTCTCTTTTATATTTAAAAGCTCTAATTTAACAGTATCAGTTCCACATGAATCCCGTTCCTGACCCATTATGTACAATTAGTATCTACTCTTATCTCTTTTGTTTTCCAAGCTTTATAAATAGACCCTAGTAATTCCAATAGGACTCCCACGAAATGCTTTCAGACCGGATTTGCAGCGATGTTTCTCAGAAATTCATTCAGCTCACAGGTTCCCGTAACAGGAATCATGTTGGTGGATCGGGAGGCATTATGCTGTATGTATCAAGTAATAAAAACACACTGACATATTTTGGCATCGCTTCGTGCGCCATACAACAGAGAATGATCCCGTACGATGTTTTTTTAATCCCTTACTTTTTATTCACAGTCTCTCAGTGAGTTGATTTGTCACTTTTGCTGGAATCCACTGATATTGCATACCGCCATCCAGCTCCTAGAAAGCTTAATTAACGCCAGCTCATGGGTTTTCAATCAATATGTCCGCTTGTAAAAGCTTCGCATTCGCACAGAATTTATCAGTGTTTCGATTTCAAAGTGAAATCTACATATATCTACATACATGTAATTGCAAATGGGTGTATCGTACGGTACACGTAGAAACAATCATAGTAGGCAGTGACGTTACATTTGTTGATATATTGATTTAACAAAAATACTTTCGAAAGTTCCGAAACACAGAATTACATAAAACAAAACCATCAGAACAGAACGAGAATGATAGTATTTAGAAAGTAAACTAGAGCTATAAGTAATCCAAACTCAAACTAAATATGCTCAATTCATTTCATCGGCCTCCGTAGCCCAGTGGGTAGTGACTCTGCCTACTAAGCTGGAGGTCCCGGGTTCGAATCCCGGTCAGGGCATTTATTCGTGTGTTTATCACGAATATTTGTTCCTGAGTTATGGATGTTATATATATATGTATATAAGTATCTATATGTATTTATCTATTATTTATATCATCGCCTAGTACCCACAACACAAGCCTTATTGAGCTTACCGTGGGCCTAGGTTGATTTGTGTAAGATTGTCCCGTAATATTTATATTTATATATTTATTTATTATGTTATATTTATATATGTATAATTCTTAAGTATACTACAACGCTTGCCTTGAGTATGTGCGTGAGGCTTGGCCTTTCTTTCATCCATTTAATTTGTCAATAACTCAGGTCACACACTGTCCAGAGATTGCAGCCTATCTTGTTTGTGTGCTAGATGTTCAGCCTAAAAGCTAGTGGCATGATTCAGTTTAGTGCAGTTCCTAGGTCGCATCGCTAAGTCGCTGATAATCAACTTGCTTGCTCTTCGATTTAAGATTGTAACGATGCTTCGATCGGGATGGCGCTTTTCTGTTCATAGAAAAGTGGATCAATATAGACAGCACTGCTGCACTTGTACGGTCTGGAGTGTCTGCAATTTTTTATATTAGTTCTAACATTCCATCAGTGTTTTTCGTGCGGTGCGCGTGCCGTTGCAGGAGACCATCGCTTGTGCTGATTTCTGAACGAAGGGTGTCGTGTTTCGACGGCTCCGGGGCAACCTACCGAATTCTACTGTTATTATCATTATTTTGACGAGAGACATCATTCTGTTCTTGACACGTTTTATTGTTATTGACCCTGTACATCTCAGACAATATTACATTAATGATCCTTTTTTTTTGTTTTAACGCTAAGAGACAGTATACGTCTCTAAGAACATTAGAATAATTATTAATTGTATTTGGACGCTCAGAGACCTTATACATCTCTGGGGTACTAAATTAATATCATAAACTTATTGTTAATTCTGATACAGACCTTATATCAAATGTAATGGATAATATTTTACAATTTTGGATTTTTTTGTTTTCATTTAGTGACATTTAGTATGTTAACCGTTTAGGTACTTATTGGTTAAAATCTGCAATTTTTAAATGATTATTGTATAAGATTATTAATATTATATTGTAGAATACCATTTGACATGTAAAAGTGCCCTTGTGGCCTATTTGCAGAATATATAATATAATATTCCCACCGGCTTAGTTAAAATTTATTTTTTGGCAAGCCTTTAGATATATACTCTAGGCTATTTCATAACATGTTTTGTTCCGGGCTGCCCATCGAACATTTTCACTGGGGGCTTGTGGTGCTATGGACCTCAGATGCCTGAAATAAATGGTTTATTATTATTAGCGAGTGCCATCTGACCTTCCAACCCAGAGGGGAAAACGAGACCTTATTGAGATTAGATGTTTTCCTTAACCGATAAACCAAGTGGAATATCTAATGGTTTACCGCTCGGCTAATACCTACAGTAGCTAACAGTCCACCCAAATGTAAATTATATCTTTTCACATATTTGTTCGTTCGCTAAGCTACCTCATTTACTCAAGTTTGTTTTCCATTCTAAAATAAATACCAGTACAAAACATTCAATTGACAACTAAATCCTCTTCAAACACGGTTCTAGGGAGAAAAACTATCCGAAGACTAGGGCTATAATCCCCAAGGTACGGTGTGCAAATTAATGCAGTGAAATTTGCTAGGGGAAGTGGTTTAGACGGCGATATGCAGTGGTTGCATAATGCACTTTTCATGTTGAGTTTGCGAATGGTTATGAGTCACATTGCACCTTTGACTTGGTGATATGGGAGTTTTATAGGTGTTGTAAAGATGCTTGGGGTTAGCTAGTGCTTGGTTATTGAAGTTTATGCATTATATGTAGTTTATAAAGATCAGATAGATGGGTCAGTTTAGTCGGTAAGTTATGGCAACTAATGTACCTTCTGAGTTACTTCAATTTGAATAAAAAATATGTCTTACGGATCTTTGTTTCGCATTCTTACAATTCTATACTAAACCTATTCATGGTTTCGGGGTAGGCTTATAATAATTGGATCAATATATTTTAAATTATTGTCTAGTGAAAACCAAAGGACGAAACCAAACCATTGTGATAATCGTCATTACTGTGAAGTTAGCCGAAAAGAGAAAAGGACGAAGATTACATTAAGTTACTTAAGTAGTTACAACAATCGAGTACAAATTGATGAACCCATTTTTCACCTTATTAAATTTAATAAAAAAAACAATAAAGACGAATCTGATTGTTTTAAATACAATATTTGTCGCATTCTGAACAGTACGAGGATAAAAAATTGATCAACTTAGAACGTAATGCGGAAATAATTGCAACAAAAAACTTAAGTTGTGCTGTGCTGTCTTCAAAATTTGTTTTGCCACAGTTATTTAATATAACAGAACAACGACTCTGCTGCCGCTACATAATCTGAAGTGGCTGAAACAAGGCAACAAGACTCCGCGCTCCGTTGCTCGTTTTTAACAACTAGCAAATTTGCTTGCCTTTTGTTAAATGCTACGTAATTTCTCGGGATACCAGCGAAGTTATACTTTTATTGAAAGTTATTGTAATATTGTTGAATTTGTTATTATTTCACTATTGTATTCGATGCATAATAGATGCCAAATGTTTCACTCACATCTTAAAAGTGAGTTTGTTACCATATATACAGTAGACTGAGAAACAAATTGGTTAAACTTTAAAGACATGTTACCTGAACCTATAAAAAATTCCATCCAATATGTAGAACTATTTACGTATGACCCAATTACAGGGTTACTTACCTATTCTGTAATACCAAAATGGAATTGCTGGCAAAAATAATAGGTAATAATAATTTCATTTATTAATTGTTTTTTTAATTTGTGGATGTAAAACCACAAAAATGTCCAGAATAAAGCTATTCTATTCTATTATAATACAATTTCGTGTAAGCAATGACTCGCGATAGTATGTAAAACTAAAAAAAAATGTAATGATGTTGTGTCTTCAAAACTAAAACTGTGTACTAAAATGTACTAAAGATATTGGTCAATAATATTGACCAATTGATATTGTACACTAACACTATGGACATGGTCTGAATAAAAAAAAAATGAATTGAATTGAATTGAATAAATAAAAAATTCAAAAAACCTAACCAAAGTTAAATACAGCTTACGCTAACCTAGTCCTGTGGTACTGTGCCGTCCCTCCCTAATCCGGAGTGGCTTAAACAAGGGCCGCGAGACGCCACGGTCCGCTGCCCGTTTTTAACAGCCCTAGCGAGACAACGGCAATAATTGATGCGAGCAAATGTTTGTTTTGGACGTTAGGTTTATAGGAAATCAGATGATTATGATAAAACTATGGAGCTATTTTTTTAATAAGTAATTCAGTATGTCAACTTACTAAAACTATTTATTTAATCCGGGCAAACCTAGGCGATAAATAAATTAAACAATGTTACTATGAAGAAAGGCAAATCTTAAAGAGATTCGGTAGCGACCCCTAAATCATATCCAAAAATAAAAATAAAAACAGACGTTATTTTTTTACGTATTAGAAAAATAATATATGAGGGTGCCTCATTGAAATTGAAAATTTTCGGATTTTAAAGACGACCTTAACACTTATTTATCGCCTAGATATGCCCGGATTGAAATAAATGGTTTTAGTAAGTTGACATACTGTATAGGAAGATAACGTTGGATTTGTGTTATTGCATAAACACGGTTCGGTTAGCCAATAATGCGTCAATAGTTAAAAAACTTGTATTTATGAAGACTTTTTTGTCATCCCTACCAAGTTTTACAATACAGAACACATACGTCGTCATCGTAGTGTGATTCATACATTCTACATAAAAAATACTCTTTAAGATTTGATTTCTTGCATTCAATGATTGAGTTTTGTAGACTGATGAATAAGCCAACGTATGTATACAGATATTCCTATGTGGGTATTTTCTCCAACCCTATTAATAACTGCAAATCCCTCCATTTAAATCCCCGCAGCCTGAAACCAGACTCCTACAATTTTCTGAACCTGATAACAATTGGGGACCAGTATAAATCTCTCGACGTTCACAGCCACGGCGGCCACACTGAACTTAATGCAGTGCCTTGACTGTTCAAAGGTAGTCGTCGGAGCGTCTATCGTATCATCATCATCATCATATCAGCCGAAAGACGTCCACTGCTGGACAAAGGCCTCCCCCAAAGAGTGCCACAATGACCGGTCCTGCGCCACCCGCATCCAGCGGACTCCCGCGACTTTTACCAGGTCACCAGTCCACCATTATGCTTCTATCGTATGCTCACAATGAAATAATAGTATTCGGTGTAATTAATATTTTGCTGTTAAATCGATTTCGCGCCCAAATATTAAAGCTTTCTTTATTTGTTATTATTTCATTTTAGAGTCTGTGTGTTATAGTGATCGTTATTAAATGTACTGTTATTCGCCGACTACGATTAATTGTTTGACCTACATCAGAAACGTAATTTAACCCTTAAATAAATCTGCTATATGTAGGTCAAAGTATTGTAAATTATATAAGCTTCGTCATTACTGTTAAAAGTATTATTGTGAAAAAGTTTAAAGTTTCACACAATTTTGCTTGACTACATATTATTGAATAGCATATATTATATAAGTTAAGGTACTGTCTATTCTGGTGTCGCTGTGGAAGGGTCCAGGAGCGTCCACTGGTGCACATGAGCTAACCTATAAAACTGTCTGCTGTGATCTACGGCCGAGGGCCACGGAGGTAAATGCTGAGCACTGATAAGATGGAGTTAATTAAATGATTTCTAATTATACTGTGTCATAATAGTATGCACGATGGTAGAGTCCAATGCCCTTATTTATAAACGTTGATAAAACGTACTTTAGTAAAAATGTCATTACATTTGATGTATTGAACGAGCGAGCGAAGTGAACGAAGTTCTCCGTTTTAGCTTGGCCCAGAATTCTTTCGTATGGCCGGATTTCCCGCTGTCCGGCTGTCCAGCTGTAACTCTATAGGTCGCATTTCGCAACCGATTCTCGTGAAATTTTGTGAGCAGTGTCGATAATTATACAGCATTAAGTATCCGTCGATTAAATTTTTATATATTTTTCATTTCTTTTTAAAGAGATTCCCTATTTCTGCCGCTCACAGAGCCAGTAGAAATCTTATCTCTCACATCAACATTTGAAAGAGAACAAAAAGAAAAGAGGGAGGTACAATCATGATGTAGTCCCGGCCGATTTCGGCCACAGCGACTGCGTTCAGGTATGTTGTTGACGGCCGTGAGCTCGCATGTGACTTATGTAGCCAATCTTCTTCGTAAAGGTCCTCGCACGCTGCGGGCATGTGAACACACCGTTTAAATAATAATAATTGATTGCCGCAGGTGGTCTGGTTTTCAATCCATCGCGCTTCGAGTCTAGCTCAAAGCACCGCTCGGTTTCAAAATCAGATAGGTATTTTTGATTTAACAAGATGTCGCCACTCCGGTCTTTTGGCAGCCTCCTTCTCCCACAGCGAGGGCTCAATGCGAAGTTTAACATGAGTAGTATATTTGTATGTACCATGTAGGGGTATATTTGTGTGTACCAGTGTATGTATCTGTGTATCAGTTTGTGATTAAACCGATGTACGACAACCGTATCATTTCAATTGCGCAATTACGTTGCCCGTTTTTTTTTTGTTTTTTATCAATGTTGATGAAAGAACGAACGTGGAATACTATGTTACAAATACGTTTGGAACTGAATGCCCAATTGAGTGCTATACGATATACATATATATTATCATCAACAACGACAGTTTTTTTTAAATACATATTACGTTTGGTTTAGAATCTACTGTGCAAATAAAATTGCATTTGTGCCAATCTCGCCACTTTTATTATATCCATAAATCCAATCTATGGTTTCAAACTTATTTCCCAAGTTTCCACAGAAAGGTCTTCATTCAATAGCAAAAAGGATATAATAACATTACATCGGCAGAAACGCAATAATCTAAACAAGTGTTTCATTGCCTCGACTTTTTACGCCTATATTATACGCAATAAAGAAAACGACTCAAGGAAAATGTAATATAATAAGACTCGCAGAACTGAAGAAGCGAGTGGACGACTTGAACACGTTTTGTATCTCCAGATTCATTTACTTTGAGATGAAATGACAGCGCTACGCAGTGTTACCAACATTATGAAATAAATTCAGAGTAATGCTGGCAGCTATTAATTCTTAAGGCATCGGACGAAACAATCGAGAGTTGTGACGTACGGAATTCAAATTTCGAATGTTTTCCAAGTCAGGGCTGGCACATTGTAATGAATATTTGATTAATGTTGTGGTTTATTGGTAAACAGTTCGGCCGACAAACAAGTTGTTTATTAAAAAAACTTGCAAGTGCCCTCGGGCGGATTAATTGAATAATTTTCGCGTAAACATTTCAAACTCGACAGTTGTCGAGTATTGATTTCCACTACCCTCTAGTGCTGGTGTGGTCCAAACTACCAGTAAATGCGGAGAAGATTTATTTTATTTCAACGCGTATATCGTTTTTATTTAGCTGCTCAATATAAAGTTTATGTAATTAAACGTTATTGAAAGGTTTAATTCATATAAAGGTCTACATACAATAACAAAAAACAATGCGCGCTGATTATATTTACGTTAGGTTGGTGTAACCAGCGTACCTTTTTAGGGTTCCGTACTCAAAGAGTAAAACGGGACCCTATTACTAAGACTTCGCTGTCCGACCGTCCGTCCGTCCGTCCGTCCGTCTGTCTGTCACCAGGCTGTATCTCAAGAACCGTGATAGCTAGAGAGTTGAAATTTTCACAGATTATGTATTTCTGTTGCTGCTATAACAAAAAATACTAAAAACAAACTAAAATATTTTTTTAAGGGGGGCTCCCATACAACAAACGTGATACGGAACCCTTCATGCGCGAGTCCAACTCGCACTTGGCCGGTTTTTTTTTCAACCATGTAAAAGCTGAAGGCGTTAAGGCATTTTTAATGTGTAATTCGAACTAAGTTCAAAAGAGATTTTTTTTTTCTCGTATCATTGATATTTGACGAATGAAATAAATGTTGTCCGAAAAATGTCTAACGCTTGGACCCCATCGGCATCACCCCACAAAAACAAGGGTGGATTTGCAGAATTAAATAAAAAAATACACCTTTCTGGACACCGAAATGGCGTCAAGTCTATTGGATTTTTTTCCAAGCCTCAGCGATTCTCCTAATAGTGTTATTAGGGAAGCACTGGATAAAAAGAGGGAAAAAAATGATCGCGACGTTTGATTCGATTGAGATGAAGATGCTTTTTGACGTGCGTGGAAAATGGCTGACATTTAGGGGGATAATAATATGACAGCACCGCTTGTCAGTTTGACACGAGAAACTAGGGAACTATCAATAGTTGATGATTTTGTACGTCTTGCTCTAATAGTGGATTATACTGGGGCAACCTTTTTACAAATGGCAAGCGTTATTTTCCGTTGCCATTTTGTAGGATTTCATTTATTTATGCTAGTGTATAAAGTTTTACAGGTAAAATATATTTAAAAAAAGTTTTTTAACGACAACGTGACGATCTTAAAAATATCAACTTTTTTTACAACTTAAATTAATTAACCGATTCAAACTCAATGTGCTTTAAACCACTGTTTTGTAGTCAAATAATATAGTCATCTCTCCCTACATCAATTTTGATAAGATAAGATAAAAACCATTTATCCAAGTAGGATTTTACAATCACTTTTGCGTCGTCAAAGATTACATTGCACAATATCATATTTATTGATGATACCATATTATACCCTAGCATATTGTTTAAGGTTTTGCGATAACTTAGGTGAGTTAGTGAACTGAAAGGAATACTAGTTTTTTGGATTCTAATTACACATATAACTACTAACAAAATTACTTCCTGCTGACTGTTAGAATAGGGTCTGCAGAATAGGGAACTTGCGTCTTTTTATTTTATTACGAAAATCAAAAGTATAATCCAGCATTAAAACAAATGTAAAATTAAAACTTTCTTATGATTTATTTTCCTGATGTTATGTGCAATTGAAATCTGCACGTGCCGGCAACCCCCGAAAACGCTCTATATTGAACGGGCTTATGCTATGACGTCACAGCATATATCGGCACGTTTACTATGGAGTAAGTCATTAATTTGCAATTATCTCCACAAAATTTGCGTTTAAGTCTATACTTGTTATACAAAATATCATTTGTAATTTAATATTCTGTGAAAACTTTTACGTTATTTTATCGAAAAATAATTTACTTTAAAAACAATGTTTAAACCGACTTCAATTCAGTACTTCGCCAAGCCACATAGTTAGGTACATGAAAATTTCCACATTTTCTTTCCAATTTACCACATGATCAAATGAACTGCTTTCCGAGAGTAAATGCCTTGATTATCACGAAAAAAACCTAATTCGCTATATGTGGGCTGATAATATTTGAGGAGTTCCGTCGATTCCTCAAGGATCTCAGAGTTAACACTTCATTAGTTGCTACTTCAACGGAATCATGTTAGAAACTTTGACGTACTTTACATCTTTGAGGAGTTCCATAAGTCATCTGTGGTCTTCATCATCAGTTCCGAGGGTAAATACACGAGTTATAATAGAAAATACCGAAAACACTACACGCGTGCCTTTAAAATTTGAGGGTTGCCCTCAATTTCCCTGGGATCACATCATCAGATCATGACTTGGTGACAATGGGACCATCTCAGGCGAATACTCTTTCGAATAAAAAAAGAATTTTGGAAATCGGTCCACAATTGACGGAGAAATCGGTAAACATACATTAAAAAAATATAAAAAATACATACAGTGGAACATATAACCTCCTCCTTTTTGAAGTCGGTTAAAAAATGTTTTCGTTATTTTAACGTGAGACAAAACTAATATAATCGTTTTTTTCCTTCTTTTGTATGATATCTCTACGTATATCTTTCGAATAAATTGCATCGATTGAGTGCAATTTATTCGAAATTGACGTCCCATGCAAGTTCCCCGTTGTTATCTTTTCTTGGAGAAACCCTGTTCTTCTTCAGGTGGTCGCATTACCGACATTATGACCCTAGACGGAATCACATTAACCTATACGCTAGAAATGGTTAAGCATGATAGACTGAGTAGGTACTTACAGTTCAATGACACTTGCCTTTTCCTCGTCGATCAATCGAATGAACGAATGAGACATTTCATTTATTCAAGAGGCTTTTTATAGTTAAATATCATTTATTCCTTTAATATACTTGACATTGTACCATTTTAATATTATGATTGTTTTGTTTGTTTTCATTTTGCACTGTATTTTGATTTGACTATTTATATTATTGTTATTCTTATACACTCTGACGATCTTTTTGTGAATTCATGCTATTTTAACTTATAAAAATGACATGTAAATTTTCAAAATAAAATAAAATAAATTAATCTAATCTAATCTATACATTTCAGTACTTGTTTCGAATAGCGCCTTTATAAATGAATCCAAACGTTATGAATCCAAGTTTGTGTAGAAATTGTTTAATGTCAATTTGAACGAATAGAATCGTAAGTATTTTTATACCGTAAAGACGCAGTAGCCATTCAAATTATAAACTGCTAGTGTGCGCAAAATTATGATAATATTATCATCTTTTTCATTATTTTAGAATGCCTATGATAAGGGGTTTTTTAAGGTCTCTATATTAAATTTGTTCATTACTAAGTCCAGACCAACCAAAAACTATAGGATTGCCATCTATCAATCATGAACTAAGTATATACTACATATTCTTTATATGAAAACCACCATGCATTGTTACGAAAGAAAGGCATATTTCAGAAAAACTTTATAGGCACTAAGGCCGTTTTAGACCTAAATACGAGTATATTCGGATATATCCGGCTAAAAGCACCCTTTCTATTTGCTGGCGCAATTCATTCGACTTACGCTGCATGATGCATGAACTGCCCGATGTAAATGCCGTATTACTTCCAAAAACTCCCATCTCATTCAATTGTGGTATCGCAAAAACGACCCTCACATCTAAAAATCAAGGCGCAGTTTTTAAACTTTCGGGAAATCTAGCGCGAGTTTGCGAAGGTGGGTAGTTAGTAAATACAGATGACGGGCTTTTCAACGGAAAACATATGGGTTTTTACATTTGCCAGTTCACAGTGTGTGAATAGAGGTAGATTAACTGGCTAGACTGATGGCTATGACAGAAAATTTGTATTTATGAGCAGGAGAATAAAAACAAAAAAAAACTAGAAAGCTCTGAAAGATACGGTACTAACACAAGTACAAGGATATTTAATTTTTTATTTGTTAAATCAGTGCAATACCTACGCTTTAACTTTTATGTTCCTTCCAGTATTCAATAACAAGGTTTTTTTTTGAACATGTACCTACTATACTAAACACAATTTAAAACTTGTAAACTTCGTGCAACAGTAAAAATCTACTTGCGGTAGAGCAAGCGAGACATGTGCACTTTAGCAATTGCATTCATAATAATAATTGTAACCTAAGAGTCTATAGTCGGCAACCCTAACATAAACATGACGTCATAGCTCCCCGACGTTTTATTGGACGCGTAACACTTTGATCTCGCCGCCTCGCGTATAGCATTACCAATTAGAATCCACGTCGATACAATTGAAGCGTAGGGTTGTCAATCAATTGAATACATATACTATTTGATTAAGACCCGGGAATATGCAATAAAAATTATATGAATATAAAACTTCGTGAATTAAAGTCTGTGGTTTAACGGCCTCCGTAGCCCAGTGGGTAGTAACTCTGCCTACGAAGCTGGAGCCCCCGGGTTCGAATCCCGGTCAGGGCATTTATTTGTGTATTTATCACGAATATTTGTTCCTGAGTTATGGATGTTATATATGTATATAAATATCTATATGTATGTATCTATTATATATATCATCGCCTAGTACCCACAACACAAGCCTTACTGAGCTTACCGTGGGCCTAGGTTGATTTGTGTAAGATTGTCCCGTAATATTTATTTTATTTTATTTATTTATTCTAATCTGATCCCACATCAACTGGGCATATAGATAGCTCCAATTCCGTTTTTGTTATCAGTAAGATACTTTGATATGAGGGAGATATCCTAAACATTTATAATTTATATCCTACACATGTTATTTGTTCATTTTGTAGGCGACAATGGGAAAAAAATTCTAAGGGACAATATTATAAAATATTATTATATTCCATGAAAAACATCTGTAATATACCATATAGTATAGACGATAAAAAAAAACGAGGCCTTAGTTATGTGCTAAAGCTAGAGCTCCCATGCTAGCTCCCATGAGTAATGGAGTGTTCGAAAACACAGAAACTAACAAAATAGAAGAAAGCGCAAAACCAGATGCGGCTCTTTTGCCAGACAGCCGCAGCCTTATCCGAGTTACTGTGAAATAAGTTTTAGAGTTAGTTCCGTTGTAGCGAACAATGTGTGGAAAATATTCGATTATGGCTTTTGTAATATATTTCTCTATGAAAAGTGCTGTCTGAAGAAATTTTGAAGATTTGCCGTCATGGATTTTATTCGGTTGACAAAGTTTGTGCCATTATCAGAACATACTACTAATCGGAAATGGATGAAATATTCCACCAACTAAATTATCCATGAGCAGAATATCTTTTCTCAAGATTTAAGATTTACTCATATTCATACTCATTTTTTTTATAATCCACAAATAGATTAAGCTTCAAAATGTTCACATTAGTAATTGTATTTGGTGGTATACGTAAAACAAATATAATCTCGATATCACAAGAACCCCGCTAAAATTTAAACTATCCCAGCTAATATTCCCATTCCTCCCAAGCATCCTCAGCACTAAATAATCGAATATCTTAAATCGAGTAACTCGGGGAGACCGGGGCAATACGAGCAAGTAATCGCGTAATCAAATACACAGCCGGATATTGAATTCTGCGCCGGAAGATCTGGACTCTCGCTCTTTTAGCTTGTTGATGTAGTAACTTTAGTAAGCTGGCTGAATGAGAAAAAAGTAAACTGTGTTATTTGATGTCACTTATTGAGTTTGCTTAGATGTTTTCTTTTCTGTTAGGATGTTTACGGAAAAATATGAAGTGACTTGGAACTTCAGCCGTGGTTTTGCCTGGCTAGGTAATTCTTAGGAAGCTTTTTCTTAATCGAGTTTTTTGCAATGCTCTAAGTGGGTGCATTGGATTTTGTACTTCGAATAATATTCGTTGTTTTGATAGCTCATTGTCGCAAATAATTTGGAACTACCCTCGTGGTTTGATCTAGGTAATACTTAGTATGATATAATTAAATCGAGAACTAACAAATTTTCTAATATTACGATATCTTATTGATCAAACCATAGATTGAAATTATTGTTGTGGGTAGCTGTATTTGCCATCTAAATTTAATCGTTGTCATTTTTCTCATTTCCATTTCTCAAATTATAACATCATTTGTAATAAATTAAAATTTCACGGATGATTGATTATTCAAAAACCTAAAACTAATCACCGAAAACGCATCTGCACTCCCTAAGCACATGCGTCGATCGTTTTTTAACCGGATTCCCATCACTGTGACGTCATCCATCATGATATTCGTGATGACTGATGTTATCGTATGATCCCGATGACGTATCATTTCACAAGTTGCCGACAATAATCCGATTATGAGAGTGTGCAATCGCTGTTAGGTTTTTTATGTTAATTTGTAGATTATCAATTAATACGAATTTACTTTGTTAATAACAAATTATGTACATTCATCATAAAGAAATTATGTATCATTTATTTTGCAATAGCAAAATTTGATATGACTTTATTTTGTAAGTAAATTACGACTTTTTTTGTAAGTAATTAATTAAAGATTCTTAGCAACCAGTTACAATTTTACAAGTCAATCGGGCGGCAACTTTGGTTAAAAAGCCCAGTTGACCCAGATCAAAGTGCCCCAGTGTTGCCAATTTTAAATTGCACCTTGCTACGTGATATTGGCCAAAAGCTGTTTAAGTTTTTGTTCATATCTCCGAAGACTCAATCCTCGCGATATAAATCCGGTTTATGGCAGTTCAGCGATACGGACGCCGTTAACGTGAGTTATGTGGTGCCACAAACAGCTTGTAAATCAACGTTACTTGTCGGTTTTTGCTCAAGTGTTACGGGAAAACATTGAAGATGTTTTTTTCAGGAGTTACATATTTTTGGTATAATAGGCGAGCCAAAAATCATCAACGTAGCGCGTTTTGCCTCTGGCTTAACATTTCTTACAGTTCGGAAAATCGCAATTTGACTTCTGTTAATCATTTAATTTAACATAACGACTAGACAACCTCTGTAATTTTAATGAAAATTAGCGATTATACCAATATAAGTCTAACTGTTATTTCTATTTTTAGTGGATATTTTGTATGGTGTTCGTTTTATAATAGCTTGTGAAATAGCCGTGGTATTGCAATTATCCCACGTTAACTTGGAAAGGAAGGAAAAAAATTGAGTTACTTGATGGCATCGCTATCTTTTACAAATGTGGTCAAACGGGCTTTATGACATAGGAACTCATATTATTGAGTTGCCTAGCTAGGCATGATCGTATTTATGTCGTTCTGTCTAAAAGTAATCATGCTAGCTAGGCTAAGTATGCTTTCCATCTAATATAGGAAGATTAAAAATAGGGCAATAAATATTATAGAACAGCCATTTCTCCACCGGGGCCATTAAGCGTCGTAACTCAGTTACTGCCGGCTGCAGATGCCGTAATAGTGTACCAGGTTCTCCGGTTAGGAAAGAGGGAATACAGAGCTGTTCCTCACAACGCCTCTCTGCAGAACTAGTGTAAGGTCAGACCTCTGATTATGCGTTGTTATACAAATCACGGCGTCAAAATATACTGGGAGTGGTGAGGTGAGGTGATACAGGTTGAGAATAGTAGGTATAGCAGCTTAGACTGGAAGACGACGTTTCCTGAATGCTTCGCAAATGTTTTCTTAATATACGGCATGTGAAATCGGCAATGAACTGTGATTTATTTCGTGTATATAATGCCCTGATTCCATGCAATATCATAGGAATGCTTTTATATATCTTTGAATATCATGAAACAAAAGCGTTATCTGAGCGACGTCTTTATATGTCAATTTAAACCCGTTTAAATAACATTGACTTATTACATAATAATCTGTACAATATTTATGTATACCGTGAATCTAATATTTTGCTTCCCAAGGCCGAACATATTGTATTGTGCCAGACGTTAGAAAGGGCCCGGTTGTTTAGTGCGGGATAAATTTCGCAAGATTGTATCTTATCAGCTTGTAATGAATTCGCTTATCAGTAGGGACAGCGACCATATTAAACATTTCATCACCTCAATTCAAGAAAATTCGTTGATGTTCACAAATTATAATCTATATTATTACTATTATTACATAGGGTGAGTTAATAAAATTTGACTTTAGGAGGAAATATCCGAAACTGCTCATCTTAGTTCTTACTCCAGCACTTTAGAATGGAACTTCAGGATAGACATAGGTGTTATGTGCTTAAGTGCTGTTGTTGATGTCCAAAGGCACCACGGAGGTGCAAAGGGTCTTCATTAGATATAACTATGTTAGTATTGATCGTTAATCATTAAAAGCGAATGTTATTGGAAAGTGGGAGAAGTCACGGCGAAGTCAATCGGTCCTAGATTTTTAGGGTTCCGTACTCAAAGAGTAAAACGGGACCCTATTACTAAGACTCCGCTGTCCGTCCGTCCGTCCGTCCGTCCGTCTGTCTGTCACCAGACGGTATCTCACTGATACCGTAATAGTTCCAGCTGAACTTTTCACAGATGATGTATTTCTGTTGCCGCTATAACAACAAATACTAAAAACACAGACTGAAATGTTTTTTTTAGATAATGGTACGGATACCTTCGTGCGCGAGTCCAACTCGCAATTGGCCGGTTTTTTTCTATCATTAGTTTAGTTTATTTCATTGTACAATTTTCACAGAACATTTTTCTTACATTTTATTACTTATCGTACAGCGATCGTCGAAATATGCAATAATAAAACATTGAAAACTAATATAATTATGTGTTAGGTATATACGATATATTACTATGTATATACCTACAATTAAAATTAAATGAAAATCAAATTAAATGTCAAGTCAGGTTATTCCTGTGTATACTGTTAAGCCCACGCTAGGTTATAACCGATGGTTATGCCTGCACAGTTCATTTGTGTAGGCATAACTGTGCATACACATACTCAGTTATGTCATACACACGTTCAGTTATGCCTGCACAAATTTAACTGTGCAGGCATAACCATCGGTTATAACCTACCATAGCCATTAACCTAGCATAGGCTTAATGATAGGAAAAATCTAGGATCGATTGTAAAACATAATAATAACAGAAAGTTTCGTTTCCACCATTAAAAACAGTCTATGCAAAAAAAAACAGTAGATTAAAGTTGTCAGCGATGAAAAACAACCTGAAAATAAATTGTCAAGAACTACGCGATTACAAATGCAAAATAATATAATCCGATTGTTTGCCACCTTCATAGTATAAAAAAAAATCACAAACAAAATCAACAAACAAAGCGATGATTACGATACAGAAGCCTTAAATGTAGTAAAAAGTGGTGATACTAACATGATTGACACCGGAGACTCTTGTCTTGTTCAATTTAGATAGGTTGGTGCCCATCCGGAGCCATTAATGGCGGATTTCCAACCTTAAACCCATACACTAAAGTCCAAACTCGTCTCCACTTACAATTAGTTCGATGAAAATATTGGCACAGTTTTGATAGAAAATGTTTCACTTGAAGATATCACAATATTTGTAAAAGTTTGAACACAGTTTGTAAATTAGTCTTTTTAAAGCCACTTTGGTTCACGTGGAAGCTGCAAAAAATAATAACAAATTACCATTTGGTTATTTATTTAATGAAAATAAAAAATGCCAAACACCCCATTCGTCTGCTTCCTTTTTCAACCTCGTGCAAAGTGTTGTTCTAGAAACAAGAACCCTCTTTATTATCAGTACTTGAGTTTGCATAAATTCACTAAGGATAAATAAATAAATAAATAAATATTTGCGGACAATCTTACACAAATCTACCTAGTCCCAAACTAAGCAAAGCTTGTACTATGGGTACTAGGCGACGATATAGATACTTATATAGAGAAATACATACTTAAATACATAGAAAACATCCATGACTCAGGAACAAATATTCGTGCTCATCACACAAATAAATGCCCTTACCGGGATTCGAACCCAGGACCTCTTGCTTCATAGGCAGGGTCACTACCAACTAGGCTAAAGCGGTCGTCAACTCGGTCGGATAATGAGTTTGTGAAAGAAAGCAGTCGATTTGTATATCCAAAACTAAAGTGTTATTAAAGTTATTGAGAAGCTTAGCGCTTTGCAATATGAATTAAGTGAAAATGCATTATAAAAGATAACAATGGCTCCCAGATGCGTTTAAAGCTCGTTGTTTTAAACCGTCGGTAATCGTAGTTTGCGACCATATACGGGAGATTTGACGGATCTATGAGATGACCGCTGCCGGCGCCTTAATTAACGTTTACCGGTCAGTAAAGTATGGGCTATGCAACCCGTCCTAAGATTACAACCGTGACAGTGATTTTTTGTTCACAATAGAAACAAAAACTCAGACCATAAAATGTTTAGCATCCGAAGTTTACGAAATGTAATAGCCAAAGCGGATCATCATCTCTCGCCATTCATGCGCCCACGCAATTGTGGGCGGACGAGTTATATGCACCCGTATTCTGATCATTTCAAAGCTTTATATCACCATAACTTCTAAGACACAGTTTTATAAGACTTCTTAGAACACTATGTTGGTTATTGATGTCAAAAATATGATTTAAGTGTCATCATTTGGCATCCATACCGAACTTGACATTTGACGTCTTTCGGTAGGGATGAAGATGATCCCTACAAAATAAGCCTGATAGCATAAGCTGCATACCTATCTTGTATTCAAATAGACAATTTCCATACAGCGTGAGAAGCAATGCTTGCCTAAGTTACCTGTGATTCCATTAAGCTCAATTCAATTCTGTTTACTTCCAGGAATCCATTAGTTTGTCCTGAGTGCAATATTCCTATGTACAATTTACATAATATATACAGCAGTATAATAGGCTATTGACAGCTTCTATCTAAAACTATTACCATCAGGGCATGAACTGGACTGACGTGACCTGTCAACTCGTATTGTTGTGTAATACTTCGATATCAGGAAATGTATAATCCAGCGTTAGGAAAACGTCAAAAGGTGACTTTTTCCATTATTACATTTGCGTCTATTTTCCGAAGTTATGTTGAGCCCAAAGGGCAGTCGTCAAAACTCAAACTGACCACGTCACGTTCTAATTATTTGACCGCGTGACAACTAATAGGTAAATCGTTTTTCTTTGGGGTTTTTGATATCACCATAAGTTGTTCTTTAATTGATATCTATAACGCTAAATTGTAGAAATGCAACATTATGAAAACGATTTTATCTATGTAAGCTCTAAGTCGACTCGACAATGTCATTTTTAAAAGATTTGTTTTCTTTTATTTCTGGGAAGCTTTCCAGAATATGGCTTCGATTCAATCCAGTATTGTTATATAAGTCTTACTTTAGAATAGTCATTCAGTTTCGTAACTTCGCAACACAATTTGTACATTACCTTTTTAAGGCTCGATTTAATAGCTTGCTTTGAGAACATTTACGGAATGGCGGCGCCGATTCTACTTTATGTACGATTATTACAGACCTTGATGTCTTGTTTGGATTCCAACTACAGTGTTGTGCAAGTTAGTATGTATATTATATATATTATAAGCAGAATTGACGCACAATGGAGACCAATATTCACTTATATATTTTGCATTATCCCTGACCATTTTCGGTATAAATATCATTATTATTAATATATTATATCGAGCCCGTTATGTCCCAATATAAATTAACTACATTGATCGAATGTGATGTTTTTGAGTAAGAAGCTTTGAATATATTTATATGTCTATGACAAGCCCTCTGCTGGGATATATATATATATACATAAGTCACCAAATATATCAAAGATACGCACTTCAGAAATATATCACAAAGTCCATGTTTCTAATTAAAATAATCTTTTAAAATCTAACCGCGGGGTATCACTGCCATCCCCTAATTAGTATTCTATCTCTAAATCTATGGGGGCTTGTAACCCATGACTCACAGTGTACTATATATGCTAATACCGGAATTAAAAGAGCGTATCTACATACATCTTCATATGACACATAAGCTCTTTAGCGCACCTTTACACTGTAGTTGTATATCAGGGTTTACACAATACAATGTTAACAAGGCAGCTCAGTTATTTTAAAATGAGCCTTAATGGTCTGAGATAAGGAAGTCGTCAATATTGTTTATAGTGTGGTGTTTCAGTAAGGCTTGATTTGTGATCATTGTTTCGTGTTAAACTATAGAATGTTAATGAGATCCTTTTGGTAAAGCAAATTTATTCGAATAAAACTGTTTTCAAATTGATTTTATTGCCTACATTAGTTATTCGTAATTGTTTATGCCCTGTCTTAGAGATTATCTTTTCATTATTACTTTGTTTTCTGAACGATCTTTTCATTGTGATGCGTAAATAAATATTTATTATTCATAAAAAGCAAGTATTACACACAACAGATAATTAATGATGGTATGTCAAACGGTAGGAAATTTATCGTTACTCAAACTTATTTCAGTATTAATCTTTTGACTACGTGTGCGTTATATTTTACTTTTATTAATTACAATTGAAAATGACAGTGATAGATAAAATAATAGTAATGAGAACGTAAATATTTATAAAAAATATCTGCAATACCCTTCTCATTGACCAGTAGGTATTTAACTTAAAATTGTCCGTCGGTCGATCAATACGGTTAGTTTTAAGTACAAGCAAGGGGTTGCGCCCTTCATCACTATGATATATGTATAAGCGGCCCTCATAACCGAGTTATATCCCACCATTCATTTAATGAAGTTTTAACGAGAGTTTTTTACTATACAACTTCGATATCTTTTGCAGATTGAAAGCGGCTGCTTTGGAACTACGTGGTATATGGTATGTTACGTCAAAAAATGTAAAACGAAATTATTGAATACTTTACGTTATTTATTGTAATTCAATTTTTTTCATGGAATACGATAGACGATTATGTAAATAAAAGGAATAAAAACAAAGTAGAAAATATTTATTTGAAAATGATTTACCTCTTGGTATAGGTACTTTAATCTTATTTTAAATAATAATTAACAGAATCTAAATAATTTCAAATTGATAACTTTGACGTCTACATACACTGCGGCATCATGTATATAAATTAATTTATTTGAATAAAATAAACGTTGTTCTAGTGAATTTATTTATTTCAGACACAACAAAAATATTATTGTCGCAGCATTTATTTGTATTTATTTGTGTTTACATAAAAATGACTGTAACTGTACTTTTGTGGCTTCGTAAACATAAATAATTGCACCACATTTCCTAGTAATTCTAAAATATATAATGAATGTCCTTTTAATAAATGTAATTATTAAAAGGACTGTTTTTATTACTAAACCAAACTAATAACAATTTAGGTAAGTTGTATAAAATCTTTATTCTCTTTGGCGGTGAATTCTGTATCTTGTTTACTGTGTAGGTATTAATTGAAATATGTGCTATAAAAAAGTATTGGAATTGTTGCATTGCATTGATCATTATAATACTATAATACTGTTTACCAGTTATAAATGGTAATGAGCCAGCCAAATGTTCTACATCGTTATTAAAACTGAATTAATTCGCTTAATTCAATCCCATACATTAAATAATTTACATCGTAAATGCATACATTTTGCTTTATTTTCATATCGAATGCTAATTTTATCTCAATCAGGGCGCAATAAGCGGTCTTATTCAGTATTCATGAATTCAGGATCATTCCGATTCGTTTCACTTAAGGGCTTCAGTATTTTATTTAGTATCATTAAAAAAAATATAACTTGTTTGGTAGGTATGTTAACTCAATTATATTTGAACATGCTTTAAATATATAAACTCATATTATAATGATGTTTATTTACAAAACGTTGAACGCAACTCTACCCAAAATTGGAATACAATTTTTTTTTCTTTATATCGTTGTCACTAAGTAAGTCATCAAATCAAGGCATTGTTGAATGATAATTTAATAAAATAAGCTAATAGAGGGTGTGGCAATAACAAAACAAAATCACCTTAAAAATCTGGTATAAAATAATTTTTGCTCCTTTCCGTCCGTAAATGCACAAATACCAACGTCAAAAACGTTGCACACAGTTCGTAAAACGTCTACGCACTTTCAAGGTCACTTTTGTATCACTGACTGTTTGTTTGGAAATCGCAGCTGATCCCCCGAGCTTGAAACCAGCATGCGTCCGTCCTGTAGCGCGGCCGACCCCTTACTGACTGGACTAAGGGACTCACACCATTCTGCCAAACCTCTCGCTCACTCCCTTTTCGGAGGGCGCAACTTATTTGGCCTCTTTGTTGTCCCTAACAGGGGTAAATTATTACGGTTTTGCGATAACATAATAGAATGCTGCACTAAATATAATCGAAAGGATAACGCTTTTTACTAGCGGGCTAAATATTGAATTTTCCGGGACTGCCCGTATTTCATGGAAAGGTTTCGATAAATTAACGGTTATTTTCAGGGTAACCCGTATTGGGAATCCCAATTTCCACAATATGGGACATATGTAGTACATATGAAAAATGTAAAGCAATTAAAAATTTTACAATTTTGTGAAAAAAATATGTATTTTCCAATTATTTTATATTTTGTCCAAAAAGTAAAAAACAAAACAAAACAGTATCAAACGGCAAATCGCATATTCAGCTTCAGTAGTCAAAAAAGCGTCAATTTTCGTTGAAAAATGAAATAAAAATTCTGACAAACGCCGGCTCTTTGCCGTTAAACTTTTCCTAGGTTCGCATAGAATTTTTACTGCAAGCGAGTAAACAGAGCGTACTGTACACTGTCTGGTCGTGTATTAAATATTTTCCTCCCGGCTAGGTCTTTCATAGAAACGTCAACGAGCTGGTGAAGTGTAAGTAGGCGGTTTTGATGTTGCATTTAGGTTGTATTGAGATGCTCGCATACACGTTGCATCTGAATTTGCTTCTTTATTCGACAAGTGCTTACTTGCTACGTCGATACATGCATTTACTTTGTTATATATGTAACCTATCGCAATCACTAAATTTAATTTCCCAACTGTATCGTTTGTCCAAATTTTCATTTCAGCAAAAAACCAATTATCTCGAAAACCCAAAAGCTTTTAATTTTTTTTTAATAGGTACTTATTGCGTAGAACCCGGTTAGGTTAGGTTTGTTTTATAATCATCCTGAAAATGTCATGGCTTCATAGAAATATGTATTCTATAACCCCCCCCCCCCCCCCCCACCCCCTTCTATTATATTCTATTGTCTATATACATATATTTATAGCAAGTAACGATTGTCTCATCCTAAGCGATAAGTGATAAAATATCAGTTATACGTCCTCTGCTCACTGTAGACGAAAAAAGTGTAGTACAGTCGCCATCACATACATCGGAGCAAACAAGCACGTCACAAACATCGGAACACACCTCTATTTTCAAGGTATTAGGGTGCATGTGCCGATATTTTTGAACACCTATAGTGTACCTATGTATGTGATGGCGACTGTACATACAGAATTATACAACCCTTTAGCTGCCGAGTTTGTCGTTCCGTACAATCCAAAGTAGTTACCTGTAAGCAAAAAAAATACATTATTATCATATTTCAATTGACACATAAACTTTTGTCTATAAATACGGAATAGCAGCAAACTGAGCTAAACATACTTCTCTCTCATCAAGCAATCGTAATGACTTTGCAATTTGTGTTTTATTTATTACTCAATAAGGATCATTTCACGATTAGCCAGTTTAAATGGTCATTAGTGTCGTACATTCACGTCTATAAATATGTATACATTTACGAGCTTATATCGGTGGAATACAGTTCCAAATTGTATACATAGTTTTACAGCTGGCCGCACAATCGATGGCTTGATGAGGAAACAATTGAACAACAGCCATTATTTTTTATCAGCTGACTGATCAATTTAAGATTTCTGAAATGCTACGGAATAGCGAGCCTATGAGTAGGCTAGTATCTATTAAATCAACTTTTTTATTGTACGTAGATGTTTCCTCGATAAAAGTCGACCGACGTCCGCTTCAAAAGACACGTCTGATTACAGTATTTTTTAATTTTAACTGACCAGTGATTGATCGTCGTCTCACGCACTTAATGTATTTAGTTTCAAAAATTCAAACACAATTTACATTGTTTCATGAATAAATGACTTATGACTTATGACCTGATGGTAAGCGACGACAGAGCCTAATAGGATTAAGCTCAATGGTCTAATTTTTCAACCGACGAAAAAAACGGAGGAGGTTCTCAAGTCGACACGTATATATATTTTTTTTTATGTATGACCACGCATAAATTTTTATAGAGTAGGTAAATAGTTCGATTTGCATAATTCTTTTTTAGTTGGAAAGGGTGTACCCCGAAGTTTGTCCCATATAAATTTGGAAAATAAAAATCAACCTTAAGGGTAGGAAAATAGGGGATGATTGATTTTTCGTCGGTTAAAACTTTGTTTTTAAAGTAAATTATTATTTTTATTTACGTAGGGTTTTACAATCACTCTAATAGCCTATTCTCTCTTGTGACTCTGACATAGGATCTAAACAATCATGTTACAAACAGGCTAATTACTGACCCGATGTAAAATCTATTTTGACAGGCACGTCAATGATGCAACGCTGTGAATGGGTACACAGTGTGTAACTGGAGCAGAACATGTGTGGCCCGAAATAGCTGCGCGGGAGACCCCCGGAGTGCGGCACGCGAGTATTGACGTTTTGGGATAACATTATGATGTTATGACTCAATAATTAACTATACGATTTAGCTACACTAGAGCTGTGGGCCGAGCAGTGTCTGAGGAAACATCCACCAATAGGAAAAGATGTGTGTTAATTTTGTATAATGCAGTTACGCCTCCCTGAGGCGTTGTAAGAAGGAACTGATTGAAAGATTTAGGGGCTGAGACAGATTGTTCCGATAGCTAAGTTGGTTAGTAGCGACGGGCCATGTATGCCTGTGGTCGCCGGTTCGAATCCGGCTCGGAGCCTAAATATTTAAATTTTCCTTTAATTCCTTTAATTTGAAATTTTTAAAGATGTGTGTGTTGTGAGCTAACGCTTTTCAAAGCATTTTGTCCAGTTTAACGCAGCGGGCGTGTGCAGTACAACAACGCGTTTAGGGTGCTGTTTGGACTGCCGCGTTACTACAGCGCATCGACAATGTTTGCCGAGGCCATAATAGTTTAGGCAATGAACTGACAACTTGTATAGAAAAAATGAAAAATTTGGAAATAATTTATAATAGCTGATTTTTTCTATATAATATCCAATATATTATCAATTAAATAGTTACCTAGCGACAAAATCCAACAAAAATATTAATAAATAGTTTTATCTTTATTTTGGTTCATTCCCTTTTGCTCTATAGGTAATATTAAAGATAAATAATAAAAAAAAAACAATTCATGCTTTATTTAAATATATATAAATAGGTACTTCAGAGGGGTAATCACGTAACGTTCCGAACGCGCGTCGGTACAATTTAACTGAATATTCCATATAAAAAGTGACATTTAGACCTACCCGACGTTCGTACAATGCGTTACGTGATCGACCTACCGGTTGGAAAGTTTATTGGATTCTTGAATAAAGCATCTTAGAAGAATAATGTTTAAAATTATATAAAAGAAAAAAAAAACGCTATTATAAATAAGGTAATTATTTTCAAAACCGTATTTTGCCTGGAGTATAATAAGAAACCATCAACTACCAAGGTAACCGATATAGCCCTCTGAATCGCTAAACTTAAGTGGCAGTGGGCGGGGCACATTGCACGTAGAACCGATGGCCGTTGGGGCGGAAAGGTTCTCGAGTGGCGACCACGTACCGGAAGGCGAGGCGTGGGTAGGCCCCCCACAAGGTGGACTGATGACCTGGTAAAGGTCGCGGGAGTCCGCTGGATGCAAGTGGCACATGACTGATCATATTAGCACTCTTTGGGGGAGGCCTATGTCCAGCAGTGGACGTCTTTCGGCTGAATGATGATGATGATAATGATGATAACAAAGCGCGTCACTACAGAATCGTCTTTGCCACAGCTGAACCAGCATTCTAAACGTGCTGGCACAGCGTTGGGACTCGCCGCTGCTCGCGCGCTGGGTGCGGCTACACACGCCTATAGTTGCCGCACCACGCCGCTTTTAATTATTTTGATTGTCACTAACATAGCCTTATAAATCCCATTGTTACTAACATTTTATATTGGATTACTATTTTTGCCTCGCATTTTGACACAGCTCAGTTTGACCGGCAAAGAACACCTAAGTAGAAAAAGAACTTCAACGGGTAAAAAGAAAAAAAACACGAACAATTAATTTTAAATTATTATGTCTAAATGCCATAAAATTCACAATAGTACCTATTTTAATTGAGAATTCACAAATCTGGAAAGATACGAAAATAACTACTATATAAAGTAGTTTGTTTTTTATCATATAAATAAATATTGAAGCAATCTTGTTTAGGCTTCAGAAGAAAAACAAAATATATTATTAAGATACATAGGTACATCTGATAAAATATTCATTTTGTTTCCTAGTTCAAGCCTCAAAATATATCGTAATTTACCGCTGCATGCCCTTAAAAAGCCTAAAGCCGCCTAAACCTAAGTGATCCTTATTACTAAAACAGGCCGCTGTCCAACATTAGTGCAACTCAAGTCTAGACTGTTCAAGGTTACTCTCACCCTCGGGAATTTAAATAAAGGGAATATCATATCAACTGTCCAATTTAATGAGTAAAAGCATACACTACTTATTCGAATAACCACCTTCGTCCTTTGGTATAGAGTGGAATTTCCAGTGAACTTTGGAGTGTGTTCAGACGTTCTGAGAATTGGTTTTGATGTTTACTTGTTTTGCAAGTCCTGTTCGATTTTGGGCAGTAGTTGGTTGTAAACAAGGTTTTGTTTTTTTTAATATTAGGGGTGCATGAAGGTTTTAGGATGATTTGATTATTTAATCTGTGTTTCATGTTTTATACCTAATTAGTAATAAATTGTTCAATGAACATTTATTTTAAAATGTACGTGTATAATAAAGTTAATTCTAAAACTGTATGTGTCTACTTATCAGTCAATCGCGGAATTATTTTATAAGTATAATAAATAAAGCTTGTTTCTAAAAACAATGCTAATAAGTAATAATACCTCGAGATGTGGCACAGTGCTTTATTTTCATAAACAACTAGTGTGTTACTTCATCATCTTCAACTGGTAGGTAACAGTGAATCATGCTTTTACGAGGGATTTCTACTGCAAAGCGGAAAAATGCTGCTACACGCTATGGTGTAGCACACATAGCGTTGCTTCGCCTAGAATTGGCTTGCGACCGGCTCGCGACTTACGTTACTTCCCATCAAATACTAGGGCTAGACAACTCGGCGCGGATCTGACTCAAATCTCGCATCATTCGAACGAAAACCGTGACTTAGTATCCTCGTGCAGAAACACATTGTTTCCACACGCCGCCAGCATCCATCAGGCATCGAGATAAAACCCGCTCCGATTACCGGGCTCATTACAGCGGCAGTAAACCGGCCGATCCATCAAACGGACCGACTTACCGACTTAGGATAGAGGGAACAGCCTACGCAGTTGGGTTTAGAACGAGCGTTCGGAAACGTACAGTTAGTGCAGTGTTCACTGCAGTAGCACTGGTTGATCCGATGAGCCAAACCTCGGTGGAAACGAACAGCTGTGTTGGTCTACACTCCTAAGGCCCATGGGCCTACTGATACTGATAGGGTTTATAGTCTTACAGAAATTTTAATAATTTTCCAATGGAGGAGACTCAACAGTAGCATTTGTTTTTTTTCTTGTCCACGCGTGATGTGAAACGAAGCGAATGAGAAATTTCATACTGTGTGTTGTAATTTCATTCAGTACCTACCTAAAATAAAATATTCAACTAATGAATTTGCATTCTCTGGATTAGTTTTTTATCGCCCGACTGATAATACTATAAATAATCAATAAGATTAAACACCCAGGCGTGGCCAATGGCGAATAATTTTAATAATGTTGCATTTAGCACACCTACATAATAAACTAATTATAGAGAGTGCTCGTGTGGTAATAAATACAATAACTCAACTAACATTATGTTAACATGGCAGGGCATTGTACAAGTATTTGAACAATAATGTGCTTCTTGAAGTTATAATAAGCAAACCTAAACTTTTGTATCGCTTCTAAAAAGACGAAGAAAAGATTTCTAGAATGCATATATATATTAATAGGTACTAATAATAACAGTTATGGTCTTTGTTTATTGTTGACCACAACTGTTATTAATAGTTCCAGAACAGCAAAATAGGTGAAACAAATTGTGTACTTCCAACCATTAGGTACCTACAGTCAAATAATTTAATTTCCTACCCACTTTGGACTTTGTCAAAGTGACGTAATCAAACAAAACGTAAGAGACTTCTTATGATTTTATTTACAGTGTCACTTTGAAATAGTCCTAAATGGGTAGGAAATTAAATTCTTTGACTGTACCTACTACAAAAATAGAAAAAACGTAAAGTATAGGTTCAGTCACGGACTTTAATTGTTGAGCCATTTAGAGCTCACTTTATACTGGACACTTCAAAGCTTACTATGAAAACCAAAATTAAAGTATTGTACTAAACTGTACCTAGAAGAGAGAAATAAACTCAAAGAGTTGGTCATTCGATTTTATTTTGATATACTTTCACTGCCAGGAACCCGTCCAGCGGGCGCCTACGGCGTAGCCGCTTTCCCCTACTAAGCGGGAAAACCACGGGATCGGCTACGAGCGTACCGACTCCTAGCAGTGTACGTGTTAAGTAGATTATTACACTTTCGTATATGTTCAGATATAATGAAGACTTTATTTACAATAATTTACTTTAAAAACAAAGTTTTAACCGACGAAAAATCAATCATCCCCTATTTTCCTACACTTAAGGCTGGTTTTAATAATTATCAAAATCGAACTACTCTGCAAAAATGTATGCGTGGTCATACATAAAAAAATATATATACAGGGTGACTGGTAATTCGACCTATTCCTTGAAAGGGGTTATACTAGAGCTAATTTGCAACAATTTATGTCCAGTCAACCAGGCGTCAAAACACGATTTTTTTTAATTTTCCGAGTTCTTAGTTTGTTTGAAAAAAAATCGCCTTGCAGCCTTTAAGTGCTGATTGTGACAAAAATGTTGTTTTACCATCCAAATGGAAGTACTTTTGTCACAATCACCAGCTTAAGGCTGCAAGGAGAATTTTTTTCATACAAACTAAAAACTCGAATATCTCGGAAACCAGCGAGTTTCGACCCCTGGTTGACTGGACATAAATTGTTGCAAATTAGCTCTAGTATAACCCTTATCAAGGAATAGGTCGAATCACCAGTCACCCTGTATACGCGTCGACTTGAGAACCTCCTCCGTTTTTTTCGTCGGTTGAAAAGAAGCGTTTGTTAACTTTCGAATAAGCTGTTATATCCGACGGTTGTTAGCAAACGGTCGAAAGGCGAGGAATTACAGGCGGAATGCCGAAAGCAGTTCTGCTTATAGCTTATATTCGGCCAGTTTTCGGCTGAGAGATTGGTTCAGCGGTGGCTCGGCTTCATTAACGTGAAGGCTCGCGTAGCTCAAACGTTGGTTACAGAGGGCCTACCGCGAAAGGCATTCGAAGTGTCCCCTCTCTGTCATACTTACGAGTTCGTACGCAAGTGCGACAGAGAGGGAAAACTTTGAATG
This sequence comes from Epinotia brunnichana, assembly GCA_963854355.1. Classification (NCBI taxonomy): domain Eukaryota; kingdom Metazoa; phylum Arthropoda; class Insecta; order Lepidoptera; family Tortricidae; genus Epinotia; species Epinotia brunnichana. The sequence continues at coordinate 29,402,103 of OY977943.1, forward strand.
CCGTTCGCGGTAGGCCCTCAGGCAATGCTTGAGGTTTGACGGTCGAGCTCACAGGCGATACTTTTTATAGGTGTTGATAACCAGTAAAGGCTCAAATTCTCTTGAGCTAAACTATGCTTAGTTTACATACGAGTGATGCAGTGTGATGTGAGTCAAAATCAGGAACAAAAACCTACTTTTTACACGACTACCCAACGAAAAGGAGTGTAATGTTTTTGATGATACTTACTTTCTTGTAGACAATAAAGTTAACGGTTAAATTACATATAAAGTATGTTTTGATCGTACACAACCTCATGTTGCAAAGGCACCTTACGTACTTGCTTAGGCTCAGTACAATTCATTATTTGTCCCATGTAAAAATATTCTTAAGTTAATTACCTACTTAGTTCGCAGACGTTCTCAAAAGATCCACACAATATTATTTCACAAAATGGCTAAAGCATCTCATAACTATTAATATACGTATTTGAAAGCAATAGTCAAGCACCAATTGAGCAAATCGTCGGGTGACAAGCAAAAGTCACTACCAAAACTGTCACTACTCTTCAAAACATCGTATCTCGCTACGTAGTCGATATCAAGATACGATCTTTGATTTAAGTAGGTATTTGTTACTTAGTGAGTTTTGCTTGTCACCCGACGAAATTATGTAAAACGTGTAGGTTTATGAATATATTTGCTGTAACATGTAATTAAAATAAATTCAATCGTAAACGGCGGCAGCGGTAGGTCCAATTTACTTGAAATTCTAAACCGTCGCTCACTCACGTCAGTTTTGAGACAGCGGCAGCGTTACTACTGGTTTCTTGACTGTGAGCGAGAAGCTAAAGTTCCACGTGAATTGGCAGCAGATGGCTCAGGGCTGGGCCACAGTGAAGAGAGAGAGAGAGAACAGTGGACCGACGCCTTTGACGTTTGCGGGTTTAACAACGTCATGTCCCAAGTTACATGTATGCAGCTGGGGCTCACCCTATACGCCCCTCGTCTAGACGGCTTCGTCGACTGACTGTATGGTTTATAGACTGTGGCTGGGCCATGAATACGTGGGAGGAAGAGGCTGAGCTCCGACCTCTCGTTCCCACGTATGCCGCTCAAATTAGTAGCCTAGTCGTTGGGTAAGGCAATTAGATCGCTGTATAGTATTTTAAAGTAAGTAAGTAAAGTTTTTATTTGCTAGAATTATGGTACAAAAGATGAACAATATTAGATGTAGAACTGCACAATTCACCATACAATGCCATGCAAAATTTATAAGTAAAATTAAATTTAGTGATTATTTTTATTTATTACACGATTCTATTATTATAATGTCAGGAAAAATTATAAGATTAAATTAATTATTATGATATTCATCATAGTCACATTCGTAAGTCGGAATTTTATTTAAGAATAATCCTTCGCGATAGAATATAACTTTTCGAATGAGGGTTGGCGCATATCAACTGTTATGGTCACCTCAAAAAAAATATTTTTTTCTTTTTATTTAGTTATTTTTTGCTAATAATACCTAGGCATAAAAACATAAAATTAAAATCATAGATTGTACACATATATAGATACCAAAACATAATTATAAAGAGTGTATATTCGCCAACAAACTGTTATGCAGTTTGGCGAAGACTTAGACTAAGTTTATCGTAATTTTTGTTGAGTAAGAAATAAATAAATAAATACTCACACGAAACTCACTTGAACAACACGATTAGTACCACTTCCGTCGGTTTCAAATATCCGCACCGCAGAGCTTACTGAAACACAAACTTACACTTTCAGCTCAAAGCGGCTACCCAAGTAAACAAACACCTCACGCACAGTATGAACAAATAGCAGTTCATTCAGTTTACCGCTCGCACAGGTAAATTTGTCGTGCTCTACTTAGATTGTTCTTAGAAAATTTTGGAGCGTTTTTGACTCGTGATATGCCCCATATGCTTGGTTTATTTATAAAGGAGACTGGGATTTTAAATAGACACGTACAAATAATGTTATGTGACATTGTTTCACGAAAATGTAAGAACAGGGTGGCCGGATGTTTGTGAGAATGTGTACCTACTTCAGAAAAAAAAAGATAATGGTTTCTGGCTATAAAGGGGTCAGGCGTAGACAAGAAAGGAAAAAATATCATTAAAACGATAGGAAAAATGCTCCTCGTAACTTAATAAGTAATTTGACTCAATGTTAAGCATTTAATATGCGTTAGTTCCGAGGTGACAATTAAATTTCATATGTTCTGCTTACCCTCTTTGGGAAATTTGCGTAACAACACATAACAACAACAACACACTGCATAACTTCAAGAGTCATTTGTCCGAAAACCATTTTTTTCAGAAGTTGGTATATAATTCAGAAAACCATATTCTCCTGAAGAATCTATGATTTTTGAAGGGTTAACACTTACGCCCTTGTGCGTCCAAATTTTCGTTTAAAATAAAATGGCACACTGAATTCAAGAAATTCTAAATTATGAACTATAAAAAATTATAAAAAATTTCAGACAAACTTGAACTACCCGCTGAAAACTAGGTTACCAACGGTAAAACCCAAACTAGATTCCAGTGCTGCCACCAAACAAACCCAAACACGTTAAACAATTACCAGCCAGATACAATGCTGCGGCATACTTAAAACAAAAACATCGTAGCTTGCATTCGTTTAGTACTAACATACGACCTTTAGTGAATAAGGGCTTTGGTGAGCCATTTGCGCGTTTTCCGACCACTAACTCTGTTACAGGTTTAAGAGGTCGTGCGGACGTGATGGTTGGAGAGTGAAAAATGCCTCTAATTCAGACGTGATTAGGTGTTTTTAATTTTAGAAGACAGGGTGTTTTTTCAGGTGTAGCGAAAAAATCCTTTTGGAGAGGCGAGGTGAAATTCAATCCTATATCATAGTTACAAGGATTTTGACAGGGATTTTTTTCTTACTTTATCTGAGCATCGCTGTGGTGCACTTTAAAAGGACAATTCGTTTAGCGTAGCGTAGTGTAGCTATTTGCGTTAGGTACGTCGTATATAACTGAATTGTTGGAAATTAACTCTTGCAAGTATGACGTCTTTAAGTAGATACCGGCGATTTGTAGTATCTTTATGTATACTGAATTGAATAAAATTAAACTGATCAGACGTGGTTCTGCGAATCCATCTTGTCAGAGAAAAATTATAAGTATAAATGTATATACTATATTTATAGTATTTCAAATCGTCGGGATACATCGGATCATTTCGCTAGGATAGGTATAGGTAACTACTTGACTATTCGACAACAACAGACATTTAGCGTATTGTCAGTCAGTACTAATCCGAAAGGCTACGTAGCCAGTGTTACTAGTAGTTCATCAAACTTCATTAAAACGATTCCATATTTCTATTTTTTTATTTCAAAAGGTATCTGAGTTATTGCACGCGGATGGACAGAAATGGACTGTTATGGTTTTATAAGAACCTACCGTTTTGCCAATTTTGGTACAAAGCAAATTGCATAAAAAAAAGACACTGCAAAGTATAACGTTGAGTTAAACCTTGCTTGAATTATTTAAACATCTTTTAAGACACCGATCTATCTTAAATTAATTACTGTTATATATGGACAATGTGGGTAGTTTTGACATTCATGTTTCATGTATGAAGTGAGGTAGATGGAGAAAACCAGTCCATCATCGCGATCCAGACTAGCACATGTGCTAGGACCCCTAAACCGTGAGTTATAACAATTACCATACAACTCATAAACATATAATAATTCAATACGTAGGTATATGTATTTAATTAATATTTGCACGAACTCATTCATATGAAGATAAAAGAACTGACAAAGTCGGTAATTAAAAAGGGATGCGGCAAAAATCCCACCTACACCACCGTGCGTCGATTAAACAACTCATAATATGCAATTAAGTCTAGACGGAATAGTCTAGAACGCTGAACAAGTCTATATGACAGCGCAAAACCTGCACGATAAATAATTTACAAAACCTCGTATCTAACTCAACTTTGTCATTTAAAAATCGACTTTCGTGACCTTGATATGAAGTTTAAATTTAGAACGAAAACAAAGGCATATTCGATTTTGGGAAGGTTAGTATCGGTTTCATTGAAGTAGCGCTTCGCGTGCGTATTACGCTTAAGCGATAAGAACCTTAAGTACGTTTGAAATACATGGATTTTTCAGTCGGTTTTCGTTTGTACAGTGGAAGCAGACGTTCTATTCAGGCGGTATAAAGACTTCATAGATGGTGTAGTTTGAAATACTTGATTATTTTTCAGTTTAGGGCAAGTCTTGGTGTTTTAGCTAATGTTATCGTATCTTGGCTTAGCATTTGCTGTTGATGAGATGCTTTCACTATATAACATATGGAGATTAACACTTTGACTGTAAGGAACCCGCCTAGCGGGCGCTTACGCCATACCCGCTTTCTGTTACTTAGCGGAAAACCCACATAGCGATTCTTGGCAGTGAATGTGTTAAGGTGCTACGGATTACGGCGTAGCGCTACGAGCGTAGCGTGGCAGGTAATGATTTGACATGTACGGTCAACCAATTTGATTCCTAGGCCACCATAGAACCCTGTCATTTTAACTGCTACATAGCAACGCAATAATCCTAGTAACCGGTATTGACATAGCATTTACAACGACAAGGTTCTATGATGGCCTAGGAATCAAATTGGTTGACTGTACCTAACGACTACATTTTTGTTTATATAAATAACTTGTGACTAAACTTTAGAATTTTGCTACGTTTTCAGTACGCCTGACACATACGCGTGTAAAGGTTCTACACTGAATATTTACGACATTTTCATGACAATATTTCGTTCGACAAGACAAGAATTTTGACAAGTAAGGAATATGGGCAAGTTATGCAATGAAGGCTTGTCTTAACTAGTACTTCATACCATAACAAGGTTTCACCACTTCAAATATCACAAAACACAAGCCACTATTTTACGATTAAGATTGTGGACGACGCGTGGCGCCGACGTGGTCGATGTGCGACAGGCCTGGGTTTGACCTTCGCGACCTCACAGTCACCTAACAAGGGGCGTTTAAAAACCGCGGCGGGCGAACCGCGCGTTTCAACCGCGGCGGGTGAACCGCGGCGGTTGAACCGCTCAGCGTGTTTTTAAACGGCCGTAACGCGCTCTGATAGCGCAGGTGCTCTAGGGGAGCACTAATCCCGCAGACTGAGCTGCACTGTTGAAGGATGGGGTGTGGGTGACGATAAAATAATACTTGGCGAAAAATAAATGAAACGGTATAATAAAATAATGAGACACAAACTACTGGTTAAACTTTCCCTATCACAATTTCCTACTTCCTATCACAATTTCCCTACTTCTTCCTTTCTTCTTCTTCCTAGGAGCTCCCACTGGTGGGGCTGAGCGAACACACACACTATCCGGCGATTATAGCCTCTTTTATACCCCTAAGGCATTAAAAGTGGTGGGGATATAATTTTGAAGACCTCGCCCACTTTTACTATGGAAAAGCTAGTTTTTACGTTTTCCTGGTTTTCAGGGAAACCTTAAGGGTTTTTACATATTTTCCTTCAAAAGAACTATTTCTGAGCTATACATTACAATATCTACTAGTTTTCCTGCTTTTCCCGTTTAAATTGGGAAAGTCGATATTTACGTAAAATTATCAACTTTGGTAACATGAAATGGCTTTGCCAGGCCCTAGTGGCTTTAATTAACATTAATTATCAAAAGTGATTATACATACGTAAGGGCATTTACCGTACCTTCCTAACGATACCTCAATTGCTTTCGTACCTCATCTGGTTACGAAGCTATGGCCGGGTGAGACCGTCAATTTTCACATTTACATTAACGTGGTAGCATAAGTTTGACTTTGCTCCCGTCTTTTTAGCCAATCAGAGAAATCAACCTGAACCTTGACCATTATTGCACCATAATAAGCAATAATATCTATGCATACGTTGTGTACATTTTTATTTCACATTTTATGTAACTCTAGTTACCGATGTCCCTTGTTGACGGACTAGATCTGGATATAGTCTCAAGTTGGTTTCTTTACAATTAATTTGGCTATCTCTCCCTCATTTATCAGGGGCTCTCCCCCTATCGATCTTTATGAAATAATTACTGGAGGTACCTGGTACCTTTATCTTTACTTTAAGCTATTTTCTTCGTCTGTTCCTATTGTACTTAGGTCCTAAATAAATCACGCGCTTCTTATATGAGCCGTTTGCTTTAGGAGCTTAATCTGGTCACAATTGCCGTCCTTATGTGAAGGAATTATAGTTACACGTCCTTTCCCTTCGTGACCCGTAGGCCTTATCGTTCACATACTATACAACACCCTTTCTCTTCGTGACCCGTAGGTCCTACATTTCACAAACTACATTCTGTCGCCCACAATGCCCCCGCCGGTATGTATCGCAGATACATACTGGGTTGCAAGGGTAAGCGACAGACTACATTAAAGTCTTACGACATGATTCGTCATCAAATACACTTTTAATCACTTTCACTATCATGTTCATTCACTGTCTGTATTACTTACTTTTCACTTTAATTACCTTATGTGGCCCTTGAGCGACCATCACTGGTAACACACTTTCACTTGGCTTGGTTGTGGTCGTGCTTATGGCGTGCGCCACCATTCGCTTGGCGGACCGGGCGACCAGCTGGGTCGGCGGGGCGCTGTTGGCGCCGTGCCGTCGCCGCTGCCCTTCGGCACGTAGGGCCGGTGTGGGCGGACAAGCTCGTCCTTGCAGGACCGGAGATCGCGGCGCTCTCCGGCGCCGCGGTTGAAATCGACCCCGCTGGTCCGGGAGTCGATGTACTGGGTTGAGAGCGGGCTCGCCATTGCAGGACCGGAGATCGCGGCGCTCTCAAGCGCCGCGGCTGGAATCGACCCCACGGGTCGGGGGGTCGATGTATCGGCTGCTGCGACCGACCGCGGGCGACCGGGGGTCGGTTTATTGTTGAGATGGGTCATGCCCCCTCCTGGTGACACGGTTGTGTCCTTGGTGCTGTTTGGCACTGTGATTGCCGCCTTGGCGCGTATGTCGTCGAATATTTTTACATTTCTTTCTTCTCGCGGTTTTAATATTTCGCGCAGCTTGACGTCTGCTTCACTTTGTGTGTGATATGCGATGCGTTCGCGGGTATCCATACTTCTTGGCGTGGGGCCATATATCGCCCATCCTATGGCGCATTTTACCGCTACTGGCGCGCCCTTAGGGCCCACCCTTATTTCTTCGGGTATAATTAACTGCCAGTGGTCGGCTCCGATTAATACTTGGGGCACTCCCATTTCAAAACAAGCGCTATGCGCGTCCTTCAGGTGGTCATACATTTCCACGAGTTGTTTACTAACCTTTTGACCTTTTATTCTTAATTCTGGTACCGTCCGCAGCGTCAGCGGGTGTTCGTTACCTCCTACTCTCCCTCGGATCGATACGTTTATTGTTTTGCTGTTTGCCTTATGGCATATTTCTCCTATTCCTCTAACCTTCAGCATTTCCTCCGGGCCTGTAGCCCCTATTTGATCTGCGATCTCTTCGTCTATCATACTTATGGTGGACGCTTCGTCTAGTAGTGCGTATACTCCTACTTCTCCTTTGGGCCCGGATAGAATCACGGGTATCACTTTCAAAAGCACCTGGGTTGCGTCTGATGAAGACGCGTAGCTATTTTCTTCACTATTGTTGGACTCGTACGGAGACTTTTCCCTCCAGTTCGTATCCGACGGTTCCGCCCATTGGGGCTCTCCTACTAGCTCTGCTTCTTGATCCGTGGCAGCTGCCGTTGCATCTGCTTCTTGTGGCATGCGCGTCGTCTCCCTTCTTGGCTCGTAACTGCCGTGTAGTAACTTATGATGATAATACTGGCAGCCGGGTGCGTCGCACCGCTTGCCTTTGCACGTCGTGCTGGCGTGTCTTGCATCTAGACACTTATAACAAACTTTGTTGATTCTAGCCCAATCCCATCGTGCTCCTACATTCAGGCGTTGAATTTTATAGCAATCGGTAGTGCTATGACCCCCCCCGCAATACAGACATACTACATTCTGTGTGTTTACTTTTTCAGTGGCGTAAGTGACGCGTGAATATTGGGGGTATGCTGGCTTATTATCATATTGTCGCATAGCCCTTCCTTGGGGGCGTAGTTGCTGCCCACCCCACTCTTGGGGTCGCGGCGGTTCGCGCGCTCTATTGGGCCATGGGTTAGACGCGCGCGGCAGCTCTGCCCGGGCATTGTTGCCCGGGAAATCCGCCCGTGGGCGTTGCATAGGCGCACGGGCGTGCGTAAAGGACATTTGTAGCTCCGATTCTTCCAGGAGGAAATCGGATAATCTTTCTATTTCCGCCTTTCCTTTGTGCTCGTACTTGCGAGCATATTCACACCATCTGCTGCGAAGGTGGGGGCTTAGTCGATCGGTAACCTCTCTAACCAGCATAGGATTCTCTGCGTAACATCGTTCGCTTAAGTCCATTACCGTGCTCGCTATATTCACGATTTTTATAGCAAATTGGTTGAGGTCGTGAGCGCTGTCGCCTATTGTAGGCATTCCTTTTAAATCCTCCAATGCTTTGTCTACTAGGAATTCGCTTCGTCCGTATTGTTTAGTTAATACTTTCATTATTAAATCCGGCCTTGCCGCCGTTGATAATATGTGCTGTACACATGCTTTTGCGTCACCTTTTAACGCTGCGCGTAACCTCGCTACGTTTTCGTAGTCACTAAATTTGAATCTACGATTCGATTCTTCGTATGCGATCATGAAGCTCCGCCATTCTGATATATCCCCGTAGAATGGTGGTAGCTCGTACACATCTTTGGGCGCCGGTCTGGCTGCCATCTGCATCCGTTCAAATAATTGAACCATTACCTCAGGCGAGGTCTCGTGTGTGTACCTCGTATGCGGTGTCTGTGGTTCGTATGGCGGTGATCTCTCTCTCCGCTCATAAGCTCGCGGCGGCGAGCGCGTTCCGAGTGGCCTAGTGGGGGGTAATCCCAGTGGCGCTTCTTCTTGTCTTTTTTCTTTACCGGAATCTATCCACCTGGCTACTGATCCCATAAGTGACTGCTCGTCTTGTATTGAGCATTCAGATTCTTCGCGCGTTCGTTTCAACGTAGCGCGCCTTTTAATGGACTCCCTTTCTAAACGTATTTCCTCTTCTTGAACTGCAGTGTCTATCTCCATTTCCTTTTTCTGATGCGCTGCGTGTAGCAGCATCTCTTTCCGCCGTAGCTCGGCCAATTGCTCACTCTCTTCTACTTCTAACTCCATTATTCGAGTCACAGACAACCGACTCTCGGTTGAGCGCACTGACGCCGTTCGGCGCGGTGTTGACGTTTTAGCGAATGTGACTTCCTTTTCGGTTCCCGTTTTGTTTCCATGTTCTTCCCTCGCCGGGGGAACTATAATGACCCTTCCCTGAGGAGCATCTAGAGGGATGATAGTAGGCTGACGCTGTAGCCGTTTATCTAAATCCCTGCGCCACAATATCGCTGTGTCTACAGATGGAGATTGCGGTTCTCCCATTTTTGTCAAGCGTGCCGGTGCCGTCCCTCGGGGTTCGGCTATTAAAGTGTCATCGATACTTAATGAGGCTGGTTCCGCCGTTCTCTTTGCGAGCTCCAAGGCTGTATCTTTGGACTTAGTCTTCTTGGTAGTCCGGATGGCACGCGTGGTTTGCGCGCCACTAGTCGATGGCTTGCCAAGCCGATCGGCTGATTCCCCGCGCGCGCGCGCTTGCGCGGCGGCTGCTCCTTGTTCCAGGAATCTTGCCCTTTCTTCGTCTTCCTGGGCCGTAGTCATGGATCTCGTTATCCTCTTCTTGCCTCCTGACATGGTGTTCGTCTCCTCTTGGAATGTGCGTGCTTAAATAACGCTTAGTGTCACTGTAGTGACTTGCTAAGTACTCTTCACGTACTTGAGTCCTTTTTTACTCGAATACCTGCGGTTGCGCACTTTGGCAACCTACACGACAGGTATAAAAGGATTTTTCTATAATATTCTGCACGTCTTGTTTGTAGTTTGTGTCGTGGCTCCGTAGTGACGTATGTACATACGCTATGTCCGATTTTTTCACTATTTTTGATCGCGTCGCGGCGACAAATTTCGAGCTACGCTGTTTTCACTAGCGTCGTTGGTTTTATACCCCCCAAACGACTTTCTTTGAGTACCCACACGTACCTATCGCCTTTACTAACTTTCACTTTTTCTGGATCTACAGATCCGGCTCGAAGGACCAAAACGACTGTGGACGACGCGTGGCGCCGACGTGGTCGATGTGCGACAGGCCTGGGTTTGACCTTCGCGACCTCACAGTCACCTAACAAGGGGCGTTTAAAAACCGCGGCGGGCGAACCGCGCGTTTCAACCGCGGCGGGTGAACCGCTCAGCGTGTTTTTAAACGGCCGTAACGCGCTCTGATAGCGCAGGTGCTCTAGGGGAGCACTAATCCCGCAGACTGAGCTGCACTGTTGAAGGATGGGGTGTGGGTGACGATAAAATAATACTTGGCGAAAAATAAATGAAACGGTATAATAAAATAATGAGACACAAACTACTGGTTAAACTTTCCCTATCACAATTTCCTACTTCCTATCACAATTTCCCTACTTCTTCCTTTCTTCTTCTTCCTAGGAGCTCCCACTGGTGGGGCTGAGCGAACACACACACTATCCGGCGATTATAGCCTCTTTTATACCCCTAAGGCATTAAAAGTGGTGGGGATATAATTTTGAAGACCTCGCCCACTTTTACTATGGAAAAGCTAGTTTTTACGTTTTCCTGGTTTTCAGGGAAACCTTAAGGGTTTTTACATATTTTCCTTCAAAAGAACTATTTCTGAGCTATACATTACAATATCTACTAGTTTTCCTGCTTTTCCCGTTTAAATTGGGAAAGTCGATATTTACGTAAAATTATCAACTTTGGTAACATGAAATGGCTTTGCCAGGCCCTAGTGGCTTTAATTAACATTAATTATCAAAAGTGATTATACATACGTAAGGGCATTTACCGTACCTTCCTAACGATACCTCAATTGCTTTCGTACCTCATCTGGTTACGAAGCTATGGCCGGGTGAGACCGTCAATTTTCACATTTACATTAACGTGGTAGCATAAGTTTGACTTTGCTCCCGTCTTTTTAGCCAATCAGAGAAATCAACCTGAACCTTGACCATTATTGCACCATAATAAGCAATAATCTCTATGCATACGTTGTGTACATTTTTATTTCACATTTTATGTAACTCTAGTTACCGATGTCCCTTGTTGACGGACTAGATCTGGATATAGTCTCAAGTTGGTTTCTTTACAATTAATTTGGCTATCTCTCCCTCATTTATCAGGGGCTCTCCCCCTATCGATCTTTATGAAATAATTACTGGAGGTACCTGGTACCTTTATCTTTACTTTAAGCTATTTCCTTCGTCTGTTCCTATTGTACTTAGGTCCTAAATAAATCACGCGCTTCTTATATGAGCCGTTTGCTTTAGGAGCTTAATCTGGGCACAATTGCCGTCCTTATGTGAAGGAATTATAGTTACACGTCCTTTCCCTTCGTGACCCGTAGGCCTTATCGTTCACATACTATACAACACCCTTTCTCTTCGTGACCCGTAGGTCCTACATTTCACAAACTACATTCTGTCGCCCACAAAGATCTAAATCTAGATAAAAACTAGTACTAAAAACTTAACTAGACATGGAATTACGATACTGTTTCCTGTTATTCCGCCATACAATCTAGTCGGCGGCCAAATGGCGAGTTTAAAGGCATTAAGCGACTGTAATACAGCCATTGCTAACAATGGCTTCCTGCCCCGCTATTCTGTAACTTGTTTCAACCTCACCTTACTGTTCACCAACTAATATATCTTGACGCCGCGATTCGTAGTAACTGAGCGTAATCAGAGGTCTAGTTTCGTAAGCCGTATTAGCGCGTTCCGAATAACAGCTCTGGAAAAACTGGCCATTTTCACTTTCTAAACGTGTTCTGCTGGATAATGGCTTTGGCAGACGCTATTTTGCTGAGTATGGGTTGGCAATTTGTTATTATAATTGAAAGAACTATAACTTGTAGAGTAAGTACATATTTAAATGCTAGACTAGTTATAAGCATTAGTAAAATATTGCCACGAGCACGAGGACACGAGTAACATACTTCTCATCCATTCAAGATGCTTTATAGCATTAAGTCCACCTTTTGTACTATTAGTTATTCTTTAGTGCAATAAAGATTAACGGTCTTATTCATAAAAAGTTAAAACAGTGCTATAGCCTCGCTATAGCACTGATTCGCTAAAACGTGATTCATAAACGTCAAATAACGCTGTTGGGTCCATCAAGCCTATTTTAACGGCTCGCTAACTTAACGAACCGTAGACCCTTCTTTAAACCTATTTTATCTCCATTTTAAGGATAAAAATGGCCGCCGAATTAAAGACAGCTGATTTTGACAGCAAGTATCTAAGCAAATTAAACACGATTTTGAACGTTTTTATGTTAAGTATTTAATACTTTCTCAGTTTATTACGAAGTGAGCAGATAAAAAATGAGTAAATATACGTGAAAGAAAGTTTTTAATACGATATAAATAATTATTCGTGCACGAACAATGGATGGAACACCATTGCGCGCGCATTTCAAGTTAAAAAGTTATCTTATCAGTGACTGTGGGTGAATAAACCTAACCTATTGTGTTTCGTCGTATCGTATTAACTAGTATCCTACGTATTTAATTGTGCACCTTTTGAGAGCGCATATCTACAAAAAGACCGGAGACATGACACCAAAAAAATGGCAGCGATGCAGCCGAATACTTACCTACTACATCAACCGAAAGGGCTGTTATTCCTTGAATGCCCAGGAGGTAGGTAATACAAAAACTACAAACGCGCAGGCAGTGGTGACACGGAGCGAAAGCAGTTACATGCCGTGCTCCGCTCCGCCACTGCCGCTGTTCGTACGGTACGTATCGTCCACGAGGACGCGCCCCAGCATTGTTTTTTATCCTTAACGTTAGTCATAGATAGAAGTGGGGCGCGGCCTCGTGGATTGAACAATACTTATAGATTGTATACCTGATTTCTGACATAAGGTGGAGGTACCTACTTCCAGGGCCTTAAAATACTATTGCCCTACCTTAAGAAACTGCCTCACACATATTAGATCAAGTTAAATTCTACTTGTAATTACGGCTGCCCTATCTTAAATTCAACTCTGGCTACGGCCCTGCCTACTTCCCCAGTTAGGCTGCTAAATATGAGCGAGATGACTTTTTATCTGTCTGTACGTTACATGTACTACCAATACGCCACTACGCAGATGCATCCCACTTGCACGTCGTGCATCCAAGTAGGGTCCATCTTTGCGGGATAGGTCAAGGTACTATTATAATAATATATCTGGTGAAACATCTCATCATCATTCATGGTTTAGGATAGCTAGGCGGGTTCCTGGCAGTGAAAGTATTCATAAAATAGCTATACCTTATTCCAGGCAGGATTTGGTATGTTGGTGTTGTACAATAATTGACAAAAGATGAATTATGTTTATTCTTATTAAAAATTAAACTCAATTTGGTTATTGCATATTTTGTATTGAATACAAATTTATATCAGTATGAAGAGAACAGATGGAAGATTGTGTAGTTCTAATTGGTACTCGTAGTATTGGCACTTAATTTCTGCGGCAGCTATTTAGCTCCCACAGGCTAAATAGCTGATATCTGAAAATAAAAAAAACCATTGTTAAATATAAATAACATAGGAAAGCTGTTTATTATTTGAAACTCGCATGTAATATTATAGTAGATTATACACCAAGGGGATAAAGCACTGTTTTATGTCACGGGAGCGAATTGAATCCCGAACGTAACGAAGGACTCATAATTTAACTCCTGAGCGTAGCGAGGGAGTTATAAGTTAATTCCTGAGCGAAGCGAGGGAATTAAGACTGAGTCCTGAGTGCAGTGAGGGGTTCAACCGCCCAAGACTAAAACAGTCTTATCCCCGAGGTGTATACTCTACTTTTCACACCTTATGCGAGACAAAAAAACAGGCTCAGTAGATAAATAATGTTTATTTAGCAAATTAAAAGTACATAGTAACATTAGACACGTTAGTCCAATTATGGAAAGATAAGGTAATGTTTTCATTTGGTACGTTTATTGAGGTTGAGTTGGAGTTTATTATGCCTATAGCATCTAATTTGATAAACTCAGGAGTCAAAACACTTTCATCAGTTTCATCACTCGACATTTTCAATATTATTTTTGAAATTAAATCTTCTATAGGCACCTACAAGAACTCGATTTGTTCGTCACGCGTGAACAAATGAAGGCGCGCGGCGTTCCAAATTCGAAAGCACAAGCCGTGGTCCTAGATTCGAAATTCGAATTTCGAGCACCGCGCTCCTCCGGACCGGGGTTCACAAGGAGGCAAACTTCATTTATTTTGTCAAATCAAGTAGGCCATGGCCTAGGACAAATTGTGTTTAGCAAAATTAAACTTTATGCATATAGTAATAAGAATTATGAAAAGTGAAATCATATTATTAACCAGCGGGTTACAATGAAATTCAGTACAACATTATAACCCGGCTAATACCAAGGGATTTAATGTCTTGCTTTCGGTAGGGTTTACATGACCTATAATTCGGCATTGTCGAGCATGTGGTTTGAAAAATTATATTCTAATAAATTAATACCTTTATATTCTTCCTCTAGATGTCCCTCTGGGCTTGTGGGGCTCAGGCCCTTCCACCTCCAAAGCCTCGGTGGGCTCTCCGGGCTTGTAAGGCTCATGATTTCACATCCAAAGCAGGAATTATTTCAATCTGAAGCAATAAAACATGATGTTTAACTACACTTTGATTTTCATTCAATTTTATTTTGAGCTTATTATAAGAGCTTATATATCCAATAATGTTACCAATCTATGTATGTTTTATTAAGAAACTGAGCAGCGTCAAATGATAAAATAATATGTAGTGTTGATTATAAGATGGGCTGCTCTTGAAAATAGGCATGGGCAACTTCATATTTAATGCCGAATTACAGTAAATACGTATCCTTTCTTACCTTGTCTTCCAGCGTCCAGTTTTCACATCGTTTTTTATTAGTTTTCATCTTATTTACGTGCACGTTTGTTTTGTGGAGATGTGGAGTTGAATTAACTACAATATGCCGGTATTTAAGCTGTCAAACTTCTTTTTAAATCGAAAATCACCAATTTTGCTCTATGATTTCCCAGAACGGCAACATAACATCTCTAATCTGTCAAATAACGGCCCAATAGTTAGCAGAGGCTTAGCGGAGGTTTATGAATCACACTTTTTAACAAACGTCAATTAGGCTTAGTGAGTGTTTTAACTAAAACGTTGATCAACGGTGTTTTAAGGATTTTTTATGAATAAGACCGTAAATAAATAAATAAGAACAATGACTCGCATATGAGTCATGCCTATACGAGCGATTTCCGCTACAAAGCGGCAACGCGGCAATTCCCAAGTTGCAGAATTTTATTTAGCAAGCAAATAAAGATTAATAAGAATGCCTGACTTGGCTCTACGAAATATCTCACCACTTTTTACTGTGAAAGAGTTTCGAGACTTGGCCTATTTTTTACATACAACTAGAAGGGCTTGAAGTTGTACATCCACCACATCATGTAAATCATCCCCACACAAGCCAACAATACACTGTCGCGGAATAATATTAATACAGGTGCTACGAAAATATATGTGAATATGTTTAAAATAAATCCCATAAAAAACATTCCATGTAAAAAGTAGGTGTTGAAATATTTATGTTGTATTTTGGGGTATAAACTCGGTAAACATAACCCTGTAAATAAGTGAAACGTTTAAAAAATTTTAGATTAGCCGCTAATCTAACATTTTTTAAACGTTTCACTTATTTACAGGGTTATGTTTACCGAGTTTATACCCCAAAATACAACATAAATATTTCAACACCTACTAAACATTCCATCAATTCCATCTCCAATCTCCCACTTCCTCAAAAAGGCCGCACCGTCATAAAATTTCCATCACACCCACAGCGCGTGTCAAAGGTTAAAAATGTCCACATAAACTATGGAAAACCTAGGAATAGTGTAAACAAAGAATATTAATGGCGGTTGTTTATGTCGGGCATTTTTCAGAATAGCACCCTTTGCGGTCGAGATGCGAATCTGGGGGTTATTATGGCGATCGATAAAAATATTTTATCATGTTTAAGACGCGTGTTGCCTATATTGGGATAACTGAATAAATATATTTACCTACCGTGCGATAGCTTTGGATACATTATAATAAATATAATAAACCGGCCTATATACGTTCAGATGTATGCAGGTTTCCTCATAATGTTTTTCCTTCGCCGAGATGGATACCTACATTATCTGCAGTCGAATACAAAGTTAAGTGTACATTTTGGACATTATTAACTACACGACAAAAAGGTTAAAATATGGATATTTTTTGGTCGTCGACTGTACCAACATCATAATTTATTTTAGTAGCTAGTGTTTATATCATCATCATCATATTATTATTATCAGCAGAAAGACGTCCACTGCTGGACATATGCCTCCCCCAAATAGTGCCAAAATGACCGGTCCTGCGCCACTCGCATCCAGCGGACTCCCGCGACCTTTACCAGGTCATCAGTCCACCTTGTCCTACCCACGCCTTGCCTTCCGGTACGTGGTCGCCACTCGAGAACCTTTCCGCCCCAACAATAAAACAATAAAATATGTCTAACAGTAAACTACAGTAGTTTTTTTTATACAATGTTCTACAAAATATAGTAAAAGAAGCGACAAATTAAATAATAACTGAAGCGGCTCCCTTTTCCCTTCCTACATCCAGCTAGGATTTTAGACCGTTGCTTATGTCTCTCAGAATTTTTTCAAACTTACCGAATTATTTACGACCTCTGTAGCCTAGTTGGTAGTGACCCTGCCTACGAAGCCGGAGGTCCCGGGTTCGAATCCCGGTAGTGTCATGGATGTCTTCTATGTATTTAAGTATTTATTTATCTATGGATATACGTATGTACATTTATCATCGTCTAGTACCCATAGTAGAAGCTTTGATTTCATTTCATTTCTTAGTTTGGGACTAGATCGATTTGTGTAAGATTGTCCCCAAATATTTATTTATTTTATATTTAAAATACTGTTTTACACGGGTCTAACGCGATATTTATTTACCAAATTATATTCAAATAGTTTTGTCCTGTAAAGGTCGTGGGAGTCAGCTGGATGCGGGTGGCGCAGAACCAGTCATAGTGTCACTCCTTCGGTCCGGCAGTGGAAGACTTTCGGGTAATATGATGATGATGATGAGCTTAGCTAAACCATTTTCAAAGGCTAAGCATATAAATTGATATATTGACGATGATATTTTAAGAGCTTTTTAATTCTGACGACAGAGTTGTGTGTGGGGTTTAGTAGTCCACAGAATTGAAAAAAAAAACGAAATGCAGTTCATAAATAGTATCGCTCATAAAATATTATAACAGCAATCACAGCTCACCGAGCATCCAACAAACTCCTCATTCCGTCGCTCGATTCGAAAATAATTTTAAATTGCAACGAAATTGCGTGCCAATGAAAAAGCAATTTCCTTCCCGAATAAAACTGAAAGTAAAGCCTTTCATAGTGGAACTCGTGTTTAATGTTCCCGAAAGCTATTAAAGAGCGTTTACAGAACGCTTATATGTCCAATGAATATTTTATAAAGGCCCCAGTGGCCTGATTTTATTTCTTTATTTTTAACGACATAGACTATTCGGCGTTTCGGGGCGTATAAACAAGTCCATATAAAGCAATGGATTTTAAAATTATTCCCGGTGCAAAAAAATATTATATGTGAATATATGACTTTAGATTTAGATTGTGAAATTTTTAATGTCAGGTTTTCAAGGTAATGGGTATTATAATATTTTATGCAGCATTTCTCTTAACAAGGTACCTTATTGGTAGTTAGCTATTTCTGCTAGACTATGGTTTTTTTTTGCATGCTGATTTAAACAATTTGTGTACAAAATCTGGTCTAGACTCTACTGAAGATATACGGGTAAAGTACAGAGGTAGTCTGGAATAAAAACAAAGACCTTCGTAATTATACTGTCTGAAAAACGAATTCATGTTATAATATCTATCGCATGAATATTACGTATGCTCAGTTATTCTAAACCGTCGGTAGTCGTAAGTTGCGTCAGTTATAATCTGTTCGTATGGGAAGAGCTATAGGCATGCACCTGTCAAACGGCGGCCGTGGGTTCGAATCCCGGCTCCTACTAATGAGTTTTTCGGAACTTAAAATGTACCTACGAAATTTAATTTGATATTTATTTGCCGTTAGCTTTTCGGTGAAGCAAAACATCGCGAGGAAACCTGCATACATCTGCTAAGAAATTCAAAGTTGTATGTGAAGTCCCCAACCCGCACTGTGCTAGCGTGGGGACTACTGCCCTACAATTCCTTTTTGTCCATGAGAGGAGGCCTGTAGCCAGCAGTGGGACGTACGAGTATATAGGCTGATTTAGTGTGGGAAGTTTGACAGGTCTCTATGATATGACGGCTATCAGCGCCTTATTGTTTTATCGTCGTATTTAAAGTGCCGTATATATAAAGATATTCACGCCGCTGCCGGGGACGGCAACGCTAGCTAGTGGCGGGCGTGAGCCCTGGCCCCGTAGCATGGATGGCCTTATCACGCGATAAGTGACAATATAAGAGCGTCGCCTCGTTCTATCGAACGGTGTCAGCCAGGGACGGATTCTCTATCATGTCACTTATCGCGTGATAAGGCCATCCATGCTACGGGGCCAGATAAGGCTTGCGAAGCCGAACTTACCACTCTAAGTTGTCCAACAGGTGAAATCGACAAGGTACCAAGGTGTTCAGTTACTTACGAGTTCGACTGTACTATACAAGGCAAGAGTATCTATCTTCTCATCTCGCACACTTCACAACTCCCTGAATATTCAAGTTCATTAAAGTTATGAATTTGATATTTACTTTCCGTCTAACCACCGTCTAGTCTAACGACTGTGCAGCTAAAATAGTTGTAATACCAGAGACGAGTAACCGCTGAATCTCTTGGCATAATGGAGCCATAGTTCAAGTTTGCAATCTTCCATTTTGGTGGAATAAAAAAGTTAGGGAACTAGAAAGTTTCACTAAAACACGGACTAGTATATTACAATGTAGCTCAATGAGAAATGCTGCCCATGATTATTAAATTGTTTATTTATTTTTAATTTGCTAACATTAAAATGGAAAGGATTAGCTGGACGGAGAGAAAGACAAACGAAGAAGTTTTAAGGATGGTAGATGAGAAAAGATGTTTGCTAGGATGTATTAGAAATAGGAGAGTCAAGATGGTGGGCCACCTGATACGGCACGACAGTTTCTTCCTAAACATCCTGGAGGGTAAAATTGAAGGCAAGAGAGGCAGAGGAAGGCCTAGGCTAACAAATTCTAGCCAAATAAAACATAAAGCTGATGTCGAGTCATATGAGGAAGTCAAGAGGCTGGCAATGGACAGAGAAAAGTGGTGGTTACTCCACCGACAAGAGCAAGGCTCTTAAGTAATGTTGATGAACATTAATAAGTTCCTTGCTTGGTTAGGCTTGAGTGTATATAGGTCCGTAGTGATTGCCTTAATCTATGAAGTTGACTCACACTGGCGCGGGCTACGAGCTACGGTTGCGGCACAAATTATATACTAAATAGTAATAGTTGATTGCGGTCAATAGTAAATTTGACACTAGCTGTCAAACTTACACCACCACCGCAGGCCGCTCCAGTCTGTGAGAGACTTTAAGCCTGCATCACACTGGCGCGGCCTGCATGGCGGACCATAGTCAATTTGACAGCTAATGACAGGTTTTCTATTGTCCGCCGCGGCCAGGCCGCGCCAGTCTGTAAGAGGCTTTAAGTATATTTCAGTTAGCATAGTTAAGGATAGGTTGGGGTTGCCATGTGTTATTGAATTTTATTGATAAATACCTAAGTTGTTTTAGAGTATCGGCATGGTGCCCAAAAGTAAGCACAAAGTCCTTATTTTTTCCTGTGACATAGGTTTTTCTTTTATACATTCCTCCTGTAATATTTTTTCAAGCGTAATGTCAAACTTCACCGATTATTTTTTATTTGCCTTTCTGAGTCCCAAGGCTTGAGCAATGGACTCCCTCCTACATAGATAGATATGCATACTCGTATATAGCTAAATTTCACGAATTCAGTTCTAGGAACGGAGATTAATTACCAACTCAAACACTGTAGAAATCACACTGAATAAATCGATCAGCAGCAGTTAATATCCATTCATCAAACGCATACCGACATAGCCCCACTCCAGAACTAAACAAATGAGTGACGCGAGTGTTGCTATTGGCAACAGTGTATGGCTCATTTGTTAGGTATTTCATTACCTACGTCTGAAGCAGGCCCCGTTTGACAAGGGCCGGACCCGAAGCACACCAGCTTAATCCTACAGCCAATAACGATAAAATCAACTTTATACACAAAGCAATAAGAATTGAGGATTATGTAGACTTAATGTGGTTGCATAATTTTGAAAGTTTTGATTTTGTATTAGTTTGCACATGCAAATTTAAACCATAAAGTAGAGAAAAATAAGATTGAAATTGATATAATTGAAGATATATTGTATGTTTAAAAGGTATCAGGTAGTGTTAACATTAATATGCGGGTTTGTTTAGATGTGACCTCAATTATTCAGACGTTTAACGGGAAGTGGGAATTAATGGTTGGAGAAGGGTTTATTACGGAATTTCAACCAAATCATTGTTTATTCATTAATCGGTAGGAAAGCTTCATGCGTGATGATACAATTAGCCTTAAATGGATGTAATTTGATGTATGATAAGGCGATAAGGTTGTACGTAAAACTTGTTAGTAATTCATTAAGCACTTGTTTTTATGTCTACTATTGAAAAAATATATCGATGTATTTTAAAATGTCACAGTTAGTTGAACAGACAATAGCAGACAATCTAATTTTTCATTTCTCACCTAGACGTAAAATTCATCTTTGACAATAATCCAATCGGCGACACCTTTTTATGTAGTATCATCCTGTTATCATTCAGTTCCTTATTCAATATGACAAATGCCCCGATCTTTCACAGCTGGCGTATTTCCTTGTACCAAATCAGTATATAACGCCGAAGCTAATCACCTGGAAACTATTCTCTATTCAGAAGCTTGAAATTTTGCACAAAAAACGGTCCACGGTGTCTCTCGTGCCCACCCGCCCAATTTACGGAGACCTGTGAAAACCTTACTCAAATCCCTGGACCGAAAGTATTTGGGTAGACATCAAGGGGGATGGGAAGGTCCAGTGATTCTGGCACGTGGGGAAGAGAACGATGTGCCCACTCATCCGTTGTTTCCACGTGATTTGACGTGTCATTGCCATGACTCCGTATGACAGATAAAGTTAAATATCAGGCGAACGAAATCCGAAGGCCTCGCACGCGAATATCAGCTTCAAACGTTCGTGACAACGCAATAATCGTAATGGCTTACTTGTAATGCGATGGTCGTCGTTAATTTAGGCTTGTTTATGTCTTAATTTTGACAGGGTGAGGTCAACGATCGACGATCGTGGCTCGTTGTAGGGTTTATGATGGTATATGGTGGTATAGGGTTTATGGTGGTAGCACAGATGCTAGTCATATCTTATTTAAGTAGAACACATGAATAATTAAGATACAATGGATTCAATTGCAAGCATACCACAGCGTCTGTATTTATTTCTTATATACTCTAGAAGATCTTATTGTACCAAGCGGAATGGTATCGATTTTTTCGACAAATCAAAAATTGTAGCTGAAAAATATTTTATACCCAATCGCTTCGCAGCATGTCGTCTAGCAAACGAAAATTAATCTTCTAAGCTACTAAATATTTTCCTGCTCAAATCTGCCGTTGATCGGTTCTTTCAAGATTACCATTTTGTGAGCAGAGATTGATTTTAGCGTGTTATTGGCATTTGAGATTAGATGCCGGAACCGACACAGACTTGTCGATTTTGCAGGTTTTTGACTTAATGCCAATTTGGAAACAGTGTCTACATTTTATCTGAGAGGTACAAAATACTGCCTTGATTTTACTTTGAATAATTTCTACTAGGCATTAAACAGAAAGATGTACTGGGAAATTTATTGTGGTCTAATCTTGAGACTTAAAATGTTTGCTTTAAATATTTATTTATTTCTATTTAAATATTCCATACAATTTCACAGCATTATAGTACTACCAAGCCACTGTGAAACAAAAAATAATACACAAAAGAAACAAATAATAATAATTACACAGAAGACGGTCGGTGCATCCATCTTCTCGCAGAACGTCAACAACTTAGAATAATAACGTTATTATTCTAAGGTCAACAATCACTACATAGTACTTATGAAAGAAACAAGCTTTTATCTGCAAAATTGTATATTTTAATTTTTAACTCTTAATTTTAATTTTAAATTGTCTATATTACATATGTACCAGTGTGTAAACGCCATACGATAAATAAATAAAACAAGGTCGTTTCCCGCTGTCTGTCTGTCCCGATGTATGCTTAGATCTTTAAAACTACGCAACGGATTTTGATGCCTTTTTTTTTAAATAGATAGAGTGATTCTAGAGGAAGGATTATATGTATAATACATGCATGACATGCATGTAATTTTTTTTTTTATTTTTTTTTTATTTTTATTTATTAGAAGACCAACAGCTTTTAACATTCAATATAGGCTTACATTTAAGATACAGTTGTCGAGCCAATGACAGGTCTCCCTAACAGATACAGGAAGAAACGGATTTGCTTAAAATATGTTAGGTTAATGAGTAAATATTACAAATATTACAATCTTTTATCTTCTTTATGCGTGCGTGTGTGTGTGTGTGTGTGTGTGTGTGTGTGTGTGTGTGTGTGTGTGTGTGTGTGTGTGTGTGTGTGTGTGTGTGTGTGTGTGTGTGTGTGTGTGTGTGTGTTCAGCCCTCCTCAATATTATTATGTATTTGTTTCGCAATTGCACTTTTAAACGATTTTTTGTTGTTATACACAAATGGGTCGATGTCACTAAACTGATTGTTGTATGTCCTTGATATTCTATATATTACAGAATTCCTACCGTAATTTGTTTGATGATTAGGTAAACTAAGAAGGCGTGGGTACCTGGTGTTTGTTTTCGGTGTGAAGTAATTGATGTCTGCTATAAGGTTAGGGCAATCTACACAACCTCTGATAATGTCATAAAGCAAACCCATATCGAGCATGTCTCTCCTATCCTCCAGACTCATCATATTATGCCGCTTACAACTATCACTATAACTAATAGATGTACGTTTGGTTCGGTAATTAAGGTATCTTAGAAACCTCTGCTGTAGTCTTTCAAGTCGAGATTTGTAGGTAATGTAATGAGGGGACCATATATTAGACGCATACTCCAAGACACTACGTACGTAAGTAAAATAAATAATTTTGATGCAAACAGGGTCATTAAATGCTTTACAGACTCTCATTACAAAACCTAAGTTTTTATAAGCTTTGTTTATAATATTATCAATATGATCAGACATTAACATTTTACTATCTAATAAAACTCCTAAGTCTCGAATTAACTGGACTCTTTGTAAAATAATATTGTTCATAGTGTAGGAAGCACTAATAGGAGATGGTTTTCTAGAAAAAGTTATTATCTGGCATTTAGATACGTTTACCGTTATTTTGTTCCTGTGGTAATATTCTACTAGAGAATCAAGAGTGTTTTGCAAAACTTGACAGTCAGACGGGCTTTTAATTTTGATAAAAACTTTTTTGTCATCTGCATATAACAGGTGTTCCACAGGCGATTCAATACATGTGTAAATATCGAATATATATGCATTATAAAATAAAGGCCCTAAGTGTGATCCCTGTGGAACGCCTGATGGCACAAATATACGATTCGACCTGAAACCACCAATTGTGACAATCTGTGATCTATTGGAGAGATATGATTTTATCCACCTCAATAGACAGCCGTGTATGCCTAATGTCTCCAATTTCGCCAACAAGATGACGTGGTCTACCCGGTCGAAGGCTTTTTCGAAATCAGTGTATACTACATCAATCTGTCCACCACCTTCCATGTTACTTAGGACATAGTTGGTAAATTCAGAAAGGTTCGTTATAGTAGATCGGCGCTTAAGAAATCCATGTTGGTTAGTGCTGATGCCTTGCAATACAGTTGGATAAATTTGGTCATATATAATTTTCTCAAAGATTTTACTAAATATGTTTAAAATTGAAATTGGACGGTAGTTTTCAATAGCTGTTTTTGATTTTTGTTTATGTACAGGTATGACATTGGCCTCCTTCCATTTGTCGGGAAATATACCCTCCGATAGAGATCTATTTATTAGGACCGACAATGGGTAACTAATAGCTTTAGCTGTGTTGCGGATATAGTGTGGTGAAATACTATCTGATCCTGCTGATTTTGTGGTGTCTACCTTACCAAGTAACGTGGCAATTGTTTTAGCTGTGACAACGACATTACCGATGGTGTTTACATCTCCTACTACAGTTGGAATATTCAGATTTCTAGTATCGTAGTTTATGTCTGGTTCGACATACACGCTTTTAAAAAAGTTTATAAATCCATTACAAATACCTGTGCCGTCACTGAGTGACTCATTACCAACGGTCATTGTTTTAGGATAATTTGAGCCTTTACGCATTGATTTGATATAACTCCACAATTTTTTCGGATTGCCTTTAATTTGTTCTTGTGCTGATATTAGAAAACTATTGTAATTATCGACTTCCAATTGATTGACTCTGCGCCTCAAATAAGAAAATTCTAGGTAGTCAAGGTCATTTTGAAAACGTTTCCATTTTCTATGTGCCTTCCATTTACGACGTAACAAACGTATAAGGGTTTTACTATACCAGGATGGATATTGCTTAGAAGAATGACTGTACTGTACTTTGGGAATAAATAATTCTATACTTTCACTTAGTTTTTTATAAAAGCAGTCTACTGCACAGTTAACTGAGTCACAGGAAGAAAACAATTTGTACCAGTCTATTTCACTAAGATAGTTGTTTATTTTTTCATAGTCACCTTTGTAGTATAATATTTTTGTGGTAATATTTTCTGTTAGAGGTGTAATAAGTAAGTCATACGGTATGATAGAAAAACACGGATGCGCCTTGTCCTCTTTCAGTATTGGATTAATTAATGTATTTACCTCTAAGGAGAAATTGCTAAATATCAGATCTAGCGTATTCCCGTTCGTATTTCTTATACAATTTCGTTGCTCCATGCCAAGACACGAGAATTCTTCAACTAATTCAATACCTGCCCTTTGAATTTCCGCGGAACCCTTTTTTAAATAAGTTGGCCCATCACTAGCCCATTCTATGCAGGGTAAGTTAAAGTCACCTATAACCATAAAATAATCCTGAATATTCCGTCGGTGCACTTGTGTTACTGTTTCTATAACGTTCTTAATATCATTAACTAATGTCCGGTAATTAGGTGGTAAGTAAACAGTAGCAATATTAAGATTAAAGTTTGAGTTAGTGGTCTTAGAAGGTATCGTGACCCACAGTAGTTCAGTAGGTGGAGTTGACCTGTCCACGCGCATCGTCACTCCTAGTTCGCGCCGTGCGCACACCATGACCCCCCCACCCCTAGTTACATTTGTCAAATTCAAATTTCGGTCCAATCTAAAGACATCATACTGCGAGTTACATAATTCGCTATCAAATATCCCTGCGTGTAGCCAAGTTTCAGTAATTATATATATGTCATAGCTATTTAGTAAGATACTACTATAAAATTCAGATGTTTTTGTACGCAAACCGCGCACATTTTGGTAATATATGTTAAGGGTCATGGCAGCATACGTGTGCAATAATTAAGTAGATGTATGAAGAGATAAAACGTATGGCATTAGCGAACCAAGAGATGTAAACAACTTTTTCTAGACGTTGGGATTTCAATAAACCATATGTGAGGGTCATTAAGGCAGTCACCTTCGCAGAAATGCGCGCCCAGTTGCATTGAGTAGCAATCCCGGATTGTATTGACATATACCGTATATTTTTGCGGAAGAACAGGCTTTGTGTTGAGATATTATCTAGTTTAGATACAGAAACCGCGTAGAACACACTGTTTTCGAAATTAGTTTTTGTATTAATACGATAAATGTAAACGTAGTTGTACTGTATTATGCTTATCAAAAGTATTAGTCTAGTTAAGTAGGTAAAAGTCGAGTTATAGGACAACAAAGTGAAAGCTAATATGTGTAAACAATTTGTTGGTTTAAAAGAAGATATTTTTGTGCAATTGGAGGTGTGTGAATTCTGTGTGTGTATTTGTGATTGTGGGTAAGTAATTAGGTGATCTAAGTGTAATACATATGAAGTGTACAAGTGGTAAAAACAAAACAAATGTTAGTGATAAGACAAGAAGTAATTCAGTCGCGATTCATAACAGCTTCTTGATATCTTTGAGGGACTCGAGTAGTACTACCGGGGCACCGTCAGACTTCCTGGTATAAATGTTGCAGTCACGAACCCACACGTACTGGTAGCCTCGATTCTTTGCTGCGGTCTTACATTCTTTGAGCACTTGCTTCCTAGAAGGTATCAAGTGCTCGTTGACGTAAAGTTTACGAGCTTCGCCCTGGAGGCCGATGTCGGCTGTGGAGACACCGCGGGTTTTACGCAGGCCTGCAAGGATGTTAATCTTGTGTGTCCGATTCTTGAATTTGACTATGATGGCCCTTGGACGACCCTCTTGTGGTGTCATCGGACGTACTCTAGTTACATGTTCAATGTCATGTTGAGTTATTTCTACTCCAGCGTGTTTGGCAATAGATATTATGACATTCGGTAAGTATTCGTTCTTCGATTCCGGTATGCCACTGACCTCGAGATTCTGAATAATAGTATAATAAATAAGAATAGTAATATACATATAAACCCGTGCGAAGCCAGGGCGGGTCGCTAGTATAATATTTATTGCCGTGGTTAGTAATTCAACCATTTAAGCCCACCTATCCTATCACCAAAGCAATCTAATTGGTTACAAAACACTCATCATTTAAAAATCGACACTAAACTTACAGAAAAATTGTCCTTCCCTCGAAAAGCAAACGAGACGCGTCACCGCATTATCCTAATCGAAACCTCAGCACATATTTAGTTGATGGGATAAAGAGTATAAATCTGTCATTTTCAGACTGCTGAATCACGTTAATAAATTTAAGGAAACTGCACACCCTCTTTGACGCATCGACGCAATGAGGGGATCTGGCTGATAAGGGCCCCCGTCCTTTTGAAACAGGTGACGATCGATTATTGCAAATATTTCACGAATATTTTGTCAAATTTTAGACAGCTCTCTATTGGAATTTTGATCAACTGCTGTAGATTGTTTTTCCAGTTGAGCCAACCTACTGCTTTCTTATACAGTGACATACTTAGGAGGGATCAAAATAATTTTACAAGAACGTTCCTGACCCTGTTTAAAAAATAATAATCACAAGAATACTCTGTTAAATTTATTTGGTTTCCAGAAGTTTGGAGAAGGTGGGTATAATCGTAACTTCGACTTTCGTCGATAACTATGAAAGATAAGATTAACTTTAATGTCATATTTCTAAACACGTTCCATTATCTTAGGTATAATTGTTAATAATTTTGTCAAACACAAAGTTATAAATTTTTTCAACTGTTTTTGAACGACTGCAGCAACTGTCATACTTTTAAAATGACACAACAATATCAATTGTACCATTGTTGAAAATTGCAAACTTTTTTACTTGAAGTGCATAGGTAATCTAGCATCTGCACTGATAATAATCCAATTTATACATTTTTCTTAAGGTCCTCGAAACACACAAGTTTTTATCAGTCATAACAACTAGAAACACAAAGTACTGGTGTTATGTACCAGTTGTATCATTACTAAGAAGTATTTGATAATATACCTATGAAGATAAAAAAATTGGCTCTAAATGTTCTATTCGAAATCACACCGGAAACAAGTCAAATTGCTACTGTACGTCCGTTACTGTCGAGATAATTATTGGGATAACTCAAAATGACCAGATTATCTAATCTGTCCATTGTGTGTTATCTAATTTCTCCAAATGGAAAGACGTTAAAATCGCTACGGGATAAATTGATGTTTGTAGATCTGTGTTGATAAAATAATGCTAAGTTCTGTCTTGAATGAAAATCAATGATTTTTACAAAAAAACCATATAAATACTTGATTGATTGAGCAGTATTATGTTATGTTATGTATGACCATATAAAAAAAATTAACTATTTATTTCTATAACTATTAATCTTGTTATTTTAAGATTCAATTAATGATTATATGAAGAAACACACGAGTAAAAACATAACAGTCACTAGGTTACCTACCTTCTTTGAGACACATTCGTGATAAGTATTGATACCAATATTTGGGACTTTACACAGACGAACTATGAAACTAAATAACACAAAGTGAAATACGTTTGGCTTATGCAATGTTAAGTGTATTAGATCATCTATTATTACTAATTCATCACAGGACACAGCTTTATAAATAAAAATAAAAAGGTAAATAATTAAGATTTGACAGTTCCGTTTAAAACTTCTTCAGAATTAGAAGCCATTACAAATATATCAGTATACTTAGGGTTGATGTCTAAACATAAATTTACAACGCTGTTCGGAAAGTTCCTGAACTTAACATTCCGAGCCGCTTTATCTAAGTCCTTTGTTACTGACATGAGGTTCGAAGCCACAGTGGAGTCCATTTTCTTCACATTTGTGCCATCTATAACAATAGTGCCGCTTTCCGATTCTTGGGATGCGCGCAGGACTGTACGCCGTACATGTTCAGCAGCGCAATACGACAGTCTATCAGGTAAAAGTATTGTCAGGTATTCGACGTTTTCGCCCAATGCTTTACTTACCACCACAGAAGGTCGTGACACTGTATACAATAATATAGCAGCATTGACAATTATGCCCACTACAATGCCATATTCCAATCCAATGGATAAAGAAAACGCCATAGTTATAAGTAACAATATTAGTTCGACTATGTTATTCCTCCATAATCTTCCAAATATACTGAAGTCTATCATAGAAAACATTGCTGTTATAATTAAACCAGCTAGTGATGCTTTAGGAATAAAGTAAAATGTCGATGTCAATAAGCTTAAAGCCAATAATATCAGGAAACCAGTAAATACGCCTCCTGCGGGAGTCTGTACCCCTGAAGCGTTGTTTAGGGCTGTTCGTGTAAATGAGCCAGTTATAGGCATGCTTTTAGCAAATGAACCAACTATGTTGCACATTCCTAAGGCCACCATTTCTTGAGTGGCATCTACAGACTTGCCTCCAGCAAAGGCTTTTGCAATAGCCACAGATTCCAATATAGCGACTAACGGTAACACTACTGATTGAGGTCCTAAGACTGTCATCATATCACCAAATGAATAGGTTTCATTTCCAATGGTTGTACTAAAAGGCGGAGTTTCAAATTTAGGTAGCCCGCTTCCAATGTCCCCTATAAGAATAAGTGGTTCGTCATTTGTAACCACTTTTAGTACATAAGCTATAATCATGCCCAATATTACAACCACAGCATTTCTCGCTAGTGAAATAAACCATCGACATTGTTTTGCTAAGCCATCAGTTCGACTGCATCCTTCGCCAAGTTTCTTCAAATACATAAGTATGCCAATTGTTAAAAATCCGAGCACCGGATCCCACAACGTCATAGTTTTTATATTAAGCACAAAATTATACACGGATTCTGAAAAATAGTTCCCAGATTTTCCGGCAAGGCCAAATAGCGACTTCAACTGTGCGGAAGCTATCTGTAAGGCAGCAGCTGTTGTGAATCCACTAATCACTGGCATAGATATGAAATCAACTAAAAAACCAAGTTGTAATATTCCCATACCCAGTTCCACCAGACCTGATAGAAAAGCGGCCAGGACAGCGAAATCTGCTGAGTAGTTTGACACGTATTTAGATACCATTGCAGACATAATGGCCGTGGGTCCGACGGTGACATCCTTGCAGCTTCCGAAGAACAGATATACGAAGCCTCCCATCAAGCCAGCGTATAAACCATATTCAGGAGACAACCCAGCTACAACAGCATAAGCAATACCCTGAGGAATGGCTGTCAGTCCAACAGTGATTCCCGCGATTATATCTTGGATCAGTTTGGTAAGGTTGTACTCGGGGAGCCATTCTGTTATGGGTAGTATCTTCTTTACTGTCTTCACACTACACAGTTCGTTGGAGCACTTCTTTATTCTTCGTCGTACTTGGTTCTTATTTTTTGTAGTTACAGGTAAAACTGTCATTGTGACTTACTTCAAAGGGCTGCACTTGAGCTACTGACGGAATCAGCTTGGGATGCTTGTCGATAAACCTGTTATCAATATTGTTGAGACTTGATAATGATCTCGATAGATAAATATAAAAAACGAGATTGACTTAAGAGGGCGCTCGTTTTTTGGTCAGGAATAAGCGAGAATGACGGATTTTTGACGTTGTAATTCTAAGAAACGGAGAGCTTTTTCTAGATCCTGATTACTTATTTGCATAGGTAAACTCCTCATATTGGTCCTAGCCGCCTCCAATTTACGAAGAACTGAATACTTTAACCGAAAATACCCGATTACCGACAGTAGTTTTCTGAAGAGAGCGCAGAGTCATAAGTTTGAGCCCCTAATACTCCATGATGTTATATGAGAACCTACTTGTTTTTTTCTATTTTCACTAGCGTAATATGTTGCCATTGCGCCTAGCCGCCTCGAATTTTCCTTATTCTGCACGTATATATATGTAAACTGTTCTCAATTACACCATATTTGTCAACAAAATCGTACTGAAAACTCAAGGATTTTCTCATTATTGTTGAATTATGTTTGTATTGAATCTTACACAACATTAAAGTTCATGCTTGTACCAACAAGATCCAGTCCAAAAAATATAACTTTTGTCAAAATTTATATTTATAAATAATTATTCAAAACTAGTATAAATTTACCGTCGCGCGGGAATATATCTCAGTACCGGCTGAATAGCCCTCCGAGACAGACGTGTAGTGTGTTTATTTGTGGCTATTCACGAAGCTAACCGGCCACTCTTCAGATAAAATAATATTATTTTGATCTCCGACTAGGCATAGTTGTTACCAACCTCGGGGTCAAACTATACTGGGGATACATTCGTGAGGGTAATCGAGACAAGTTATGAATTGCATAGCTTCCATATATGACGTAGTGTAGCGAAAAGGCTCAAACCCACCGGATACGTAACATTTAAAATTGAACCTTCTACCTAAAACAAAAGTCATACATTTCAATGGTGATGTCTTGTGGGTTGGATCCTTTTGTCTAAACTACGCGTTCTATAGTCAATTATTATTGTACGAGTGATCGTGATACTTGATAGATTTAATTTATTTACTAGTTAGTCCAGTCATCGGAATTCTCGTAACATTTTTGAGCTGTCATGGGGACTTCTCGTTTATCGACTTCTGATACAAATATTTTGTCGATACATTATAGAGCACAACACAACATATCAAAGAAGATTAAAAGTAGAGGTAAACAACAGGCGGTCTTATCGCTAAAGACCGATCTCTTTTAGATAACTTTTGACTTTCTGAAAATGTTAAATAGAGATTTGCAATGAAATCAATGAAAAATTATAAGTTAACAATTTTACATTTAATCAGTTCAGTTCAGTAAAATTCTTCTTTGTTACCAGGTACACGTTTTTAGGTTTCCGTACTCAAAGAGGCACCCTATTACTAAGACTTCGCTGTACGTCCGACCGTCCGTCTGTCTGTCACCAGACTGTATCTCAAGAAACGTGACAGCTAGAGAGTTGAAGTTTTCACAGATTATGTATTTCTGTTGCCGCTATAACAACAAATACTGAAAACAAAATATTTTTTTTAAGGGGAGCTCCCATACAACAAACGTGATTTTTTTGCCGTTTTTATAGATAATGGTTCGGAACCCTTCGTGCGCGAGTCCAACTCGCACTTGGCCGGTTTTTTTCTTACGATGTGAATCACTTGATACATGTTTTTTGATATTATGTTTTTTGAACTGTTTCAAATTAACATAACAAACAGAACAGTGTACCTATCACGGAATCTTGTTCTTTATAAACCAGTTCCGGGTACGTTTCTAACCATTTACCAATAGTAGATTTACGAGGCATTTTCAATTTGAACGAGTGATTGACATAATAATAATAATAATCAGTCAACGTAAGGCAGCTTGTGGCGGGCTGTTAGGGAGTAGCGACCCTACGTACCTGAGTGCCCCTGCATGGGGGTGTCCTGTGGTCAGGCTGAGCCGATCGGGTGGTTGGTTGGACAGGCCCCCCACCTCTGGCTTGCCTTAACTGGCTGTCCAGAGTAAAGTCGCAAGAGCTGTTGCTCGAGGGTAGATGTGGACACCTAAGTGGCGAGTTGGCTATATGTTTAAAGTCCAGTGCCACCTCTCTACCCCCCCAGCCTCTCTGACTGGTGTTGCCCTTAGGCAATTTTTTAATGTCGCTAATAATAGGGGCCCATCTAGCAGTTGGCGAGTCACCGTCTGCCAGAGATAAAAAATGAGACAGTTTATTAGGCAGGCGTCCGATGTTTCACCCAATAGCCCAGCCACTAGTCCATCATTTTCACCCAATAACCCGTTTTCTTTAGATTCCATCAACCAGCAATAGTCCCTATACACCCCAGCGGGTGCTGTCTCTGTGTGCGTCCCATGACACGGGCAGGGACAGCATCCGCTCGGTGTACTCCTTGCATTTCATTAAATTGTCAAAAGGGCCTCTACGTGTTGGCTCAGTTGGTACTTTGTAGGTACCTAGCCCCACGCACGCCTCCCAAAGGTCCGGGACATCATTGTCCCGTGAGCGGGAAAGACCCAAAATACAAATACAAGTTTGACAAGATACTTAATTAAAATTAAAATGTTAAACTAAAACATCAAAAAAATGATCCCCTTGTTCTTCGTACATTACTGAGTTACATTACTAGTAATGTACAAAGAAAAAATAGTCTTCGTTCAAAACTGGGTAATGTAGGAAGAAACTTTCGTTCTTTGCACATTACTAGTTCCGTTGGTATGTTGCCTCCAGGCCCTAAGCTAAGTCTAAGAATTTCTTAGATACCAACCGCTGCAATGATGATTGTACGGCATAGCTATTTAATTAAGATCAAATGCTGCTCTGTAAACTCTTGATTTATTTATTTAATTAAACTTTATTGCACTATACAACGGAAAGTAAAAATGGCGGACTTAATGCCATGAGGCATTCTCTACCAGTCAGGCATTTTAATTTGATTGAATTGATTGTGCCCCTTCGGCCGTTTTCTAAACCGTTAAAGAGCCATTTATTTTCTTCCACTTTTGCTCTCTTCAACGGATTTGCGTTTTCCATATTGGTTGACCAAGGTTAGAGAAATTTCTTAGATATCAGATTTATAATTCCACGCACAATTGTTAGCTATCTGACGCCTAAGTGAAGTTCTTAAATATTTCATCATGCACAGATAGCCAATATCGGAAAATAGGGCTCTCCAGGTCGTTGTAGATGACCTTGAGGATCTCGTCCTGAGAGCGCCCCAGCCTGTCCCAGAAAGCGGCAACTCTCGCCCTCATTACGGCGAAGAAATCTGGCACCCGCGCCTCAGCGAACATGCTGGACGCGCTGCAGTAGCGCGGCAGCCGCATGAGCGTGCGAATATATTGCACCCTCATGGTGCTGTACGACTTTCGCATAAATTTAGACCACAGTTGGCAAGTGTAGAAACACTGACAAAATGCATTGAACAATGTCACTTTGACTTCGTTGCTACACTTACCAAATCTGCGTGCCAGCATGTTGCAGCGGACTGATAAGGCCCTCCTCTCCCGGTCAATATCCTTATCGTCTTTCAAATCCTCGTTTAATTCAATTCAATTCAATAGTTTTATTTCAGACCATGTGATAGTGCATATACTGTTAGTAACAAAATAAACTTAAAACTATGTTAGCAATTATTATTATACATTTAAAAAAAAACGGCCAAGTGCGAGTCGGGCTCGCACATGAAGGGTTCCGTGAAATAAATTGCGGTTTACGATTTATGACGTATTAAAAAAAACTACTTATTAGATCTCGTTCAAACCAATTTTCTGTGGAAGTTTACATGGTAATGTACTCAGAGCATAGAATACTATATAATATATTCATACATCTGTGGTAATGTACATCATATATATTTTTTTTTAGTTTTATCATTCTCTTATTTTAGAAGTTACAGGACACACATTTTACCACTTTGGAAGTGTCTTTCGCGCAAACTATTCAGTTTAGAAAAAAATTATGTTAGAAACCTCAATATCATTTTTGAAGTAAAAGTAATAAAGTAAAGTAATAAAAAAAGTGGTGTTAGATAACATGTATAGCAGTATTATCAACACCTTGACGGATGCGGCGAGAAAGTCGAGTAGGGCGGAGCGGGCTAA
The DNA here is from genome assembly GCA_963854355.1 of Epinotia brunnichana. Classification (NCBI taxonomy): domain Eukaryota; kingdom Metazoa; phylum Arthropoda; class Insecta; order Lepidoptera; family Tortricidae; genus Epinotia; species Epinotia brunnichana. The sequence goes on from OY977943.1 coordinate 29,436,691, forward strand.
GAGGGGAGGCAAAGTTCAGGTAGTCGGTTGGAACAAATACGTGGCCGACGCTCATAGGGATGCTAGGAGTAAATTTTTATTGTGGATATCGCATAACAAGCCTAACCACGGACCTGTTTACCAGGATATGCATGACAGCAGAAAGCTTTTAAGTCTAAGTTAAAGTGGTGCCAGGACAGGCAAGAGCAAATTAAATGCGACATTTTGGCCACAAACAGGAGAAATAAGGACTTCAAAGCTTTCTGGAAGAATACTGGTAAATGGAATGTGAGGGCAGGTGTCCCTGTGAGCGTGGGTGGCGAAAGTGACCAGAGAATTATAGCTAATAATTTCAGGCACGCTTTTAATGTCAGCCCGCTCTTGAAAACAAATGTGGCGAGGGTGGACGATGCTGAGCCGATCGTGAATGTGACCTCGGGTAGATTTACTTCTAAAGAAGTGGAGAAAATCGTTAAAAGTATGCAAAGGGGTAAATCGCCGGGGCACGATGGTCTCAGCATCGAGCACCTCAAGCATGCCGGAAAACACTTGCCTCGCATTGTGGCCTTGTTTTACACCTTGTGCCTGAGTCACACCTACCTGCCTAAGCAACTCACGAATACAGTGGTGGTGCCAATAGTTAAAAACAAGACCGGTGATTTGTCAGATCCGAGTAACTACAGGCCCATCTCTCTGGCAACTATACTTGCTAAAGTGCTTGACAGCTTGCTTAATGGACAACTTTGCAAACACATCAAACTTCAGGACGCTCAATTTGGCTTCAGGCCGGGGTTGTCAACAGAATGCGCGATTTTGTGCCTTAAGCGAGCTGTCAGGTATTACAAGGACAGAAACACGCCCATTTATGCGTGTTTTCTCGACTTGTCAAAAGCATTTGACGTGGTTGTGTACGACAAGTTGTGGGGTAAACTAGTGATGGCGGGAGTACCGAATCAATACATTGCGTTGCTTAAGCATTGGTACAGCAGCCAGGTAAACCGGGTGAGATGGGGGGGAGAGGAATCGGTCGAGTACAGGCTACAGTGCGGAGTGAGACAGGGAGGGCTGACATCGCCTATCTTGTTCAATATTTATATTAACGAGTTGATTGAGCGGCTCAGCAGTGCACATGTCGGTTGCCATATAGGCGGGGTGTGTTTTAATAATATAAGTTACGCGGACGACATGGCACTGCTGGGACCCTCAGTTGACTCGGTGAGGAAGCTAATCAACATCTGTGAGGGGTATGCCGAGCAGCATGGTCTTAAATACAACACTTCGAAAAGTGAACTGCTAGCTTTCAAAGCACGTAAGTATAATCCGATTACGGAACCTAAGATCATGCTGTGCGGGGTACCACTAAAAGTAGTCGATCGTTTTAAGTATCTGGGACACATGCTCTCAGAAGACTTAAATGATGACCTTGACTTGGAAAGGGAAAGAAGGGCAATGGCAGTTCGAGGTAATATGCTCGCCCGCAGGTTTGCACGGTGTAACGAATCAGTTAAATTGACGCTCTTTAGAGCTTACTGTCAGACATTCTACACATGCAGCCTGTGGGTGAGGTTTACACAAAGGGCCTGTAATGCGTTACGCATACAATATAATAACATCTTGAGGATGCTGTTGCGGCTGCCGAAATACTGCAGTGCATCTGGCATGTTCGCGGGAGCGCGACTCGATGACTTTTTTGCCATTAGGAGAAAAAGAGTCGCCTCCATGCTAAGGCGAGTGCGCAGCAGCAGCAACGGTCTACTCGGGGCGTTGGCTGAAAGTTTCGACTGCCCGATGATGAAGTTTTGGGTTGAGGTGGCTATAGGGAGAGTTAAGTAGCCTTGGTGTTCTCTTCACTCTCTCAATAGCCAACTCTCGTTAGAAAACCTAAAAATTTTATGTATTTTTTAAAGCTTTTATTTTCTTACTTTATTTTATTTTTTGTTCCCAAGACTAACATAACACGTAAGATTTTACTAACAAAACTATGGATCTGTATGGTCTGAAATAAATGTTTTTTATTTTTTTTTATTTTTATTTTTTTTATTTTTATTTTTATTTTATTTTTGAAGACCTATCCATAGATACCCCACGCGTATGGGTTTGATAAAAATTTTTTTTTTCAGTTTCAGTTCTGAGTATGGGGACCCCTAAAACTTAATGTTTTTTTTTCGATTTTTGTGTGAAAATCTTAATGCGGTTCACAGAATACATCTGGGTCATTGACAGTCACAAAAACAAAAATCATCTTTCCGGTGGTCAAAAGTTACCGGCTTACGCTCACATATAATATGTTTTTATCACAAAGGATTATAGAAGGGACAACGCCGTTTATGCGGATTCAGAGATCAACCAAAAATTAGGCTTTATAGCCCTTAACTTTGGCAATGTCCACCGAAGAGACGCGAACCTAAATCTGACAATGACCCATCTACTTACCAAGTTTCAACAGTATAGCTCTTATAGTTTCGGAAAAAAGTGGCTGTGACATACGGACGGACAGACAGACAGACAGACGGACGGACATGACGAATCTATAAGGGTTCCGTTTTTTGCCATTTGGCTACGGAACCCTAAAAAGAACTGCAGTACTAATTGACATAAGTCAAAGTTGAACAGTTTAGGAGACGTCAGGCCCCCCTGCCGTACTCCACATTCCAACCAACGTGTAATCTGTGGACAAAGTCCTGGCCCATCTCACCTGGTTTAATTGGTTTTGGTATACCAGTACCTCAACAAACCTGTACAATCACCCGGAATATCTGCTTCCTCCAGTTTTGCCCAGAGAATATTGTAGTCCACTCTGTCGACGGCCTTGGAGAGGTCCAGGAAGCAGGCATAAATCGGTGTTTTTCTAGCCGTGTAGTACCCGACAGTACTACACGGCTAGAAAGTAGTAGTGCCAGACAGCAAATTATTATTCTTATTACTGACAACTTTAAAACTTGTTAGTTTATTTTATACAAAAATAAGTTGCTGTCAAAATGTTCATTTTTGGTACAAGCTTTTATTGCCGACTGTACTTTTCTGCATACCATCATCAACAACTCATTGAGACGATTATAACGAGCCCAAACTCGATAGGGTTGTGTCGTTTTATTGCGGAGTTCCTATGGCCAACTTCCTGCTCCAGCATTAGATCAGCTCCAAATCATCATAATATTGCATTGTCATGCGATATACACATGCATGCAAAATTTCAGCTCAATTGGATAACGGGAAGTGACTGAAAAATGAATTACAAATTTTGACGGACAACTTACATATTTACATACATACAAACAGTGCAAGTCAATATAAAGCTAGTAAAAAAGAATGAATATACTTTGTCATAGTATTTTAATATAAATAGAAAACATGTGCACAAAAATCAAATACTTACTTTGTTCAAGTTAGAGCATCATGTTAGCAAAGTTAGCAAAGTAATGTTTACCACTTTTTAGTGCAAGTATCAATATCGGTCACGGAGCGAATTCCAACGGTGCGCTATACAGCTATTTGCATCGGCAAGCTCCGCGGTTAGTTCTATCCCGATCGCACTTACATATAGCTAGAAAGGGACGGCACCCGCGGCTGGTGCGATCTAGCTGTGCATGTGGGGGTTAGGTACGTTTGTGTGGGTGGTAGTAGTATTTACACACACAAAAGCACTACGCCTGTCAAAATACCGAATTCTGAGCGAGCGCTTTTTTGAAGAGCACTCATAAGTGACGCACTTGTATACAACAAGATCTTGACAACGTGCCTACGCGGCGCCTCGCCGTAGCGTGCCCCACGTGATTGTCTAATGTTTCCACATACTTTTGCCCATGCCACATCCGCAGAAATACACACAGAAACACACATTATAGTATCGGGGGTTTTTAACTTTTTTCTAAGTTGTTAATTATTATTGAATAAGAAACCTGTTCAAACTTGAAAAATAAGGAAATATTGTTAGTTTAAACACAAAAGAGCGTTAGTCCATTGCGCCGCAATTAAACATAGTGTTGCTTCTTCGTGTATGTAAATATTTGTATAAGTATGTTCACAAATGCAAAAATTCATCGGGTTTTCTCTAGAAGGGGCAAAGAAAACCTCCATAATCAGGTCCGTGTTTATTAATCGAAGACTTTACATAACTATTAAATCAATTCTCTGTGTTAAAATGTTGTATATTTGATACTAACGTTCATTTTGAAAAAAATATGCATAATTATATTGCAAAATATGTGACTGTGTACTGTTGGACCATAGTCAAATAATCGAGGTTTACTTCCAAATCAAAGTATTGCATCATGATTTGTTAAGTTATTGGAGAAGTCAAGTGATATGATAATCTGTATGGAGTGCAGTAAAAGTGCTTGTTCTGATAAATAAAGAAGAGATTTATTAATCATCGATGAACAATTTCAACATTAGACATACAAACTTTACTGAATTTACAATTATTTACAACTGCTATAAAAAAATAAACATAGATACGTACGTAACGAAAAACATTAACATACTAAAATTAAATATTTGATATAAACAGTCTTACGAATAAATGATTCATACATATTTTTGGTAAGTTCTTCATATTCTCTATATCCTTCAATTACTCTTAAAATATACACAAAAATGCACACGTAGGCACCTACTCTCCTATAAAACATTTGCATACAACATATCATATAGGTATAGAATAAGAACCTAAAAGAACTTGTAGGTACCTACCTACGGTCAGCCAAGAAAATGGTCTTCCAATTTTTGACTCTATAATTTGTAGTTTAAAGTTCAATATTGGTACACCACTTTTTAGCTAAGTACGTGTACATCACTAAACAACGCATAACTATAGTCATATATGTACGTAACTTTATGCCTCTTGTCTCTTCCCCATCCCCCTTCCCCTCTTATTTATAGTAAAAATGTACATATTATACAAAGAGAACGAATATAAAAGTATATACAATAACAATAATAATAGAAACTAAACCTAACTTAAAATATTAAACTATCTCTAAAAAGGGCCCCCGTGGCATCGTACCAAAGATGCCTGGCAGCATTACCTCGCTGGATTGCAATACTGATCCGCTGTGCGAGAGGAAGCTGCCAGCTCTTTGGTCACCTGTACTTTCGACCAGCCTTTTATTGAGCTCGTTAAATAGTTTTCTAGCGCTAGGACCCCAAGGCCCAAGGGTCTCGACACCGAATGCCATAAAATGGTATTGAGAGCCGAGACTCCTGTATTTCGTGGCCTTTTTTGTTTCAGCCGCCTCCGCTGCGCCGCTAGCCCTGCAAGAAGTTCGTGGAAGATGGGAAGGTGCCTTTTGCATTTTGTTACATTTTCTACAAATATATCTGCCAATTTTACACAATTCTAGATATATAAAAAAAACACAAATTGACTTAACTAACAGTCATAAAAACTAGGGTTATGATTTTAAAAGAAAATCCAGCGAATCTACACGTGAAACAATTAAAAACTTATTCTCGAATTCAGGATTAATTTCAAGACACAACTTTTCTAACTTCGTTACAAAGTTTAAAAACACAATTCTTTGACAGCGGCTGTGCAGTATTTTTACCACTGACATAAGATTTGAAGCTACGGTAGTATCCATGATTTTCATGTTTGAACCGTCCAAGACAATAACGGAACTTAATGAACACTGATTTAATACCTTTTTTACCTCGTGGCGAATATGTTCTGCGGAGCAATACGACATGTGCTCTGGCAATTGAATTATGATTAATTCCGATTTCTCTCCCTTAATTGTGTTAATTTCTACAACAGGCTTTGATGAAAGATACAATAACATGAAAGCTTCCGTCGCAATACCAGCCAAAATCCCATATTCTAACCCCAAAAATAAACAAACTAGAACTGTTATATTCCACGTAACAAATTCTTTTTTACTTATCTTCCACAATCTAATGAACATCGAAAAATCAATCATAGTCAACATCGCCGCGATAATCAAACCACCTAATAAAGCTTTCGGTATATAGTAAAATGCAGATGTCAACAAACTTAAAGCAAGAAGAATCAATAAGCCAGTAATTATACCACCCATAGGGGTCTGAACGCCGGACGCATGGTTCAAAACTGACCTCGAAAACGATCCAGTTATAGGCATACTTCTAACAAATGATCCGAATATATTAGCCAACCCAAGAGCAATCAATTCTTGGGAAGCATCCACTGTATTTTCCCCAGCAAATGCCTTAGAAATAGCAATACATTCAAGAATAGCGACAAAAGGTATAACTATAGCTTTAGGGCCGAGCGTTTGTACCATTTCAGTAAATGTGTACGTTTCATTACCCACTGCACTACTAAAAGGTGGCACTGCCACTTTTGGCAAACCACCTTCTATATTTCCAATCAGTACTATGAGTTCCTCACCAGTAGTTTGCACTAAAAAGTAAGCTATTGCCATGCCTATAAAAATAACTACAGCATTCCGTGATAATGAAATAAACCATCTTAATTTTTTGAAGAAGCTGTCCGTGCGGCTGCAACCGTTACCGACCAATTTTAGGAATAAAAGTATCGCTATTGTTGATAAACCGAGAGTAGCATCCCAAACCTGTATGGTCTTCACATTTTTTATAAAATTATACATAGAATCCGCGAACGTATGTCCTGATGATCCTTGGAGCCCAAGCAATGATTTAAACTGCGATGTTATTATTTGGAAAGCAGCAGCCGTAGTAAATCCACTGATCACTGGTTTTGAAATGTAATTAACTAAGAACCCGAGTTGGAGAATTCCCGTGGCTAATATGAAGATACCCGCCAAAAAAGCTGCTAAGACGGCAAAATCAGCGGAGTAGCCAGCTACATATCTTGACATCAAAGCAGACATGATAGCGGTGGGTCCAATAGTAATGTCTTTGCTGCTTCCGAGAAACAAATAAACAACACCTCCCATCAACCCTGAGTAAAGTCCGTATTCTGGAGACAAGCCGGCAACATCAGCGTACGCGAGACCTTGGGGAATGGCAGTCAACCCAACAGTGATTCCGGCAACCATATCCAGCAACAATTTTGAATAAGTATATTCCGGTAACCATATTGTTATAGGTAATATTTTCTTGATCGTTTCAACACTGCATAATTTTTCTTCTCCACAAGATGGTCTTGACAGATCTTCCGTTGAATGTTGGTCTTCCGTTTTAACACATGAAAGTGACATTGTGTTAACTGCTGTAGCCTGTAGATAACGACTTTCTACCTAGACGTAGAAGCAAGAACTGACAGAAGGACTGGTCACTGAAGTTGCTAGTCCCTTTAGAACAATTGCCTATCACTATCAGTTAACCTCCGCCTTCAAATCACACGTGACATATTGGTTTATCAAGATAAGTGTGTATTCTGCAATATTTTTTAGGGTTCCATACCTCATAAAGAAAAAAATGGAACCCTTATAGGATCACTTTGTTGTCCGTCTGTCCGTGTGTCAAGACCCTTTATCTCGGGAGAAATTGAAATTAAAACCGTATACCTACTCAAGTCTACAGTCCCTTGAAGCTATGAAAAGATCAAACGTCTAAGTTAACGTAAAAAAAAAGATACGACCGTTTATGCCGCAAAAAACAAATAATACAATATTTTCGACACTTTTAAGGGAATCAAAATTTATAAGGTACTTTCCGTTGACCAAGAATTATGAAATTTGGCAAGTAATATTGTCTTATGGTACAAGTACTGGGAAAAATCTAAAAACTATAGGTACATAATTCATAAAAAATATAGTCTTTATTTAAAGTAGCTACGTAATAAATTTTTGAGGTAGGAGGAAATTTGTACGGAACCCTCGGTGAGCGAGTCCGACTCGCCCTAATCCGGTTTTTTTTCTTCGGGGTTCCGTTTAGTTTTTTTTTCCTGTAAAACTATGAAGCAAAATTATAATTTAGAATGAGCAAATTGTTTTTGGTGCCCTGCAAGGTACCTCATGGGTTCAGAGGGATTTCGTAAGCTCGCGGACGCGTTTCTAGTATCAGCAATACTTTTGGATTTGATCGAGCTGCTGTGATTACAGCTCGTTCTCATACTATAATGTTACCTAGCCCAGACAAAGAAACCAATATATTTTTCTTGGTATATAGTGTGTACTAGCTGCTCGTGCGGTTCTGCCCGCGTAGCTATCAAGGATCCAGGTCCAAGGTATTTCCATTCCGAAGGTCCATTTTATACAGGTTTAAGTGGATTTAATGAGGAGTTTTGGAGATCAGCATTCATACAAACTTACAATGCTACAAAAAAAACAAAAACCATTCAATTACTTCTCAACCTACGGAACACTTCACGCGGACAGTTAGGTAAGTATTTTTTGATTTACCTACGTCTTACTAGTAGTCATAATAGATCTAGATAATGAAGAAATGATTTTTGATAAAAAGGTTTATCTGATACCAGTGATACATTTTCCTCTTGACTACTGTCTTGATGATGTAAAGTCACGCTACGTTTTCACGTTGACATTTGACGTAAGTAAAGACGCATTTATTTTTACCCAACTGCCGAAAGAGAAGTATGTAAGTATGTTTGTACGTGTGTATGTCTTATTCTTTGAGACGCTCTGCAGCCTAAACCGTTTAACAGATTTTGACATATGAGGTGTCATTGGATTCCTCATAATCGTGTGAGTGACATAGGCTATAATATTTGCAAAAAAGCAGTTGGGTTTTTCGAAAAATCTTTTGATTTCACTTCTTTATTAGTCGATAATATTAAGCTCCACGGCCGATTTCGGCCAAGGCGACTGCTCTCAATTTCGTCAGTGCTTGCATGTGGCTAACGTAGCCAATCTTGTTGGTGAAGGTGCGTGAAGCAGCACACCATTGAGGTAATTAGTCGATAACACCAGCTCCGTCAATGGGCTATACTGTGTCTGTCAGGCATCCTGCTTGTTTGCAACCGTCGTTGTACAAAAAAACGACAATTCAAGATAAGCTTCAACCATAATCTCACCATGCGAAAAGACCCTTCGATAGTTAGATCCCCTTTCCCAAAACCCAATTTTTAATTCTACACGCATGTCGCCATACGTCGTGATGCTATCGACATTTGAGCCGACCGACGATACGTAGGTTCGAGTCCGTGTTGGCTAGATAAGGGTGTGATGGAGGTGCGCGTGTGGCCACGCATATGTTTCTGGCATCAAGGAACTCCAAGTTATACGTGCCGGTAAACTATTGGAATATAACCCGTAAGAGCCTAGATATAGGGTTGATGAAAGTTGACTTTTGTTTCTGGCTTCAGCAGCTACAAAGTCATGTCTGCGGCTTTGCAGTTGTAAACTAACTGGTAATGCTATTGTAATAGGATTGTAAATAGAATGAGCGGCTGCTCTAGGGATTGTTACGATACTTTTTGTTAGGTTTATGCTAAATTTGCGAATTAGCTTTTTGCTTTAGCTAACTAATTGAAAAATCTTTAGCGTCCCGTCGAGGGAGTTTGCATTAAAAATCAGTTTGGCTAACTCTGGGAGTCTGATGTAGTAAGGTGAGTTGGTAACTCCAAATGGCTAGTTCCTGAAAGTTGGTACTAGAGTAAGTTTCGAACTAGTAAACACAAGGGAGAAAGCAATATGGCTACTGTTGTTGTTACTTCTCGCATGTCTATTTACTCTAAAAATATTCGAGTAATAAATAGGGATGTGATTTCGAATAAAGTTTATTTTGTCCTATTCTTCTTCTGCCTTAAAATTACCATTACGCACAAATCTCATAACAAGCTGCCAAAATGCTATTTATATTCCTAAAACACAGGTTAAAGAATGCCTCTTGATGCCCAATTTCTTGATTGTGTAGAAATAAAATATTTATAATAAATCCGTTTATGTTAGCATAAATAAAGTATATGTATATTTTCTCTATGATGTTAGTAACATAATTGTATTGATTATAAATATTGTCTGTTCATATATTTACAAAGTTCTTAAATTTGTTAAATTTTGTAGTCTAACGTAACTTGAATCATTTAAAAATAAAAATAAAGAATAGTTATCTTCACCAAACTTACTGAACCATAAACTTCATTATTTCATTAACAATAAATAGATCAAGTTTCTAAATTTCATAAACTCCAAGCCATTAAAAACTAAAACGCCATTAATTATTTCCACGTCATTAACTTTAAATCCGGTTTTAAATAACTACTTCAGTTTTTTAATACGATTAAAGTCATCCACTCAATAAGTTGGTAATTGCTGGGGGAGCGATGATCAATCATCACAGTTGATTACAATGACTTTCTGTCAGCGGGGAAGTATTTAAGTTGATAGGGACAACGTAAAAATGATTTAGAAAATAGTGTTTTTTTTAGACTGCGCTTTACAGAATTTACAGAATATACCATCATGTTTGAAAATATATTAGTGTCTTAGCTCTTTTAAGTACTTATAACAAAAGATAAAGACATCGAACCGCTCGAGTTGGGCGTGCAGCGGAGCGGGGCGTGCGGCCTGATATGCGGATGTAAAACACATGCAAAAGCTTACTTTAGGGTTGGCAACGCGCATATGGGGTCTGGGGTTGCAAGTGTCCATAGGATTCGGTGACAGTTTTCCATCATGCGGTCTGTGCGCTTGTTTACCACCGACGTGGTATTCAAAAAACCGGCCAAGTGCGAGTTGGACTCGCGCACGAAGGGTTCCGTACCATTATCTATAAAAACGGCAAAAAAAATCACGTTTGTTGTATGGGAGCCCCCCTTAAAAGAACATTTTATTTTGTGTTTAGTATTTGTTGTTATAGCGGCAACAGAAATACATAATCTGTGAAAATTTCAACTCTCTAGCTATCACGGTTCTTGAGATACAGCCTGCAGGTCGATCACGTAACGCATTGTACGAACGTCGGGTAGGTCTAAATGTTACGTTTTATATGGAAAATTTACAGTTAAATTGTACCAAAGCGCGTTCGGAACGTTACGTGATTACCCCTCGTGTGACAGACAGACGGACGGACGGACAGCGAAGTCTTAGTAATAGGGTCCCGTTTTACTCTTTGAGTACGGAACCCTAAAAATACGTATAGTAAACGTATAATATGTAAATCAATCATGATATTCATAACAGATGAAGGCCTATTGCGCGAATAATTTAGACGATCAGAAAAAATCTGATTTCGATATCCTATCTAACAGGAAAACACATAGAACTTTATATAATCTCCACTTATAATAAATCTCTAAATTAAAAAAAGAATCAGCCAGTTTGAAACCAAGCTTTGCGCGGTACGAATGTTCTCAGCATCCCATGAACGGAAAAATATGAAACATTTTATATAGGTACATTATTATTCTAGCTGCAACTTAGGATAATTTTTATCCGACTGCGACAGTTAATTAATTTTCCGAAATATACGACTTCATTTAATTTTTCATTTATTTTTATTGAAATCAAACGCTGCTCCAACTGTCAGCTATAAGAAACGTCAAATTTTCGTCAAAATGGCGGAATTGCTTTGCCTTTCACTTATTAATAATTTAAATCCCGTCTACGATAGACCTTTACGAGACAAATGCTAAAATATAAACCATAAAAAAATATTCGATTCTGATATGAGAACTTATATGCGCAAATGTCGTTTTATGTCGTAATTTCAATAAATGAAATCAACAAATTTGAACAATATAATTAACACGAATTTGTTTTTTTTGAATGACAATGGCACGAGCTCGGCGCATTCAGCCAAAGTACCTGGGGACCGATTTTTGTCTTTCGAGCGCTCGACTCTTTCACTCGAAAACTGTCAGAAACGATGAAATACTATTTTTGAAATCCGAGCGATAGAAAATTCAAAAACGAGTGGTATTGACCACTCGTATTCAATTCTATCGGTAGAAAATAAGTGCCGACAATTTGGACACTTCACTTGTATTTAATTTTGGACTGACAATGAACTTAGAAAGAGATAAATAAAGATTAATATATTTTATATTATTTTTCTACCGAATTTTGTGAACTTAGTCTTTTGGCGGGTTTGTTTTAAAATCAAATAATTTAACTTGTCTGTCTCTCTCTCTCTCTCTCTCTTTGCACAGGTTAAAAAGAGACAGAGATATAGTAATATGTAAAGGCCTGGCAATGATTCACAACAACTCGCTATACTTAGAATGAAAAGTATGAATTGCTGTCTCATTCTAACTAAAGAAAGTTGTTGTGACAAATTGTATCATTTGTAATTTGTATTAAGCCGGGTCCGCTGCACCAATGTTTTCCATGTTTTTAAACAACTAACATGTTTCCGTCAGTTTCGGCAAACAAATAGGGTATTATTTTGATTGGCAAAACATGTTTGACGTTTAAAAACCACGAAAACATGGCGCAGCGGACGCGGCTTTACTTTTATAACAGACGGGAAACGAAACGTTTCGTTTACTAGGTATTATTTACTACGTTCTTAGTTTTTTCTGTTATGTAACGCATAAAACACAAAAAAAACACTTAAACATTAATATTATAGCCTAAAATAGACCTTCTAATGATATTTTATTTTTATTCCATGTGTAGAATACAATTTTAAATAACCAGTACTTATCGAATTTCTGCGTACAACGAAGCGCAAAAGTATAAATAGCCAAACCACTAGCTTTCGAGTGATGAATGTCAAAAATACCTATTATTGGGTTCATGCGAAAATAATCGTGACAAATTTTCGCATGCGATTATTTTCTACCGCTCGCTTTTGATTTCGAGCGCTCGAAAGTCAAAAATCGGTCCCCTGCGGCGCTACCACGAAAACCGATACTCAATGTTCATATATTTGCATCCCTGTCACTCGAGTATGGTTAGTGCGATAGAGATAGAGATACCCGAATATTTTCGAATTCCGAAGTTCGTGGTTATAGCTCAGGAATCGAAAATATGGTAAATAATCATAATGTATTTTCTCGAAAAAGAATTTAAAATAAATATAGTCAAATGAAGAAAAAAACAAAGCAAGAAGTTATATAGGTAATGATTAAGTTATAAGAGTCCAAAGTTTTAAGAGGGGGTATGTTCTGTCCCTTTTCCGCAAAACGCACCTTCATATGAAACGATTATTTTTTACTATGACGCTCGAGTATATTGACGTCACAGTCCCTCATCGTTTTCTCACTCTAACAAGCGACATTAAAACGGATGTAGCTTCATAATTTTTTGAGATATTTGAATGGGAGTTTCATTATCTTCTATCTATTTATACATAATAAATGCCTATGTCCTGACTGACTTATTCACTCACTCACTCACTCATCAACGCACAGCCGAAACTACTAATCTTAGAGAGTTGATTTTTGCAGAGTATGTTGCTTTTATAACGTGGGCTAGGGATAAAAAGGGATTTTTGAAAATTCTACCCCTAAGGGGGTAAAATAGGGGTACAAAGTTTGTATGGGAGAACCTTTTTTTTTGAGCTATAGACTTAAACTTTGTAGAAAAATTAGTTATTAGAATACAAATGAAACACTTTCAGCGTTTTGGAAAATTCCACCCCTACGGGGGTAAAATAGGGGTGCAAGGTTTGTATGGGGGAAACATTTTTTTTTTAAATAGAGACTTAAAACTTTGTAGAAAGATCAGTCATTAGAATACAAATAAAGAACTTTCAGGGTTTTAGAAAATTCTACCCCTAAAGCGGTAAAATAGAGTGCAAAGTTTGTATGGGAAAAACTACTTTTTTTTAAATAGAGACTTAAAACTTTGTAGAGAAATTATTCATTAGAATACAAATAAAGTACCTAGATTCAGTGTTTTAAAAAAATCTACCCCTAAGGGGGTAAAATAGGGGTGCAAATTTTGTATGGGGGAAACAATATTTTTTTTAAATAGAGACTTAAAACTTTGTAGAAAGATTAGTCATCAGAATACAAATTAAGTACTTTCAGCGTTTTAGAAAATTCTACCCCTAAAAATAGGGGGCTAAAATAGGGGTGCAAAGTTTGTATGTGTGAAACTATTTTTTTTAGCTAGAGTCCTAAAACTTTGTAGTAAGATTATTTAAATACAAATAAAGTACTTTCATCGTTTTGGAAAATTTCACCCCTAAGGGGGTAAAATAGGGTGCAAAGTTTGTATGGGAAAAACATATTTTTTTTTAATAGAGACTTAAAATTTTTAAGAAAAATTACTTATTAGAACATGAAAAATACTACATTCGGCGTTTTACAAAAATCATTCCCTAAGGGGGTTAAAAAAGGGTGCAAGGTTTGTATGGGGAACACTTTTTCTGAGCTAGACACTTAAAACTTTGTAGAAAGATTACTTATAAAAATACAAAAAAAAAAACTTTTAGCGTTTTGAAAAAATCTATCCCTAAGGGGGATAAAAAGGGGTGCAAAGTTTTTATCAGGGAAAGTTTATGTTTTTGAGTTAGAGACTTGAAACTTTGTAGAAAGATTACTTATTAAAATACAAAAAAAGAACACAAATCGTTTTAGAAAATTCCACCCCTAATAGGGTTAAAAAGGAGAGCAAGCTTTGCATGGGCAACACTTTTTTTGAGTTAGACTTAAAACTTTGCAAAAAGATTACTTATTAGAATACTAAAAAAGAACTTTCAGCGTTTTAGAAAACTCCATCCCTAAGGGGATCCTTAAGATCCTTAAGAAGGGTAGCCAGTGTTGTGTGGGAAAAACTTTTATTTTTACTAGACTTAAAACTATTCGAAATGTTACTTATTAAAATTAATAATAAAGTACTTTCAGAGTTTTAGAAAATTCCACCCCTAAGGGGGTTAAGAAAGTTTTGTATGGGCAACACTTTTTTTGAGCTTAAAAGTTTACGAAAAAAGTTCTTTCAGCGATTAGAAAAATTCAACCTCTAAGGGGGTTTAAAAGGGGGTTCAAATTTTAAATGGCGAGCAATAAAATTTTAAAGTGTGAGTAAGAGATTTTTAACTTCGGTCTTATTCTGTACGTTAAAAGACTACAAAACTGATTTCAGAGTTTTTCCAAATTCATCCCCTAAGAGTGTTAAAATTGGTTCAAAGTTTGAGTATTTCAAGGCATTTTTAAAGTATGAGATTTTTAACTTTGGTTTTAGACTGTTTGTTCACAAACTAGAAAATGAACATCAACTTTTTTTTTAATTATCCCCTAAAAGAGGGTTCAAATTTTGTATTGAGAGAAATCATTTTCTAAGACGATAAAAAGTTCTACGCGGACGAAGTCGCGGGCAACAGCTAGTCTTAAATAATATCACAGAGATAGTAAAGATGTAGGTATGAACCAGACTAAAGTATTGATTCTAATAGTCGTCGTACACGAGTTTCGGAGACGCTTGGTTACCACGCCGGTGGTAACCAAGCGCCCAGACCTGATGGTAAGCGGTTACCGTAGTCTATGGACGCCTGAAACTCCATAGGAATCGCATGCGCGTACAACCCTTTCCTGAAGAACCTATGTCCCTAAATAAAGCACGGCAGAGCTCATTCCACAGCCGGAGCCGTAAGAAAAGATAAAAAAATAGAAAAGTTCCCTTTGACAAAGTCTTCATGAAATCTTTCATTCCACCACTAAATTATTTGCAAGTGAAGGTAGTTCAATATTTAGTAATAGACAGCAAATAAAAATAAAAGATTTAAATTAACTATCGCCGAGCGCGGTCCCTAAACTAGTACAGTCAGGGGTAATAATAAACGTACATAAATAAGGGCATAAATATCTGTACACGCCTTTATGACATTGACAATAGAGTCCTATACAGATATTTTACATAATAGACCGATTTAGCCTAGTTGGTAGTGACCCTGCCTACGAAGCAAGAGGTCCTGGGTACGAATCCCGGTAAGGGCATTTATTTGTGTGATGAGCACGAATATTCGTTCCTGAGTCATGGATGTTTTCTATGTATTTAAGTATGTATTTCTCTATATAAGTATCTATATCGTCGTCTAGTACCCATAGTACAAGCTTTGCTTAGTTTGGGACTAGGTTGATTTGTGTAAGATTGTCCACAAATATATATTTTTTTTAAATTATGATTTATGTACGTATATGTACTGCACCCACTGTATAAGTTTGAAAATCTTTACACTTATCGTTTTTTTTACATATTTTACACTTATTATTTTTCAGCAACGCTAGTAGATCTTTGACTTGTAAAAGTGCTATTGCGGCCTACTTGCAGAATAAAAATCATTTATTTCATTTCTTGGAAAATAAATAAAAACTGACATCATCTTTAGACATCAGTAACAATGCTATGGCTTCCTATAAATAAATCATACAAGATTATCGGCGTACACAAATATGAATCTATTGTAACCCTTCCCTGCTAGGGGTTCCGTAGACCCCAAAACTTCGCTGATATATAGCAGAATTAATACCCACTTAGAATTAAGCCTCCAGAATCCATTGTCGCAAAATGTTTCAAGTTCCAGGACAATTGAGTGACAAATACTAAGAGATTTAAGTTTTGAGTTGTGGACTAAATTTAATTATTGTTGGAAATCAAGCCTAAATAGATTAATTTGGAACAATAAGTTTGGTGTTAAGTTTAAGGACCGAAATGGATTACATTTGTAGTTCTGTTGTCTGGTTAGTTGGAAGTTTCTTACCTAATTATCTGATTGTAGTTTCATTTCTGTGTTGTTTGGCTTACCTGTAAATAAAATAAAAGATTATTTATTAAAAAAATATGATTTTGATTTCGTGTCAAAATAAATATAAAAGATACATCAGACATTCGACATAAAAAGTAGTCGATAGCAAACTAACTGATTTCTTAGGCAACCTGAATCCTTTTTTTATCTCCACAATTCAAACCCAGGTCGTCACCTGACTGCAGAAAATATGACTTTAGAGACCGTCAGAAATTATTAAATAAAACTTTGATCCACAATTTGCAGAACTTTATAATTCTTCTATCATATATATATATATATATTCTTGATTCATAGAGGAAAGATAACATTGTATATCGATTGATTGATACAACTACACTCAAATATATTGAAGACTTTTTTGATGGTTCGATAAATTGGACAGAAACAACGTCTATCGCAACAAAACAAACCCCAAACAGGACCATACCTCATCTTCGACTCATCGAACCGTCGGCGGCAGGCGATTAGTACGCCCCGGCCGAATTAATGCCGCGCCACAGTCAGTATTCACAACATATACCAACAAGTTTCAGACGAACCAGTTTAACTGGAACGAGTACAAAGCAGAAGGCACTAAGATTTTCAAATACAGAGGTACAAAAAAGATAAAAAGTAACATTATGCAATAACTAAGCATTTTATAAATAAAGCCTTATGTTAGTCAGTATCTAATGTCAAAAAATTACTGAATAACAAAAATTTGATCTAATGCTATAAAAAACCGGGCCTACGGAAAAAAAATCGCAAGCATAATTAGCCCAGCAGTGGCGGAGTGCATACAAATGGACCGAGAATAAAAACCGAGTTCGATTCTCAGCTTGCTACGTTAGTATGCGCTTAAAATTTTTTTGTGCAATCTTTGTATCAATGCTCAGTACGAGTATAACTCAAACATCTGATTACTCATATTTACGTTGTTACGAATGTCGAGATCAAATTGAAGCAGAAAGTAGTGAGGTGACTCAGGTGAGCTACTTGGGAATAGCACAGCCGGTAAACGGAACTCGGTGGCTCGGAACCCCCGGCGATGGGAGGGTTAACGTTAACGCCTCGATTGCTTTGTATGGGTAATAAATGTTTTATTAGTAAGCTTGATAAGACGGAGGTGATTCGTGTTGAATTAAGCTTTTGGCAAACCTTAAGACCGGACACGAATCCGCGGAACGTCAGGCTTTACTGAACCTCAAGGCATTTGGGGTACGCCTGATTTGATTATGATTATGTTTTATCATGTAATCATTACATATTTTATTTCAATGATCCTGTGCAAAAAAACATCGAAATATACCTATATAGGTAAACACATTTATACACGTCACAGTAACTTTGTCTGTGTGTTTCACGATTAAACCGTTGGACCATTTTTGATGAGATTCGGTTAGATAGTTGGAATCCCAGCAAAATAACATGGAAAATAATGTAAACCGTAAAATCATCCATAAAGGGAATGAAATTGGGAATTAAGTTTGCAAGTGCTATTAACGATTTGTATAAGCACCAAGTTGCGGGTAAAAGCTTCTAATTTCATACAGAAAAATAAGGGATTCTCCCGGCTATCCCAATCTGCAATGCCGCCATGAAAATAATATATTCATCCGATTGTGAGACCCGAATAGTTGCCAACTCCCGAACCATGAAATGAAAAGCCGACAAGTCTACGGGAAGTCCATGCCGCTCTTGAAATGTGTTGGAACAGTACCAATACGTTGGAGGTCACTTTTACTCACGGGTACTGTACAGTCGCAAAACGCAGTAATATAATAAATAATAATAATAATAAATATTTGGGGACAATCTTACACAAATCGACCTAGTCCCAAACTAAGCGAAGCTTGTACTATGGATACTAGACGATGATATACATACTTATATAGATAAATAAATACTTAAATACATAGAAAACATCCATGATTCAGGAACAAATATTCGTGCTCATCACACAAATAAATGCCCTTACCGGGATTCGAACCCGGGACCTCCGGCTTCGTATTAGGCAGGGTCACTACCAACTAGGCTACATAGGTCGTCAAAAGAACGTAGAAAGTGTGATTTTACTGTATTTTAGTATGTGTGACACGCACGTGCGAGAAAACCACGGGATAGGCTACCAGCTAGCGATTTTTGGCAGTGACGTGTAACATACATTTGATACAGTTCAATCTATGAACGCACGCTCGTCCCCCGCCGCCGCCCGCTGCACAGTGTGTTTTTTGACCCAAAAGGAATTAATTTTCGTTTTCCATTCGTGACAAAATCACACAAACTTAAAAAATATATATTTGAATAAATATTGAAAATCAGCACACGGGATATCTCGTCTCGCATTTGTAACGAATCTGTTGTCTAATAAAAAGAGGATATCACTTTTTTGGGTCAAAACACACTGTGCGCTGGCGCCAAGTCCGCGGCCTAATGCTAGTGAATGAGGTGTTTATTCATAGTTTTCTACGCGACGTAATAGATTTAGATCCGTTATTCTAACTATACGAATATTAGCAATGCGAAAGTATATATCTTTGTTAATTTGATATGTACATACTTTTAGTTCCGGAGAAGGACTAAGACATAATGCTTATTATCACAAAAAAGACCAATGTATAATAATACAATTACAAAGTTTTACAAGGGCACCGCTCATGGTCTGCATCAACCAGTGTGGTAACCTGGTAAAATTGTCATCAAAAAATTATAAATCCCCAACAATAATTGTTCAAGCTTAACACTTTCAGCGCTGATCAAGAAAAGTACCCTTCATTTTTGTGCATGTAATAACGAAGAACGGGCTACCACGTTCATTTATTTATCGACATGGACGCAATCCAATTTCTTTAAAAACAGACGATATGGCGTACTCTGAACTAACGACATACAGGCATCGTTAAAACTAATATATAGCATGGAGGCAACGACTCTAGTAGCCTTGACTTTGCCAAAAATCAGCGTCTAGACGGACTCATGTGTTGAATATTTAAATTATGTAAATAATACAGAAGACAAGATTTATTACGGTTTGAGAGTAAGATATGGTGACGTTTTAAAAATCCAGTAGAGTGCACTTGAAGATGTGGTCTGGACTCTGCAGTGGACGTTAAGATTCACATTTTACATCGACAGCGACAGTTTAGCTTGAAAACATGTCAGGCGTTTCAGTATCGTGTTACTATTCATTTTATACCCGTGGTACCTAAGGCGAATCTCGCAGCTCAAACAGTTGTTGGAAAATAAAGAAGACTAAAAAAATATAAACGTTTGCAAGTAAACGCAGCCGAAAGCAAGTAAGGGTGAATCAGCTGGTCAATTACATATCTAAATGTTACTTGTTGTATAGGAAAATGACAGTTGCATTGTCTGTATGTAGAACTGTAATATTCTAGAAACGATCGCCAAAGTTGCTTATGAATAATCTACGTCAGTATTCCATAGGCAATAATTTGACAGAATCCGAGATAAGTTTGATGTTTCTGTCATTTTGATTTTGAAAGACAGGCATGAATGTGGGTAGTCACATCGACATGTCTATCTATCGAATATCGCAAATGGAACATCGGCCCTAATTCTTCTATTTTTATGTGGATGTATACATCAAAATGTGTACGCTGCGACTGCGTCCTACGAAGGCGATCCAAAGCGAACAAAATTGCTAAGCGATCCGATGCGGTTTCCCCAAGAAAAAAAAAGAGGACTACCACCGCCGCCGCGTCACAGTCGCGCGAAAATATCAAACCAACTGATCGCATCCACTTCACTTCGCGCCGCGTCGCCCACACGCCACGGCTGTAATGGTCACGTAGGCCACTTCAATAGCTGTCGACTGTTTGTTTCTTCTCGCCGCGTCGCGCCGCGCCGCATCGCATCGCGTTCGCGAGGACTGCGCCCACCTAGGACACCGCGTAAACCTCTGGCTGAAATCGTCATCAGCGTACAAACGTCCCAGTACCCTGGCCTCTTCTTACGGAAGATAGATAATCGGCAGCTGAAGTAACTAGGGAGGTAATCACGTAACGTTTTGAACGCGCGTTAGGACAATGTAACTGTCATTTTTCCATATAAAAAGTGACATTTAGATCTACCTGACGCGCGTACAATGCGTTACGACCTGCTGATACAAAAATTATGAGGAAAAATTGCTCAGGTGACTTTTAGACGTAGATAAGTTTTATCATCGTCTATTGTAAAAAATTGGGAATCGCGTGTTATTTTCCTTACAAATTTTCCTCGTTTCAAGTGCGTTAAATAAAACTTTTACCTCATGTTATCAATGTTTTGTAACTAAAATTAGATGAAGTGTGTGATGTCGATGTCCTGTATTCGTTTCATATAATTGAGGTGTGTAATAAAGAGTATTTATATTGTTATTTAATTATGTACATCATCATCATCATCATATCAGCCGAAAGACGTCCACTGCTAGACATAGGCCTCCCCCAAAGAGTTCCAAAGTGACCGGTCCTGCGCCACCCGCATCCAGCGGACTCCCGCGACCTTTACCAGGTCATCAGTCCATCAGCCTACCAACGCCACGCCTACCGGTACGTGGTCGCCACTCGAGATCCTTTCCGCCCCAACGGCCATCAGTTCTACGTGCAATGTGCCCCGCCCACTGCCACTAAAGTTTAGCGATTCGGAGGGCTATATCGGCTGCGGATAGCCTCATTTCTGATGCGATCACGCAGAGAAACTCCCAACATACCCCTTTCCATTGCCCTTTGGGTGACTTTGAGCCTTCTTATGAGGTCCATTGTAAGCGACCACGTTTCAGTGCCATATGTCATCACTGACAACACACACAATTATGTACATATTTATACACAACATGGTAAAGGTCGCGGGAGTCCGCTGGATGCGATGCGGGTGACGTAGGAGCGGTCACTTTTACCATCTTTGGTGGAGGTCTATTTATGTCCAACAGTGGACGTCTTTCGGCTGATATGATGACGATGATGATGATTTTACCATAGTAAAAGGAGGGCAAAGTATGTTATCTTCATACAAACGCACCGCGCGCGGCTTGTATGTGTGCGCCATAGTATCTGTCGGCTGTACCTACTTTGATCTTCTATATCATGTTTGTGTTTTAACCTGTTTTGTGTACAATAAAGTGCATATACATACATATATACAAGTGGGTAAACAACCAAAACTCACATTCAAATAATCAAAACATTCACTCAAATAATCTAAAGACAGAAATGAAGGTTGTGACAGCGCTAAGACACGCTGGGCACATGTCACGGCTTGAAAGTCGAATCGCGCTCTAGTGATCTGCCAAATTCTGTTACATGCTCTAAGTGACGTACGTAAAAGATTACGACTATTTAAATTACTAAGTTACCGAAATTAAATTATTTTCTCTGCAAGTCAGGTTTCTGTAAGCAAGTATCTTCTTCTGGTTTAACTGATTAGATATCACTCACTCTTTTGTTACTTAGCGCTAAATACAGTAGGTAAGATTAATAAAATAACTAATCGAGTTATCTGTGGGCAATCTTGTTGATCTCACACTAATGTGTTGTTTATTTTTATCACAAGCTTTATAATAACTTGCACTGTTCGTATGTATGTCAATATGTACGTATGTAAGTATTTAAATATGTAAGTATGTATGTAAGTTGTCCGTCAAAATTTGCAATCCATTTTTCAGTCACTTTCCGTTATCCAATTGAGCTGAAATTTTGCAAGCATATGTATATCGCATGACAATGCAATATTATGATGACTTGGAGCAGATCTTAGGCTGGAGCTGGAAGGTGGCCATAGGAACTCCGCAATAAAACGACACAACCCCATCGAGTTTGGGCTCGTTAGAATTGCCTCAATGAGTAGTACTTGATGATGGTATGCAGAAAAGTACAGTCAGCAGTACAGTAGCTTGTAACAAAAATGAAAATTTTTACAGAAACTTATTCTTCTTATAGGTACTTTAAGCTCGAAGCCATGTTATTCTACTGTTAAAAATGATACAGACGGCTAACTTTAGTATAACTCGTCGAGTTACCATTATAAGTTTATAACAACGTGAATCCTCACGTCAACTCAACGTGAATCACTGTATGGTAGATCTAAAGAATTTGTCACAAAGTACTTTTTCAAAAATGAGACAACAATCCTGCACTTTCTCCGTTTGTCATCTGTCATAACACGTTCAAAACGTCGTTATCTCCCTCCTAGGAGTGTTATTTTTATCTGCGACCGACAAGAGGGTGATTTGTGGCCCCTGGTAACAATACACTTATTAGTGCACGGGTGCGGTAAACGTTGCTTTTCTTGTGTAGAAAGAAGAGCGCAAGTTTTAGTAATCGATTTTTTGGATTAGATGATACACTATTATGAAGCGACTAATCTTTACAAACCCCGCAATATTAAATTCTAAACGGTAATTTTGAATCGCGAATAAATTTGGTATAGATATACCAAATATTCAGAATAGCCCCATAACACCCTCAGCATCGTTTCATTTAAAGTCCCTGGGCGACCGAGTTCTGCTCGGGTGAAAATAGAGTAAATACGGACAAAACGAATTTTCCCGGACATGAGACCTAGCTAGATCGATTTCTCGCCCCCGAAAATCCCTATATTCTAAATTTCATCGAAATCGTTAGAGCCGTTTCCGAGAACGTGATTGCAAATATATAGGTATATTATATACAAATATTGCTCGTTTAATAGTATAGGATTAGAATATCTCATGTAATTACTGAGGGATTGATTGAAATGACGCCAAAACATAAAATACTTTATTGAAGTAGGTAGTGTTGCTACCTTATGTGAACGCGTTAACTCAAATACACTCAACATTGAATCTGGTATCAAGCGGCAAATGTCTAATTAAACATTTCAACTAACATTTGATACCCACTGAACGCTCGAAGCAAACGTGCTGTGCAAACTGCCAACCGAAATTATTGATTATTCCATACAAAGCTTACATAAACACGTGTTTGTGACAAAGGCGGCCGGCGCCGGGCGGCGGGCTTGTATCGATGGCGTGTCAATCAACGGGCGAGGCGCGAAGGGAGGATGTGGTAGCTTTAGGGATGTTTGAGGTACCTAATTGTTAGATATTTATTGGAGACTGAGAAGGATTTTAAAGGTATTTTTTTTGTCATATGAGACGGATCAAGCAAAGTGAAGACACTTTGCTTGATCCGTCTCATGTGACAAGAAAATACCTTTAAAATCCGTGGTAAACTGACACTGGCAATGACATTGACAGCTGCAGCAGCTATATTTGTCATTGCCAGGTCAGATATTTAAAATATTTTTTGTTAAGAGACTGATCAAGGAAAGTGTCTCATTCGCCGTCCTAAACCCAAAACGTAAGTGAGTAAACTGTTTATATTTTTCAAAAATAATTGACGCAGCTGAAAAGTCTGCAACTTTTCTGGTGCTAAAGGTTAATTATTACCGAAAAAATAATCAGGCACTTCTAAAATGTTCAGCCATTCCCAATTAGCCCGTAAGGTTTAGCTGTTAGTACCTACTGATAATGGTGAACAATAAATAAATAAACTAACGCATCTCTCTAAAAACCTGTACGGAAAGAGAAGTACCAATAAATATGTATGTATGTATATATATATATATATATATATATATATATATATATATATATATATATATATATTTGCAATCACGTTTTCGGAAACGGCTCTAACGATTTCGATGAAATTTGGAATGTAGGTGGTTAAGGAGGCGAGAAATCGATTTAGATAGGTCTCATGTCCGGGAAAATTCGTTTTCTCCGTAATTTTCAATTTTCATCCGAGCGGAGCTCGGTCTCCCAGGGACTAATTGTAATACGTTTATTGATTAGAATTGGTCGTCTTAATTTTTTAGTAAAACTCATTTGCTCAAAGGTTACCTGAAAGAAATTCCTTAACCCATTCACTGCTAATCACGACACACATATGCGTAAGAGCGCTACGTACGATTTTCGCTACATGTGGACATTAAGCTGCTACGGACTACGGCGTAGCGCTACGAGCGTAACTTAGGAGTGAATGTGTTAAAGAGATACGCTCGCCTTTGTTGGTACTTTTTTTTTCGGTTTCTAATTATTTTCTCGCCATGCATGTACAGTAACGCAATACATTTATTTATTTATGTATTGAATCCTTAAGGGGATCCCATACGCCAATGACCTTCGATCTGAATCCCTTAGTTTTCTAATGTTTTTTGTAGCTTATTATATTAACAACAACAGCTTAAAGCCATATAGTATCCCATATGTACTTCAAAAATCACTGTCTTCGAGATATTTGGCATCAAAGGTGAGCTATTTTAGACTAAAAAACAGGTTTTCTGGCCAAAATTTTTGTGTTAATTAGTTTAAAATATAAACCCTACACACGTTTATAGAGACATCAGAGACGAATCCAAATATGTAAATTTCATATATATCAGATCTTTCACAGCTATCTTATAACAAAAAATAGCTATTAATTTCTTTCAAAATATGGTAGACCAAAATGGAGATTAAAGATCGAAGAATCGATAGCCGTTTACCTTATAATTCTATCTGCAGTGCAAAAGTATTTGTAACGATTCAAAACTAGTCAAAAATCGATGAAAACCTCGGGTAGCCCCTTAAGTATGCAACACATACATGTGGTACATATAGCCAATTTAAAGGTCAGATTAGACACCGATAAACAGATGATTTAAACTTAGTAAAAGGGTTCCATTGGCAGCATTCGCATACAAAACCTTTAAAACAAACAGCGATTATAAGAATTATTTTCATATCCGACAAAAAAATCATACAAAATCCGGAGCATATTTACGAATCAATTGAAATCTCATTTATCAAAATCGGTTCAGTATCTTAAACGCTACGGTGGAACGCACGCCAATACCAACAATCATTGTAGTCGGGCAAAAAGTCAAATTACTAACCCCGTTTTTCTTCGGTCAAACCGCCATCGTTACAAGCAATGCCATTCATACCCATCTAAATTCTAATACGTTTAACGCACTCATCTAATATTCATTACAGAATACACGGTGTTTCGGCCGTCACTCCGGCGCCGGCCGGTCGCGGGGTAAAAGTTACCCTGACATTTAGGTAGGCCTTTTGTTTCTGTTGTTAAGTTGAGCGTGGCAAACGCGTAGTCACAAGTATACTACATCGGGGACAGTGTTCATCAAGTTTTAATAACAGTAACATGGCGACATGGTCATCCCAGTTTTATGAAAAGCAAGCTAACAGAGTGATCTTTTCAGTAGCAATTGAAAGACAAAATTTGAGGGCAAGTTTAGTGGCTCCGCCAAGAAAAGCCAAAGGGCACTGCCTCAATTTTCTCGAATCGTTTCATCAAATTCTCATACCTTCACAGCATCAGTTTGTTAGAGAATCCATATTTACAGGATAAGGCGGCCTAACTAACATAATGAATGAAACAAAGTTTTGTTTGGATAGCTTTTACTCGTAGGTATACTTTAGATTTTATTGATACTTAATACACGTACCTTTTGGGTACTGGTCTGATCTCTGGTGGTTATCAATATCTATTAGGTACTATCGGATGTCCTAAAAGGTTGAACACACACTAAAATGAACATATTAATCACAAAATCTCACTTTCACCCTCCATGGGAGTATAGGTTTGTATGTAAACACTAATGGGGGGAGGTGTTTTAAATCCTTGCTGAAATCCTAGGAAACTGAAAGTCAGCATGTTGGCAACGATTAACAGTTTCACTGCCAGGAACCCGACTAGCGGGTGCCTACGCCGTAGTCACTTTCCGCTACATACGGGGAAAACCACGGGATCGGATACGAGCGTAGCGTGTAGCGATTCGCGGCAGTGAATGTGTTAACACACAAACCATAGCCAATTAATAAATCTGCAACTTTTACCCTTCGGCTACTAAACTATTAGACATTGGCCGAGCCTGCCGAGTTCACTGAACAAATAAGGATGGATGAGCGGGTGAAGGTCGTTGATAAACAAGGCAGTTTTGGCACTTTTCCTAAATATATGTTGACAATTACATAATGCATTGCGTGAAGAAACTTAATGGAAATATCGTATTCTGGTTGGACCGGGCATATCGTATTACTAACAACAAAGATAATTATAAGACTAGGAAGATTGCTAACTCTGTGAAAACGTCGCCGTAGTTCATAAAATAATCCGAGATGGCGCTACTAGACTCTCAATGAAAAAAGTAGCGTAGAATTCGTCAAAATATTGCATTTTAGTGTCCTAAATCATCACATTAACAAATTTTAAGGCATACAATACACCATTGTCACAAAATAACACGCAAATAGCAAAATAATACAAAGCAATTTTTAATCGGTGACTAGATCCATCGATCGCACGTTTTTCTAAGCTGAATGGCTACGCGCGGGTATGGCATTCCGCTAGATGGCGCATATTTAAGAATCGTGCATAACTAAATAAACTTAAAACAATCAGAGATTTTGATTTAAAATCAGTAATTTAAAGCAAATTCAAATTTACTTTAGCACTATTTCAATTTTATTATTCGATTGAAATCTAAAACGAACCCTATCCAATAGTTTTTGCTCTAAACAAACATGGTTACTCCGACTAGAGTTTAGTATTTTTTCTAATGAATTCAGTCGTATACAAAAATACCATTTCGTCCAAAAAGCGTACCCCTTGCTGAAACATATAATCAGAATCAGAAAAAGTATTAATTACAAGAAAAAATAAAATAAACTTACAAACTAACAAACAGTACCTAAGTAAAAAACTGAATTTGTGACAATAGGCCCCAGTCTCAGCATGTGCTGGGCTGGGCTAGGCTGCGGCGCTACCACGAACTTCGAATCTCGAACTTCGTATATCTCCGTCTCTGTCGCTCGAGTACCATAAACCATAAGTGCGATAGAGACGGGGATATAAGTTCGAGATTCAAAGTTCGTGGTAGCGCCGCTGGTCACCAGAGATCGGTCGATCGCAGGCTGACAGCCTGACAAATATAACGGCGCACAAAGTATAACATTTATAAATACCTACTTACAACAAACTTGCTGTTGACACTTTCAGTATTCATATTTGCATATTTTAATCTAGCATCGGTAAGATTTCGATTTCAAATGATTTTAAACTAACCCGCGAACTTATTCTAAACTACTAAATTCTAAAACTACAAATATCGACAAACAAAATATTGTTAACATGTATGAGATTTGAACTTCGTCCCTTCTGCACGTAAGTCTGGCAGATAGCTTTTGAGCTATGTAAACAGTTAGCGATATGCTCTAAAATGTTACTTGCTTGACGCGACAATTTAACGCAAAAAAAACAAGAATTTACAATTACCTACCAGCCTACCACACAATAAATTTGCAACCTTACTTCCAAAACGTAAGGTCTATTTTTGCTCATAACCCGTAGTACAATCTATAAACATACATAGACACACCCCAGCTACACAGCCCCGCTATTCTGTAACTTGTTTTAAGCTCACCTCAACGCTCGCCCACAAACATACCTTGACACCGCGATGCGTAGTAATTAAGCGTAGGTAGAGGTCTAGTTTCGTAACGGGTGACCGGCGGGGTGAGCCGCATTAACGCGTAGCGAATAACAGCCCTGCAAACCTTTGGAAGTTGGAATGGAACGGTATTATAATTATAACCAATTGTCCCGTTCGAACTCGTTTAAATACCTAAATCCCATAAAAACCACACGGGAATCACACAGCTTTACTGCATTTACTATTTTTTGCATACCTTAAACTATGTAAGTGTGATTGCCAAGTCACAAATTTTTATTTAGTAAGCAAATGAAGATTAATAAGAATGCCTAACTTGGCTCTATGAAATATCTCACCACTTTTTATTGTGGAAGAGTTCCGAGACTTGGCCTATTTTTTACATGGAAGGTTTTTATGGGATCTCATTTCTTTCTGTGGGTTATTCTGTTATCAACTTTGTATGGAAATGTCACGATTTTGAGATATACAAACTGCATAAGTAAGTTTGTAATTCTTTACAAATTTATGCGATTACAAAGTTACTTTTGCAGTTGTTTCCCGCAAAACTATGCAAACGTTATTTGTGGTTGGTAAAATAACATTTCCATACAAAGTTGATAACACAATAACCTACATTGACAAGAGTTGAAATCTTACGACGCCGTCGCGAAAGATATAATTGTTTTAAAGAATCTCACTCAAGGATTGTGTTCAAAATTGATATGGGAGGATCTAATAGGTCACAAAAACAAATCAGAGGTCAGAATGGGAAAAGTTGCCGTTCCGACATCTTGAAATTATTTAAAGTATTTATTTATTGGCCGGTCCTGCGCCACCTGCATCCAGCGGACTCCCACGACCAGGCCCCGTAGCATGGATGGCGTTATCACGCGATAAGTGATAGGATAAGCGCGTCGTCTCGTTCTATCGAACGGTGTCAGCCAGGGACGGATGCTCTATCCTGTCACTTATCGCGTGATAAGGCCATCCATGCTACGGGGCCAGGTCATCATTCCACCATGTGGGGGGCCTACCCACGCCGCGCCTTCCGGTACGTGGTCACCACTCGAGAACCTTTCCGCCCCAACGGCCATCGGTTCTACGTGCACTCTTTTGGGGAGACCTATGTTCAGCAGTGGACGTCTTTCGGCTGATATGATGATGATGATGATGAATTTATTATTTATTGCGCCGATTAAGTTTAAATTTGATAAAAAGTTATAAAAAAATCGCGATAAAAAACAATATAATTAACAAACCTGTGAGCAGCACGGCTATCACAGAACGGCCCGCGAGCTCTGTGTCGCGGCGAGATACACTATCCGTCTCTTTCTAACTAGGAGTAGCCCGCGAGCCTGTTTTTTAGGGTTCCGTACTCAAAGAGTAAAACGGGACCCTATTACTAAGACTCCGCTGTCCGTCCGTCCGTCCGTCTGTCTGTCACCAGGCTGTATCTCACTGATACCTTGATAGTTCCAGTTGAAATTTTCACAGATGATGTATTTCTGTTGCCGCTATAACAACAAATACTAAAAACAAAATAAAATAAATATTTTTATTGATAATGGTACGGAACCCTTCGTGCGCGAGTCCAACTCGCACTTGGCTGGTTTTTTATTATTATTTTGTTTCTTTAAATTTCTCAGTATTTACCTAAATACTGGTGTGATGGGAAGCACGGGCCGAAGCCAAGTGCATCTCATATACCTATTACGTTTTAATTAAGACGGAAGATTTTGATGATGATGATTTGAGAGAAGATCTTGATGACGATGATCTGAGAGAACATCTTGATGATGATGATCGGAGAGATGTTCTTGGTTATGGTTTGACTCGGGTGGAAGATGAGTAACTGATGGGTGTGCATGGATTTGTACGTTAGTGAGTGAGTCATTCTGTAGGAATTTTCTGACTATTCTTATTATTGCCATTTATTCCCAGAAAAACATTCGAACAAGAATTAAGTAGACCAGGTACATTTCGTTACATTAAAAACAAGCTAAATACTTAAATTAGTTTTGGGAAACCCAAGATTGGGCAAAGTCCTCCTCCATGCACGACCACGATTTTCTATCTTGCGCGAGTCTAGTCCTTTTTTTAACACTTTCTTAATTTAGAAAAAGTGACTATAAAAAGAAATATTAAGTATAACAAATTTTCACGAGAATCGGTTGAGCCGGACAGCGGAACACCGGACATCGTGACAGACACCGGACGTACTTTTACTTATTCTGTGACCGGACATACGAATGATTTTCGACACAAGCTGAGCGAGCTGAAGCATAGAACTTCGTTCGCTTCGCTCGCTCGTTCGATAATCAAATCACAGAAATCTAATATGGCATTCAACATGGTGGGCAAGTAAGGTCAAGGCCAAAGCACACTATAGTTATTTGTTATACAAGGGTGCAAAGTTGTATTTTAACCGCGAGTGTGGAATTGAAAGTATTGAAACACGAGCTAGCGAATGGATTCTATGGTTTAAAAATAGAATCTTGAGCGTAGCGAGTGTTGCAACACACGAGACGTCAAAATAACTTGCACCCGTGTGTAACACACATCTTTTCACCTCACTAAAGCGAGGAAAAAAACAAAAAAGTAAAATAAGTTTTTTTTTTTAATATTAAAAAGGGGGGAAAAAAATAAAAAAACATTAAAAAAAAAAACAAAATATTACAAAATTAAAAAAACATTTAATAAAGAGGGAAAGAGAAAAAACATTGAGAAACAAAAAAAATAATATTAAAATAAAGAAAAACTTAAAAAAGGCAAAAATAATTTCAAAAAACATTAAAAAAGACTGATAAAAGAAAAGCGAAGCAATAAAATAGAGACAAAAACATACAAAAAACATAATATTAAGAAAAAAAACGTAAAAAAAGAAAAAAAAGAAAAACTAAAAAAAAACATGCACCAAGAAAAAAGTTACAAAAAACATCATATTAAGAAAAAAAATGTAAAAAACGACAAAAAAGGACAAAAAAACAAAAAAAAACGTAAAAAGAGAACAGCAGAAAAAAAATTAAAAAATGGAAAATGTAAAAACCTTGGAAAAACACGGCAAAAACATCAAAAAAATATGGCTAAAACATCAAAAAAATAAAAGAGGATTTCAAACAACCTTAAAATAATAAAAAATAAACATTAAAAAAAGGAAAAAACGCATACCTACAAAAGAGAAAAAAGACCAAAAAACATAAAAAAGAAAAAAAACAAAAACATTCAAAAAGAAACAAAACATTTATGAAAAGGAGAAAAAAGCAATAAACATTAAAAAAAGAAAAACAAAGCAATAAAATAGAGACAAAAACATTATAAAAGAAAAAAGTTACAAAAAACATTAAAATAAGAGAAAAAACGTAAAAAAAAATTAAAAAAGACAAGAAACTCAAAATAAAAAACATTTAAAAAGAGAAAAAAGTGGAAAAACCACAAAAATAAATCAAAAAGAAACAAAACATTAAAAAATAATATTTAGTGGAAAAAAAAACCTTGAATAAATTGCATTGCATTTAAATCATAAAAATATAAAAAAAAACATTAAAATGTAGACGAAAACATTGAAAAAATAAATAGAATTTCAAAAAACATTAAAAAAAGATTAAAAAAAAGAAAAAAACGTATAAAAAAGACCAAAAAAACATTAAAAATAAAAAAAAATACAGAAACACATTCAAAAAGAAACAAATCATTTAAAAAGAGAAACAACATTTATAAAAAGGAGAAAAAGAAAAAACATTTAAAAAACAAAAAAACATTTAAAAAACAAAAAAAGAATTAAAAACATAAAAAAAAAGAATAAAACATTCAAAAAAGGTACCTAAATAAAATCAAAAATCTGATGGGCGAAAAATGTCCTGTCTGGACTGACCTTTACATGTTATTATGTTTAAAAAAAGTAACTAATAACACGTTCGGATTTCAAATATTCTTTGCACTCTTGTAGATAAAATGCAGTTTTGCTATCTGTTTTTAAAGAATAAAAATGGGCTTTCCGAGCTAGTGAGGTGAAAACTATATTTATTTAGATGTACATACACGAAATAGTCAAAAACATTTGAGAAAAATTGTTAGGGAAAAAGTGGATTTCGGGATGATAATATTATAATGCTATAAACACGAACTTAGAATCTCGAACTTCGTATATCTCCGTCTCTATCGCACTTAAGGTTTATAGTACTCGAGCGACAGAGACGGAGATATACGACATTCGAGATTCGGACTTCGTGGTAGCGCCGCTGTGATAATTACGTTAAGTCGACGCGATTTCGGGACTAGGTTTAGTATAAATTATTTTTCACACAGACTACTCAACGAAAAAAATCTGAATCTTTAATTACGGGCGTTTGCTTAAAATCAAAAATTATTAAGGTTAAAATAATAAATAAGTTAATAGTTAAAATGACAAATATAATTCGGAAAATTTTGGATAAAATTAAAACTATTGTACTCTGCTTGATTCTAGTATACTTATCTAGCGGGACTAGCACAACTGGGCGTTTTTCAAAAAAAGTGTTCAAAACTTTTTTTTTCAGAATTTGTTTTTTTTGTTTATATTATTACTCAGAATCGTTATTACTATCGATCCTCATACAAGAAAAAAAGTGTCCCAGATTTTTTGTAAGGTTTTTCTTCCCGTGCGTACGACCATGTAAATAAAAAAGACTGCATTCAAAAATGGGACGTCTGGAATGGAATATTTAAGACACTTTTTTTCTTGTATGAGGATCGATAGTATCAAAGATTCCGAGTAAGATAAACCAAAAAAATGCGTATTCTGAAAAAAAAGTTTTGTACACTTATTTGAAAAACGCTCAACTGACGCCGCGACGTGTCTCGTGGCAAGAAAAAATACAAAAACAGGTTACAGGAGTTGGGACGCGAACCGACGTACTCAGACTTGTGAGTCAAACACCCGAACCACTCGACCAAAATCAAATGGCCGCACGGCCCAAAATATTGTATCTTATGTTAGAGGTGACTAGTTAGCAGCCTGTTTCACCGCTTACATTGAAAATAACGCCATCTAAAATAATAAGGGGAACTACGAGGTACCGGCGACGATAATAAGATTAACGTGTGACTAGTAGCATTGTATGGAGTGAGCAATCTTCCTTGTCTTAATTATCTTTGCTAACAAGAAAGATACCTAAGACAAAGCAATACGTTGACACATAACAACATGACTGTATTTTTTTGGAAGAATTATAAATTAGAATCAAAGTAAAATAAAGCCTTTATAAAAATTGGCGCTCTAGCGATATGCTTATAACAATTAAGTCCTATTTAATGGAAGATGGCACACCGCTAATTTTATATAGCAATCTTTACTTAAAATAAGTATTCGCCAGTTCAATTTGAATCAAGTTAGGTGATTGGAAAATAAATAATCATAACTCGCTGGAGAAGAGATTCAAACTAAATGATTTCGAAAAGACGATTATTTCATTCCTGCAATTTAAACAGGAAGAAAAAATTGACAAAACAAATACAATTACAACTGACAGCTAGTGTATCGTCCAAGCGAATAATTTGTTCTAAACCACACCTTAAAGTTTCACTGACTTAGCCACAGTCCAGACTCCAAGGCGCCGCCACTTTCACAAAGTTGGAGCACAGTGATCTATAGCTTCTACGAAACGAAATTAAGAGTTCGCCTAAATGTGCCTGGGAATTGTTCAGGAATTATTTTTGTGGCTGTAATAGGTTCTTTGACTGTCTGCCCTGTAATATTTATTATTGTAAGGGTTGACTAATCGGGTTTATCTATATATAATACCTACAAGTAAATAAAACTTTCCTGATTTTATTTATAAATGTGAAAATATTTTCACATTGAACGAATCAGAGATTACTTATTATTCGACCGCGATTAGGAATCTTTTTAAATAAAAATTATAATTCAGTTATGTACAATATTTATTTCTCTATATAAGTATGTTTATCGCCATCTGGGACCAGTACAAGCATTGCTTAGTTTGGGACTAAGCAAAGCTCAAAATCAATCGATTTGTCCCCAATTTTTTTTTTTTTTTTTGAACTTTAGTTAAAAGTGATGACGTTACATTTAGTGCTTTTTCCCGGTGGAGGATTAACAATTAACACAAGCTGTATTTTTAGGATTCCGTACTCAAAGAGTACAACGGGAACCCTATTACAAAGACTTCGCTGTCCGTCTGTCTGTCACCAGGCTGTATCTCAAGAACCGTGATAGCTAGAGCGTTGAAATTTTCACAGATTATGTATTCTTGTTGCCGCTATGTTAAGAAATACTAAAAACAAAATATATTTTTTAAGGGGGGCTCTCATACAACAAACGTGATTTTTTTGCCGTTTTTATAGATAATGGTACGGAACCCTTCGTGCGCGAGTCCAACTCGCACTTGGCCGGTTTTTTAATTACGAAGGTATAAACTGTAAAAATTTTTTGCTTAATAGCCACAAATAAACCAAAAATCCGAATATATCTCCAGATTTCCAGAATCCCCATAAAATCATAGATAACGGCCAGAATCCGAATATAGTGGCCGCAGACCATTCGCAAAAACAATGAGTAATCATAACTCGCTCACTCAAAACGCCACAAGTTTGCAGCACGTTTGTGGCATATACGTCTTTCTATAAACAAATGCTATGCTGTTCACAACGCCTTTCCCCTCACCTCACCGGTAACCACTAGTATAATCTTGACGCGGGGATTCGTAATAACAACGCGTAATCGGAGGTCTGAGTTACACTGGTAGTTTAAGGTTCGGTGAGGAGGAGTATGTGAATGACTGACCAGCATATCACGGCAAGGTAAACCTATTATCAGGGTGCAGCGGTGTGCAGTGGAAATGTAACTGGGGCCATTTTTCATCACCCTTCTGTTTCCTAGTAACTAAAGAGCGTATGTCTGGTAGGGATTTCTTGTTATTGCATCTTTTTATATTTGGATGGCAGCATCAGCCGAATACCCATCCGATAAAATAACTTAAGTACCTATAGTTCGTGTTGGTTTGTTTTGTAGGTTTGTTAGATTTTATTTGACGTATTATGTTTGCCTCGTGGCTTTAAAGACTATGTGTGTTTTTTTCTTAATAAATAAATTGGTTTTTATAAGGCTCTTAGCTCAATTTAACCGATTTTGACTAGTCGATTAATATTGGGACCGATTTCTTCATTCTTTTAACTGGAAGTATGTCGCTAAAAATGTCATTCCCTGCTTGAGCAGGGATTGTAACCGGTTTTTTTCAAAAACCTCGAAATAACCACAATATCTCGAACTATTTTATACTTCATATGTAGGACTCAGTTGTGTTTTGAGGTAACGAGTGCGTAAGTATTATTCGATTGCCCAATTAGAAAATGAAATAATTAACAAAGAACGAAAAAAACCGGTTACAGTTCCCATACAAAAAATAACCGGTTACAATCCCTGATTTCAAGCGAGTCAAACGTTGTCAGATTTTTTTTGCCGACCGATGTAGCCCTCCGAATCGCTAAACTTAAGTGACAGTGGACGCACATTGCACGTAGGACCGCAATGGCCGTTGGGGCGTAAAATTCCTCGAGTGGCATTCACATTGTGGGTAGACACAAGTAGGACTGAAGGCCTGGTAAAGGTCGAGTCCGCCGGATGCGGGTGGCGCAGGACCTGTCGCGAAGCCACTTCTGGCCGCGAATGAGAACCTATAGCACTCAAGCTAAGACACCCGTATTCGCATATATGCAATTATAAACATACCCTTACAACTTGCGGAATCCTTTATATATCTGACATAGGGGCTGCCGCCTCGTGCGTGCCAGCTCCCTATGACGTGTGGGGACTTTCGTCCCCGAGAATGTCCTCCAACCTCCCCTTATAGACATCCCTTACCACCATTGATACTGTCCCAATTCACACACTATTGTTCCAGTTACCCGGGTGCACCCTTGACTGATGATGATATGGCCTGAAGCCGAGACTACCGAACTACCCTGTTGTTACACTTGTAACTAATCCTCTAACACTAAAGAACTCCACAAATAAGAACTGTGTTGTGTGTCCTACAGGTCACGTACATGCGCGACCTATAGGAAAACCTTATTCATCTACATGCTATCTCCCAAAGAGAATGAGACCTGTGGACGCACATAAATACATCGCATCATAAACAATCATCGTCCGATCTGTGAAAGCACATGAACACACGTGTAAATGATACCAAATCGTTACAATATCATAGGACGCATCGAAAGTGATTATGGAAAGAGCTCACCCTGGTTTTCCTCCAAATCAACCACTACAAACCGCACTTAACTGTTCGTTCCCAATATAGCTGTAAGAAACTCTGACAGCCCGCCTACCCGTCAACCTTGTTATAAAAATGATTCCTTGTCGGTGTTGCTACATAAAATAAATCGGCTGTTTGAGACATAATTATAAACACCAATGTAAATACTATCGTGAATCATGACCATTCACGACACTCCCGGCCCCCCAGAAAACTGGCGATCATATATCCAATAGAGATTATCATCTTTCACAGCTTTATTTAACTCTTCCTCAGATCTTTGAAATTACCGTTCTTTTCCCATTGCAAATATTGACAAGCTCTGAATCCTATCGATCACCTTGATTGGGCCCAGTAATCCACATAGTTTCTGATAGCTGTAACGTCTGATAAGTTCATCTTGACGCACTTTTCTAAATCAGTTCCAAGCTCTTCGTGGGGCCCGAGTAGCCAACTGCGAGGTCCTCTATTCTTGAGATTTTGACCAACCAAGCTTCATCGTGTCTTGGCGTTCCATGTCGTAATAAACAATCAATCATAATATGTCCTATATATATCGTAAAACCATATTATAGATTTGCTAGTGTATGAAAATAATATTTCTATACATTGTGCATTGCTGATTCATGTATGTACATACTTTTAGGTTACCGCAATAGGATTTGCTTTGCCTTGCTAGATTGAAACGAATATCTGGCCAGATTTTATAATCATCTTTATACTTGTTTCCTTTTTCCATGGAATGGAATCCTCCCCCGCGGGCAAAATTTCTTACGTTATTAAACGAATGCACAAAGCATTACCACAACTAATGTTAATTTATCTGTTAATCTATTGATTTCCCTGATTCCTCCTATTTAAAAATTATTCTGCGCGGGTCAGTGTGATTTTTTATTTTTTTTTATTTTATTTTTAAAGCTTTTTCTTGTCTATACAATACAAATATTGATCACCAAAAAAAATAACATAGGATAGAACATGAAGCTTGAAAGTAGAGGCAAACAACGGGCTGCCCTATGGCTTGACGTTGTTTTTTCTTGTCTTTTCCTAAGACCTGGTTATTATTATTTATTATATAATACCGAAAATGAATTGAATTCTTAAATAAAATACGATCCACCACAAACTTAGTTTGACGGTGGAGTGAGCACTCAGTCTCAATATAAATTAAATGAATTATGTCTCATACTTGATATAAAACCTCTTGATATACAGTAAACATGGTTAAGTATATAGATAAGTGAGAAACCTCCATAGCTGGAACTCATGCTGAGGTCCCAACACTGAACCACCTCTGTTAGTGGCAGAAACCCAGCCTATATAATGTATCTGGGACTAGTGCTTTCGATTTTATTGTCATCATTACCTCTATAAATGAGACAGCGAGTGTATTTTACCTCTTTTACTAAGACTATATTTAAAAAAATACTTTTGTAAAATTGTTTTTGATTTATTTCATACGACGTATACCTTGATAACTGAGGTAACGTTAATTCATTACCTCGTATAACTCGTACTTTATTGTTGAATCATTTTCGTCTTGTTTCCTCATTCTTGGCTAAATGACCTCATGTTACTTCCAAAGTACACAAAACAAATATACAGTTTATTTTAATTTTTATAAATGTTTTTTTTTTTTGTGTTTTTTTTTTTTGTTTTTTAATAAAATTTTGAGTTCTATTTTGATTGACGGATTCTGTATGCCTTCATGTACTGTTAATAGAAACGTGCTTAATTATTTCTGTTTACTAACTTTTTTATTATACATTTAATAATCGCACCTCTGTAACGAAAATAATCTCTTATCTCACCTGTATTAATGGAACCCTCTGTAAATGAGACAGATATTAATACACTTGGATATCTGAGACACTTGTTAAGTGGAATACTTCTTTAAGCGAGACACATCTGCCGGTCCCTTGAAGTCCCAGTTATGTCAAAGTTTAACTGTACACATTTGGCTATATCTGCACAGATCTTGCCTATTTTTACTCGCAGTTGTATACGTTTTAATTCAACAATGAAAGTAGTATGCTACGGTGATTTTCGACTCCAATATATGCTCCACTATCAGTGGTCGAGTCAAGCATTTACCGACCGTGAAAAATATTTTTCTCAGCCTCAAATCTGATCTTTAACAGCCCATTTTATTCTGAGCGTAAATCCAAAATTGGCTGAGCATTGCCAAAATAACCTGTATTGTTGTAGCACTATTGAAATCGCTCAATTGTGCTCGAGTCTGAGGACCACCAAAAATAATTCTGAACACCATGGAAACTGTTCTGATGACCGCTAAACCAAGACCTCTGAGCACTGCGAAATCTGTTCTGAGGACTGCTTAACCTAAGCCTTTGAGTCCTACGAAAACTGTTCTGAGGACTGTTCAGCTTAACCTAGGCCTCTGAGCCCTACGAAAACTGCTCTGAGGACTGCTTACCTAGGCCTCTGAGCCCAACGAAAACTGTTCTGAGGACCGCTAAATCCAGACTTCTGAGCGTCGCGAAACTGTTCTGACGCGAAACTGTTGTGAAACTGTTTTGAGCACTGCCAAACCAGTATTTTGAGCACTCCTAAAGTGTAATAATGATATGTTGGCTTTGAAGGATACCAAAAGTCATAATTGTTGGTTGAGTTTTAAATAAAGACTTTGTTTCTGAGCTGAAAGCATGAAAATCATCATTTTCAACTAATGCTTGTATTCTTCATATTATTTACCTCTGCCACGAGACATCGAGAGCGCCATATAGTATGACGGGTGTCCTTCAACATGTGATTTTCCGATAAGATTTTAGGCTTTGCGATATTGCGTATCTCAATCCTCGCACACGGTCAATAGGCGCCATTACATTAGTTCTTATGACCGTGCGACGTTTTATCATGCC
The DNA here is from genome assembly GCA_963854355.1 of Epinotia brunnichana. Classification (NCBI taxonomy): domain Eukaryota; kingdom Metazoa; phylum Arthropoda; class Insecta; order Lepidoptera; family Tortricidae; genus Epinotia; species Epinotia brunnichana. Next base: position 29,475,824 of record OY977943.1, read on the forward strand.
TCCTCCCATAGTGTATCGGTTATTAATGATGTTAAACTTGTTCAAATATTCGCTACCCCTCAACCGCTTAAACTCTTTAGTAATCATGCACTGTGTCTGTCACATCAGTATAAATGACTAAATAAAATATATATGTGAATTATTTCTTGGACTACAGAGATACCAGTTTACGCTATAAAATTTATTTCTGCTATTAACTTTAGTGTCACTTGCAGCAGTTCATATTTAATTAGTTATCGATGGATAGTCTCTGTATGAATCTCAGTTTATATACATTGATGTGACGTGCTGCAGTCCAAAGTGTTTGCGACATCTAGCGCAACGTTCAGGTCTTTGTACTAGGTATATGGAAAATTAATTGTGAGCTTTGGATCAGATTGGTCCTTATAGTGCTTTTCCGAACCTTTCAGATTTAATTAACCTTGGTTTATCAATGTACGTAGAGATTCTTCTCTCTTCTCCTTATAAGTACTGTATTCATTCCGGATTTGGTCATATAGTGTGATGCCCACTCGCTAACACAGTAGTTTAATATTTTAAATTACATTGAATTATCGGTAACCATCAGTTTAAGTGACTTCCGTTTAAATTTTATACTAATGGTATTAGTTTCGCTTTCCTTTCCTTCCCCTTTAACGCCTATGTAAGGTCGGGTCTCCTAGTCAGTTTGCGACAGCGCGATCGATTATGAGTTGTCTTTTCTTCGACCAGGTTCTTCACATTACATTTTTTCTAATATTGGACTACCACGTGGATTTTGGTACACCTATTCCTCTGGAATGTTTGGGAAGGCGAAGTGCAATGTTATCGATATTATGGTATTTTCCTCCTTTTTGAGTGTGTCCGAACCATCACAGTCTTTGATTGAAGCTACTTTAAAAACTTCCGTGGACGTTAAGTTATGTTATTAATGTCATTATCCTTGCCGTGCACACATGATATCTGTTCTGAGTTATCATCCAGGAGCCAAAAAAATTTCACTAGTTTTTCTGCAGTTCCTAAGATTGGAAGAACAGTCGTTGCTATAATCAAAAATAAATAATTTTGATGTCGGTTTTAAAGAAATCCATGCTGCTGTTTAAATTAAGGTTGAGGATGGAAGTTTCATGCACCGGGACACCGATTTCAAACCCTTTACCTTTACCATCGGGTTTTAATACTTCTTCTTCTTAGGGTGCCATATCCTAACTAACAGAATATGTCGGCGATCATCATGCGAAAGTCTTCCCTGCTCTTCGACGTCCTGGCGAGAGTAGCGGCGTCAATAGTACCGGTCTAGTCCCTTATATTTCCTTATATACCACGTGGTTCTAGGTCTTCCTCTTCTACCTTTTATTTTCCCTTCTATTATGTTTGTTATTATTTCATATTTCTTGTTTCTGTAAATATGGCCAAAATATGCTGTTTTCTTTCGTTTTTATGTTGACTACAAGCTCCATTTTCTTCTTAATTTTGTTTAATACTCTTTCATTTGATACTTTGTCTGTCCACAAGATTTTCAACATTCTCCTATAAAGCCACATTTGAAATGCATTCAGTTTTTTAATTGTCAATTTATTTAAAGTCCAAGCCTCTGCACTATACACAAGTATTGACAATACATAGCATTTAACTAATCTCCATCTCAGTTTTAAATTTACATCCTTATTTGTGTATAGTTTTTGCATTTTCCATACTGTTTTTAATACTTAACCATGTAAATTTTGTTAAGGCTGATATACCAACACTGGTACCCTGGTACCTAGATATTGTCGCCTTAGTACTGCCTCGTGAGATACCACAAGCGATATGATTGAACGCCTTCTCAAAATATATAAAACGAATGAATTATGTTTGAGTATCATTTAAAGAACATCTCTAGGAATGATGAAAGAATGTTTCTTGATTGAATTCTAGCTCGTAGCTGTCCAGAAAAGAATTATGTACCAACTCGTAAGGTACAACAAATGATAAAATTCATCAATATTAACGCGTAAATTTGTTTAATCCTTGCATACAGTCGGCGTCAGCTTATCCTACGAGCAGGTATATTCATATCGAAAAGCAAGTTCGCCATATGATGCTTATGTATGACGTGTAGTAACATGGGGACAGTCAGGTACTTAGTTACTTAAGTTCATGTTTAATGCCTTTGTTTTTAATGAAGTTGTTAATGAAGTCCCAAACTTGAACTCCTTTCTGTTATTTATCGCAGTCTGCTGACATTCTTCTGATGAAGGAAGCGTGATGTTTCGTAAGTTTAGCTTCTTGAGGTAACACTTAAAACTAGTGGTCAGTTCCAGCTCCAAGGCTATTTGTCTGCGGATGTCCAGGTTTGAGTCTTCTGAGCTGTTGTCAGGATATTACTAAGTGTTTCTAACTATCAGGTGCCCGAATAGCCATATTTTTAGACATACAAATTGGTTTGCAAGTGTCAGATTCAGAATCACCCAGGCTCTATGATTTGCCTATCAGAGAGGCGTTAGACTCATCGGCCTCCACATCGTGTATTGACTGTGTGAACTGTGTCTGATAAACCTGATTGATAATGAACATTATACATTTACACTAATGCACTTTAAAACTAAAACATGGCCCACTAAACACAACTACCAATAACACCATTGTGCCTCAGGTAAACGCATCCCGATTCCTTGAATACTAGCTCAATAGCGACAGCCATCTCGGTTTATCACGCCTATATTTGCTCCCAAATACGACATGGGATCGTACTATGGGGAAGTTGCTCCGAAGCAAATAGAGTATTCATTGCCCAAAAGAAATGCCTCAGAGCAATCTGGGGTCTGAGAAATGTAGACTCATGGAGACAAATCTTTTTAAAAAATAAGTTTATGACAGCGCCTAGCATATATATTTTTGAAACTGCGAAATTAGTAAAGTCCAATATGTCACTATTCAAATTAAATGACAACTCTCACCGTAGAGCAGTTACGCATACGGCCTTGTCTATGCCAGCTCCAAGACTAGAAATTTACCGCAAAAACTGCTACTATATGGCTTGCTTAATTTATAACTCCATACCGAAAGAAATTACGGACATGTTTTACAATAGTTTCTGTAGGAAATTGAGCACCTGATTGACCGAAAATTGCTTTTATTCGGTCCAAGATTTCCTTAAAACAACAAATTGTAGGTATACTAAGTACGCACAGTAAATGTTAAGTAAAATTCGTTTTGATAGTACCTATTAATATAATACTATGACAATGGAATTATTTTAGTCATTATTATACTGGACTTTGTTAATATGTTGAATATTATTGAATTGTAAATGTTGTAATGTATGTGACGATTTTCTTTAAATATTTGCACGCCATCAGCCGGCAGAATTGTGCTGGACTATAAAATTGAAATGTAACACTTATAATGACCATGATTCAAGCAAATAAACGATCTATCTCTCTATCTATCTATTGACTTCATGATCGATTCAGGGTCTCATTAGGTCATCATATATTGACTACTCGTATGTATGTGACAAGCTATCCGCCGCGTGCTACGCACTGTCTAGACTCGCACCTATATTGTCTCTCAGTAAATTGAATCTATTCGATTCTAATTTGAGGGGTAAATCTTCGCGCCGGTGCATGGCAAAGGTTCGCACGGCACTGCCTTTTTTACAAGAAACTTTAGGAACTTAAGTATAGTTTACTGACCCTTTGTGCTACACTGTAAGTGAGGTTCTTCAGAATAATCATTGACCCCAGCACATTCCAAAAATTGTAAATTCTATATATTTAGACATGTAAATGAGATGTACAATTTTCAACAAATAATCTAAAATCTAACATTTAAGAGTCCCATTACGAAATATTTAAACCAGTCATAATTACAAATCTTTGTTTAACCATAACACTTGATTATACTCAAGTCTGAAGTCTAAAGGTATTCTATCCACGAGCCGAACCTTTCGGTTGCACCTACAAAACGTATTCGTGATTCGCGAGATTCACTTAACGAAGTCACGTGAGTTATCTGACTATTTACTTTCAAGTCACAAATGAATTTACTTATACAAGAATTCTGGACACTACTGTGTAAGTCATGGTTTATAGCTAAAGGATTAAAAGAAACTAAGCACCAAAGCTTTCATACCCATTTTACATCCTGATTCAGAGCATAGTATCGGAGTCAACAAAGCTAAGTGTTTACGATTGCTAGGTGTACATCTTGTTGTATTTACTAACTTGTTGTAGCTATGGTTACGCACGTAGGATATATTCATGATTAAATTGTAAGTAATTTTACTATTATATTTATCGTTGTGTATGGAAAGCATTTAAATGATTAATACCTGCTGATTATGGTTTATATTGCAATTGACAATATTGTCAACGTATCACGTAGGTATCCGATGAATCTTCATTGGTTTATATTTCAAGACTCCACCTGATTTATTGAGTGACAGATACGTGATGATGATATTTTTTTTATAATAAATGAATTTTTCCCTGCCCCCTAACAATCGACTCGTACCTGAGGGCCACCAGCCACCTCCACACATTATTTTGGTGTAGGTATACTATTGGTGTATCATACTGACAACATTGTTCCATCCTCTGTTTCATCACAGCTGAGCATCACGCACGACACAACACAGTATACTCACTATGCGACTCATAATATGTCTGAACTCACTTCTTTAACTCTTTAACCAGCATTATCTGATATATCACAACTGCCAATAAATAACACTTCCTTTATTTTCTATGATAGACCGCAAAATTTGCTATGTCAGTCACCTGAGGGCGCACCAGCGACGCTCTCCGCAGTGATTAGCAGTCGCTGAGGCCGAATACGGCTAGGAGAAGATGATGATGACACAGTTAAAATTGCGAGTAACTTATTTTACGTTAAAAGTTAATCCTTCTCGGCATAACCTGGTAATGAAAATCATCACTAGTGGTCTTGAGATAAGTTGCTGGTAACCAAACAATAATGAAGTCAACATCAATTAGATCCATCGAATTGCTGTCAGATCTCTTATTGACAATAACCACCGAAATAAAAGTGAATCAGCACCAAAGCCTAATGCCACATACTAATAATACAACAAACAAGTGAACTCCCAGGATACTACCATTCTTTTGATCTCAATAATATGGTAAAATAGATATGAGCAACGTATACCGATTTCAGTAATTTATTCGGTATAAATGTACCTATGAACAAATACACTGATGAAATCAGAACGAAACTTGAGAATAACATCATACTGTCTAAAACTTCCTCCTCCTGTCAACAAGAAAAATATAGGAAAACCACAGATTGCTCCCAAAGGTAAAATTGTAACCGTCAAATTGATACAATTCATTCGCAATTTATTATTTGTGTCTGCAGCTTATAGTCTCTGAAGTTCGTACACCCTTGAACCTCTGACGTCTTGATTGCAATCAGAACAATGAATCTGATTCACCAGAAAACATTTAGGTCATATTTTCAATAAAAAAGTAACCATCAAATATAGTACCTACATACCTGAAAGAACAGGCTTTGCTCTTTGTTTTTTCCAGAGAAAAGGAGTTGATTCTTTTCACCTCCGTAAACCCGTGTAGTAAATAAATTGCATTGAAATCTGATGCGCTGTTTTCGACAATCCATAGACAATCAAATAAATATACCAATGCTGCTCATTGAATAGTTTAGAATAATTATATTTTGTATATAATCCCATAATTTGTCATTGAGTCAGTAAAAAATACAAATGCTATACATATTTTTTGCATTTATAAGGTGCAAACCAGCCACGAATGTACTTTTACCTACTTTAGTATGATACCAATAAATATTTTTGATTTTGATTGAGAGCCGTACCCATTACCCTATTTATAGTAACATGACATTAAAATGTACTACTTATGGAAGGTTAATTCCTTATGATGTCTAAAAGGTCTTAAATGTTTGCACCACACTAAACATTGATCAATGGTATGGTTCTGTTATATAACTTGGTTTTAACTGTAACCTTTGCATAAGGAGTACCTCTGACATAATACAGTGATAGTTTGCTGTAAGTATGTTTTCTGAAAAGTCAGAAACATTTAAACCGATTAAGGCTTGGCATCTCAAATTTTGGTAAAAATGAGTTGTTTAGTAACCAGTTTATACCTTATAACGTAACAATTTTCGTGTTGGAAAATAGATATCATAATCTGCAAGATATAAGAAGTGACATTGTTTTCGTGGAAATCCATTTTAACGTAAGAAAGTGGAGAAAAATAAATCTAAATTCAACCCTATTTTTTCACTTGTAACCAGTTTACTGCTCCATTTTTTATCAGAAAGAGATGAAATTTTATAATCTTCTTCATAAAGTAATGAACATTAACTTCATTTTCTTACTTTCTTAAATTTCGTCTCGTTTCTAAAATATTCCGAAAAACATGATATCCGCGCTTTCGACCACGCACTTTCATCTCGCTCACGCCCACCCTCAGTGCGAGGGAGAGAAGACCATGAACGTGCGGGGCCTTAAGACAGGATTTTAATAATGTTAATCTCTTTCTCGTGGATGGTTTTAAAATATTTAGATTACCTTTATGAACAGTAATCTGTTTTTGAGTCAATAATGCACATGCTACATTTAATATTGGTTTAGCAGGAAGTTGGGGCAAATAAAGTGTTAAACAGATGAAGACTGGCTTAGATCCCAGCATGCTCCACCATGTCGCGAAGCCACTTCTGGCCGCGAATGAGAACCTATAGCACTCAAGCTAAGACACCCGTATTCGCATATATGCAATTATAAACATACCCTTACAACTTGCGGAATCCTTTATATATCTGACATAGGGGCTGCCGCCTCGTGCGTGCCAGCTCCCTATGACGTGTGGGGACTTTCGTCCCCGAGAATGTCCTCCAACCTCCCCTTATAGACATCCCTTACCACCATTGATACTGTCCCAATTCACACACTATTGTTCCAGTTACCCGGGTGCACCCTTGACTGATGATGATATGGCCTGAAGCCGAGACTACCGAACTACCCTGTTGTTACACTTGTAACTAATCCTCTAACACTAAAGAACTCCACAAATAAGAACTGTGTTGTGTGTCCTACAGGTCACGTACATGCGCGACCTATAGGAAAACCTTATTCATCTACATGCTATCTCCCAAAGAGAATGAGACCTGTGGACGCACATAAATACATCGCATCATAAACAATCATCGTCCGATCTGTGAAAGCACATGAACACACGTGTAAATGATACCAAATCGTTACAATATCATAGGACGCATCGAAAGTGATTATGGAAAGAGCTCACCCTGGTTTTCCTCCAAATCAACCACTACAAACCGCACTTAACTGTTCGTTCCCAATATAGCTGTAAGAAACTCTGACAGCCCGCCTACCCGTCAACCTTGTTATAAAAATGATTCCTTGTCGGTGTTGCTACATAAAATAAATCGGCTGTTTGAGACATAATTATAAACACCAATGTAAATACTATCGTGAATCATGACCATTCACGACAGGACCGGTCATTGTGGCATTATTTGGGGGAGGCCTATGTCCAGCAGTGGGTGATGAGAATTTTCATGATTTTAGTATAAGATAAAAGAATAATTGTCAACCCTTTTATGCTAATGTCGTAATGTGCCTGGGAGCGACAATGAAAACGAACCGTTACCATTTCCGTCTCGAGGGACGATCGGGAAACATTGGAAGGGACTTTGGATAAATCCAAACCGTTATTTGCAGGTAATTTGTGAGGGGCGTTTGATTTTAGATTTTTAGGGGGCTGGCCAATTACTAAATGGGATAGGTAAGTTAAAGTTTCAAGAAAAATACACATTCATACATATTTAAGGACAATCTTACACAAATCGATCTAGTCCCAAACTAAGCAAAGTACAAACTATGGGTAATAGACGACAATAAACATACTTCTAAAGATAAATAAATACTTAAATACATAGAAAACACCCATGATTCAGAAATTCGTGCTCATCACACAAATGAATGCCCTTACCGGGATTAGAGCCCAGGACCACAAGCCTCTTAGGCAGGGTCACTAACAACTAGGCTAGACCGGTCAACCCCATCAACCATATGAACCCATCATTCATAAATTTCTTGATTAATAAACATGTTTAAGTATCCTTGGGATAGGTGAGGGGAGAACTTTTTTTATAACATCAAAAGAAAAATGTCCAAAAAATATGCCTATTGCCAAAAATCCCATTCAAATATCTCAAAAAATAACTAAGCAACCGTTTTAATGTTGCTTGTTAGAGAGAGCAAACGCTCTAGACTCGTGACGTCACGGGTCTCAACCGTCATAGTAAATGACAATCGTTTCATATGAAGGCGCGTTTTGCGGAAAAGGGACAGCATATACTCTTAGAACTTTGGACATTTATAACTTAGTGATTATTTATTCTTTTGAGTTACTTTTTTCTCAGTAATAAATAATAAATAATCCTTTTTCGAGAAAATTTTACATTATTGATTATTTTATTTGATGTCCCCATACCTATTGTTTTAGCTCAATCCGAAACCGACATGTGGCAGAATGAGGGTCTGAATATTTTGAAGGACAACTTACATATAAGGTAAACGTCCTAGTCCTCGACGTTGGACCAGTGTATGACATGTACACTTTATGTCAAAGTGACATGGCTTAAATTAGAATAAAGAAAAATCCTCTTGGTTCGAATTTAACCCATATTGCTTTGACATAAAGTGCCCATGTCATACACTGGTCCAACGTCGAGGACTAGGACGTTTACCTTAAACAGTGGAAGTTAAAATAAAAGGTAGTAAAAATAAAACCACGGTATAAAACCTCCTAGCGCCCATGGGCCTACTGGAAGGACATATTCTCTTAAAGGAATTTAAACAATTTTGGGTTGGAATAGAGTTGCATTTGTTATGTTTTGGTTTTCTCTTGAAACAAAAGAAATTCAACTCTATTTCTTTTATTAGTTTGATTCAAATTTCAATGTCATTTTGTGTTGTATGTGGGCGCCACGAGGATAAGATTTTGAACCCAATACTTTCATTTCATATTGATGAAATGGTACGGTCGGCCAAGAAAGTGGTCTACCAGTTTTGACAATAGTTTCTGTGAGATCTAATGGTCGCTAAGGTAACTGTCATAATATTGCAAGTGGAATCGACCTAATTGTTTCATGACGTTCAAATGACCCTCGACCGTGGGGTGGTAGACCACATTTTTGGCCGACTGTACATTACTATAGAGGCCGGGAAACGAAGGGTTGCAGGCCAAGTAGATATAGAGAGGATAAGGATACGCGGCTGGCAACCCTGTTTTCTCGCCGAGATTTGTATAGTGCTTTTCTCTGCAATGAAATAAAAAAAAATAGTAAATTGGTTTTCTCAAACAAGCAATGAAACATTCTCTTTACGTTCCTTATAATAGACTCGGAAGTATCCTCTTTCGGGCGCAGCATCTCGAGGCGGTCTGAAATGGGATTTTATACAACATTTCAGGCCTAGGCCTGCAAAGTAACTTTTTAATTTTCATTCCACTATTTGTGGCACAGCATCACGGCATTAAGCCATGAACATTAGTTTGATTTCAGGATTTATATTTATTTATTTCATTGCATGTTTGAGAAAAGCACTATACATGTCTCGGCGTGAAAACGGATGTTTTCCCGGCCTCTGATGTAATGTACTATTATTCGTAGGTTAACACAACTAAATAATATGTTCCTGAACGAAACATTAGCAATGACTACAAGTGTCAATCAAGCAGGGAATGACAGCTGTCAGTGTTGTCACATTATAACCTATAATTTTTTGATGGTTGAATGCCAAGACGTTGTGTCACAATTTGTCGCTTAAAAACAAAAGACGGTTGCTTTACAGGCCTTAGGTGTGTAAGGCTGTATGAAATTACTTTACATATCATCTTCACTCATCGCACCGGATACGTAGTATTTCCGGACCTAATTTGAAGTAAGTCATGTCAACATTTCATTTCAAGTTTGAGAAAATAACCTTTTTAAATTCTACGCGTCAAAGCTGCAATTTCCTATGCGTGCCTCTCCCCTTCAATTTCAGGGATCAAGCTGCGATGCAGCGGGGTGCATAGGGAATGGCGTCTCGGAGGCGCCGGTTGAAAATGTGAAAAAGAGTCTTTTCAATCTTAAGTGGCAACGAAAGTTAAGCTTTACTGGTGAGAGAAAGGACGGTCATTATTTTCTTTAAAAGTTTGACCAATATTCTGTCACCTTTTAACATTACGCAAAATTCCGCGTAAAGGGCGACACTAGCAGTGTTGGCATTATATCTCGTTCCCACTTGCAGTATTGTCTATGAATGCATCCTTGTCACTCATTTGACAATCAATTGTGCATGTGTGTGTGAGTCCCTGCCTTCCTCTACTGGTTTACGGTTTGTGCTAGTGCTGCGCTCTGGCGGCAGAACATTGCAGTAAAATGTTCCCTAATGTTTAGGTACATGTTAGGACTGACATTTTATTCATTTTATCAATAAAATTTAAGTAGATACTTAAATTGTATTTTATAAAAGTTGTAAAACATCCAGTGGGTGACAATCACACGAAACGTGGCGACGCGATGTAAGTAACTTGCCGGTTATGTGTCAGCTCATAATTCGGCATTTGACAAAAGTCAAATCAGCTTCTTTTTATGAAACGTCAAAAACGCTCCGTTTAGTATGGAATTTGTAGGAATTACTGTGATGTGACGTCACAATCATACAACGTCCTTATTATTAGTTTTTATGAATTTAAGAAGCTTGATACTTTCCGAATATTTTCGTAATGTTTATCTGTTGCTAATGAAAAAAAAAATATTTTCACTGTTGTCAAATACCCAATAGAGAACATTACTGCAATGTTCTGCCGCCAGAGGCAGCACTACCACTAATATAGGGATTCACACACACATGCACAATTGTTTGTCAAATGAGTGAGAAGGATGCTTGCATAGACAATACCGCAAGTGGAAACGAGATACAATGTCAACGCTGCTAGTGTCGCCACCTACGAAGAGCTTTGCGTAATGTTCCCTATTGCAAGACGTGTCGCTGAAACATCGTCTGATACGAACATTTTTAAAAGGCCCAAGTACCTATGTACCTACTTTAGTAAAACTTTCAAACACTCTTTCTTTCATCGATGCCACTGTAGCTGACTAAACCACTTTTATTTTAGTTTCTTATTTTGCCGTTTGTTGCGCAGAACGTGATCTTAAATATGAATGAGAACCTCAGCGTTCGCAATTACTGTACCTACTAAAAGCCAGTTTCACTAGAAACCTTACTGCGATATCAATTAGTGAAGTGTCGACAACGGTACCCAACTCGGACCCAAGCCTTTGTCACATCTACACAACATCGTACACATCGATCAAGAATTTGTGTACACTCAGCCGCGGCGCCACACTGGCGAGTAATCTCAGGAAGTGCCGTGAGTTATTGACGGCGTGCCTCCTACATACAGTTTAACGCGATTATGTTACCATGTTTTGGGGGTTGGTGATATTGACGCCGAAATAATAATATAGCGCGACGGATAGAAGAGAGTTGTTGAAAACGCTTATTCTTCGCGTATTCAGGTGAATGTAGATTTAGCTATATTGATCATATGTCGCTGGGAAATAACAAAAACTATAAATTTGATCAGGTCCCTAAGGCATATTATAATGAAATCCCCCAGGGCGTTAAAATGGCTACGCCATGATTTCCCTTGAAAAATCCAGTGATTTGAACAAACCTCAGTGAGTTTAGTGAAATGACGAAATCGGTCAAAAAAGTCTAAATTTGTTTAGTAATTTGACCAAATCATGAAAAAATTAAAAAAAGATGAAATGGAGTAACCATTTAGCATCCTGCGTGAATGATTATCTATACTCAGGTTTCTCAGTAACTTTTGCGAATTTGTCACTTCTTCGACAAAATTGTGCTCAATGTAAAAAAAATACTAATGTTTTAACGTAGTCCCTATATCTTTTCTTTTTTGATAAAATATCATAAATCTTTCTTATTTTTTAACTGCAAGCTGCCATAAAACAAGTTTTATCCCTCCAATTTGTATCAATATGGAGAGATGAAAGATTACATAGACGTCAATTCAGCCCCCAGGAGAAAACCAGACTATTTTCCATGTCTAGACTGGCCGGTTGAACTATGAAAAGACGGACAACATACAATTTGCCCCAGCACGGTCATTATACAATTTGCCCCTAATCGCCGTGACCCATTCATTCGCACTTTCTGAAATCCCTTCATAAAGTAGGGTTAAGGATGTGACATTATATTTTCATACTTGTATCACTGGCTATTTTAATTACCTGACTGCCCCAGAAGGAGGGTTATGTTTTTCGAGTGTACATACATGTATGTATGTGTACTGTGAGCTACAGTCCATACGGCTTGATCGATTTTGGCTTATGAGGTGTCGTTGGATTCCTCATATCATAATCGTGAGAGTGTCAAGTCAAAGAAAAAATCTTTTGATTTCACTTTTCTTTTATTTGTTGTAAAAAGTTATTTCTTTGACTTTCCCTGATCCTTCAATTGTGCCTTCAATAATATTTTTGAAGTCGTCGCAATGAGCTATTATTTTTGACGTGATAGCGTCTCATAAATCGATGAACACTGGCAGCACGCACGAAAAAGAATGACTCATTTTCGGCTTCATGACGTTATCACGTAAAATTATCGTCCGTAAACCGACTTTATAGACAACCAATATTTTTTTATTCGTTCATTTCGGCGTTCCCAATATTTTTAGAGAAAATCCTAATATCCTTTTATCCTAATGTCCGGATTCTTTAATTTTATACTAATATCCTCATTATACACCGTGTTTTTTTTGATTTCCATTAACTTTAAGGGAAGAATCCTCAGGTTAAATGGAACTAATTTCTCTAAGAAACTAGTGTCTTAACTCTTACTATTTTTCAGATATTCAATAAATCAATTTAATGACCGAATCAGTGTGAAGGGTCCTTTATTTTATTAACGTGTTGACAAGTGCTGTCGTAGGTGAAAATTAACTTTGTGTTAATTGAGATTAAGTGTTAGAGCCCTCCCACACTGTAATATTGATTTAGTTTGTATGAAAAATTAAAAAAAAAATCGAATTTAACAAAAAGCAACATACCAGGTAGCTTCTGTTAATGAACTGAACATCGTGTCGAAATTAACGGAAATCAAAAAATACACGGTGTATATTTCTTCAGCAATCAAGTTAAAAACTATTTGTTACCTAAAATTGTTTTGAGTTCAGAATAACAAGAGTCCCGTTTATAGGCGTATTCTCGTGACTAGAAAAAAATCTTTAACACTTTCACTCATTTATATAATTCCAGTTATATGTGAACCAGGTTACACTTAATCTATGAAATTAGAGTCGTACATTTTAAAATATTCACATTATTTCAATAATTTACGTTTGGGGTAAAACTCGCTGTCGCATCACTATATCATAAAGCTTTCAAGGGTGACAAAAGCGCGGGGTAATTCGCATTCGGAGCTTCCTGCGCTCGACTTCCGGTGAATTTACATACGGACTGACGTTCCGAGCAAGGGCCGCCAACATAAAGAACTAAATAGATTTAAATTAAAAAACTAATAAACGTAGGTACCTTACCTAATTTGAAAACTGATTAGGTAATAATCTCCAACTTTGTGTTTAGCTAGTTAGTATTTAGGTATTAATTTAATTAAAAAGTCTTAAAAGAAGACATTTCAATCTTTTTGTGAAATTGTAGAATTTTAATTCTTAAGATTAAATAAGAATCTGGAATGACATGTTTTTCATAAAGACCACCCAAAGCTAAAGATGGTTCAGAAAAAGAGGGAAATAAGCATGTACATGTGCATTTTAACTTTTTAGAGGTAAGAACGGAAACAAATCTTAGAAATATGAATTACAAACAAACAAAGATTATACTAGTGACTACAGAGCGGTGTAAGTGAAATTCACTTCACCACATAACCAAGTACCTAAGCGTATAATCTGGCAAAAGGATTTATCTTCGGGGGTCGCATGTCGCTAATATACATGAAGCGTCTGGAATTTATGGCCATAGAGTAATCTTGCCGCAGACACGGAAATAGGTTGTACTTATTAGAATGAAGATGCGAGTTTGTTATGACCAGAATTTATCTCAATAATTGTATAATGCGTAAAGTCCTAAAAAGTTGTGGTAGTCTTTGTAAATAAGCATTGATTTCGAATGCTTTAAGAAACTACTTCTTAAAAGTGATTTTACTGTAAATGTTACAAATATTCAGGTATTCGTTAAAAAACTAAAATTAGGTAATAAAAACAGGTTCTTAATTAAGAATGGTTACAATTCAGAAACATATCCATTTCAAATGCAGAATTAAGTTCAAACGGTATCCGATAGTATTATTATAAAATTATAATCCAGTCAGTTGTATGTTTACCTTTATATTTTTTATATGTTTTCTTTTTATATTACCTCTATTTATATAATCTTTATTTGTCTGTACTTGTCACGGGACAGGCCTAGCCTAGTGTGGGACAATAGTTATGTTTCAGAGTATTTGAATATGTTAATAATAAATATTTCATTTCAATTCATTTCATTTCATTAATTGGTTCCATTAACCCATTCCAGGCCACGCAACGCTACGTGTGCTACGCCGTAGCGCGTAGCATCGTTTTTCCGCTCTGTAGCGGAAATTGCACGTACAGTCTTAGCATGCATATATTTATCATATACTAGCTGTTGCCCGCGACTTCGTCCGCGTATAACATATTATCGTCTAAATATTTGTTGAAGGAATGAATAAAAAAAAACATTTAAATTAATTTTCTACCTAGTCTTTTAGAAAAAAATCTAAAACCGAAGTTACAAATCTCTTACCTTTAAAATCTCTTGCTCTCTATACAAACTAAGAACCCTCTCTGAACCCTCATAGTAAACAGTCTGAAACCGTAGTTACAAATTTATTACTTTAAAAATGTCTTGCTCTCTATACAAAGTTGGAACCCCCTTTTAACCTTCTTAGGCGATGAATTAAAAAAACGCTGAAATAAGTTTTGTAGTATTTTAGCAAACAGTCTAAAACCGAAGTTACAAATCCCTTACTTTAAAAATATCTTGCTCTCCATACAAACTTTGAACACCCATATAATCCCCTTTAGGGGATATATTTCAAAAAATTCTAAAATAAGTTTTGCAGTCTAAACAGGCTAAGATCGAAGTTACAAATATCATACTTTAAAATTTTCTTGCTCTCCATACAAACTTTGAACACCCTTATAATCCCCTTTAGGGGATTTATTTCCAAAAATTCTAAAATAAGTTTTGCAGTCTAAACAGGCTAAGATCGAAGTTACAAATATCATACTTTAAAATTTTCTTGCTCTCGTTACAAACTTTGAACGCTTTTCAGGGAAAAATTAAAAATAAAACACTCGGTATTTTTTATTGTAATAGGTAAGTATTTTTTCTACAAACTATCTAGTCTCTAGCTAAAAAAAAGTGTTTCGTATACGAACCTTGCACCCTTTTTTAACCCCTTAAGGGGTGAAACTTTTCCAAAACGCTGGCAGTAGGTATTTTTTTGTATTTTAATAAGTAGGTACTTAATCTTTCTACAGAGTTTTAAGTTTTTACTTAAAAAAAGTTTACCTTTACAAACATTGCACTTCTTTATCCCCCTCTTAGCGGGTAGAAATTTTCAAACCACTGAAAGTAATTTACCTATATATTTGTATTCTAATAAATAATCTTTCTACAAAATTTCAAGTCTCTAGCTCAAAAAAAAAGTTTCCTCCATACAAGTTTTCACCTGTTTTAATCACCCTTAGGGGTGAAATTTTCCAAAACGTTGAAAGTTCTTTATTTGTATTGTAATAAGTAATCTTTCAACAAAGGTTTGTCGCTTGCTATAAAAATATATTTACAAACGTTGCATTTTCTAAAACGCTGAAAGTATTTTATTTTATTTTATTATGTAATCTTTTTGAAAAGGTTTGAGATTCTAGCTCAAAAAAATCCCCTTTACCAACATTGTACCCCTTTTTCATACCATTAGGGATGGAATTTTCCAAAACGCTGTTTTTTTTATTTGTATTGTAATAAGTAATCTTTCTACAAACTTTTAAGCTTATCTCAAAAAGAAGTTTCGCTCATACAAACTTTGCAACCCTTTTTAACCTCCTAAGAGGCTGAATTTTCCAAAACGCTGACAGTACTTTATTTGTATTCTAATAAGTAAGCTTTCTACAATATTGAGTCTCTTGCTAAAATAATAAAGTTTCCCCCATACAAAATTTGCACCCCTTGTTTACCCTCTTAGGGGCAGAATTTTCCTTAACGTTGAAAGTATTTTATTTGTATTCTAATAAGTAATATTTATACAAAATTTTAAGTCTCTAGCACAAAAAATAAAGTTTCCCCCATACAAACTTTGCACCCCTATTTGACCCCTTTAGGGGTAGAATTTCCAAAGATCCCTTCTTATCCGTTGCCTACGTTCTAAAAGGTAGTTCTGGTGTAAATTTCAACTCTCTAGCCCCAGTAGTTTCGGCTGTGCGTTGATGAGTGAGTGGGTGAGTCAGTCAGGGCATTTATATGTAGGTAAATCCCATTCAAATATCTCAAAACCGTTTTAATGTCGCTTGTTAGAGTGAGAAAACGATCGGGGACTGTGACGTCAATGTCAATATCCTCGAGCGTCATAGTAAAAAACAATCGTTTCATATGAAGGTACGTTTTGTGGAAAAGGGACAGAACATAAAACTTTGGAACTTAGTGATTACCTATACATATAACCTCTTGCGTTGATTTTTTCTCTATTATCCTTTTTTCGAGAAAATACATTATGATTATTTTATTTAGTGTCTACCTACAGCCGGGTCCGCTGCACCAATGTTTTCCATGTTTTTAAACATCTAACATGTTTTCCGTCAGGTTCGGCAAACAAATAGGGTTTTGTTTTGATTGGCAAACATGTTTGACATTTAAAAACCACGAAAGCATGACGCAGCGGACGCGGCTTACGGGGTGTAGTTTCGATTCCTGAGCTATAACCACGAACTTCGGAATTCGAAAATATTCGGGTATCTCTATCTCTATCGCACTAACAATACTCGAGTGACAGGGATGCAGTTATACGAACTTCGAGTTTCGGTTTTCGTGGTAGCGCCGCAGGCACTTTGGCAGAATGCGCAAAGAGCGCGTGCCATTGCCATTCAAAAAAACCAAATTCGTGTTAATTATATTGTTCAAATTTGTTAATACATTTTTTGAAATGACGCCATAATGCGACATTTGCGCGTATAAGTTCTCATATCACAATCGAATATTTTTTTATGGTTTAACTGTTGGCATGTGTATCGTAAAGGTCTATCGTAGACGGGATTTAAATTATTAATAAGTGAAAGGCAAAGCAATTCCGCCATTTTGACGAAAATTTGACGGTTCTTATAGCTGACAGTTGGAGCAGCGTTTGATTTCAATAAAAATAAATGAAAAATTAAATGAAGTCGTATATTTCGGAAAATTAATTAACTGTCGCAGTCGGATAAAAACTATCCTAAGTTGCAGCTAGAATAATAATGTAACTATATAAAATGTTTCATATTTTTCCGTTCATGGGATGCTGAGAACATTCGAACCGCGCAAAGCTTAGTTTCAAACTGGCTGATTCTTTTTTTAATTTAGAGATTTATTATAAGTGGAGATGAGCATGGCTCATATATGATAAATATATGAATCATCGGTCATAACTGGTTTATGCAAATACATTGTGTGCAAACTTATATAAGTATATCACCATAAATATTAAAGTGCCTTTACCTAATATCTAACGCGTAAGATTAATAGATTTATTATTAGACTATAAACTAACGGTGTCCACAACTTTGAAGTGATAATAAACAGTTCCCCGGGAGGAATCCATAATCTTTAAGGCGTGTTTCTGAGGCCCTAAGGAGTAAAAAAAATGGAATAAGGAAAGCTGAGTTCGGCTCACTTTTTTTTTAATTTACTTTTCTACAAAGTTTAGCTTGTACGAGTAGGCCAAGAAAATTAGATTCAAAAAAGACGTTTTGAGGAATTAATTCCCATAAAGCTGGAAATCATTTTAATACCTTCATTTGGTCCTAAATGTACGTAATCCGAGTTTGCACCATCCCAGGAGGTGTGCTAAACTTTTGGGAGCCCAATAACCGCGAAATCTTTGCTCTTTTTTCAGTTATTTACATATAGCACAAAAACGGTACGTCGGACGGAAAATGTATTCATGTCAATATTAAAGAGGGTCAAATTCTGCGTTGAATAAATATCTAAAACTTCAAATTTGGTTCAGTGGTATGGTCGAAATCAAAGGTCTAATAAGGTAAGGAACTGGGAAAAGGGGTCTATTTAGCAGGCTAAGCTAGTGTGGGCGACAGAATGTAGTTTGTGAAATGTAGGACCTACGGGTCACGAAGAAAAAGGGTGTTGTATAGTATGTGAACGATAAGGCCTACGGGTCACGAAGAGAAAGGACGTGTAACTATAATTCCTTCACATAAGGACGGCAATTGTGCCCAGATTAAGCTCCTAAAGCAAACGGCTCATATAAGAAGCGCGTGATTTATTTAGGACCTAAGTACAATAGGTACAGACGAAGAAAATAGCTTAAAGTAAAGATAAAGGTACCAGGTACCTCCAGTAATTATTTCATAAAGATCGATAGGGGGAGAGCCCCTGATAAATGAGGGAGAGATAGCCAAATTAATTGTAAAGAAACCAACTTGAGACTATATCCAGATCTAGTCCGTCAACAAGGGACATCGGTAACTAGAGTTACATAAAATGTGAAATAAAAATGTACACAACGTATGCATAGAGATTATTGCTTATTATGGTGCAATAATGGTCAAGGTTCAGGTTGATTTCTCTGATTGGCTAAAAAGACGGGAGCAAAGTCAAACTTATGCTACCACGTTAATGTAAATGTGAAAATTGACGGTCTCACCCGGCCATAGCTTCGTAACCAGATGAGGTACGAAAGCAATTGAGGTATCGTTAAGAAGGTACGGTAAATGCCCTTACGTATGTATAATCACTTTTGATAATTAATGTTAATTAAAGCCACTAGGGCCTGGCAAAGCCATTTCATGTTACCAAAGTTGATAATTTTACGTAAATATCGACTTTCCCAATTTAAACGGGAAAAGCAGGAAAACTAGTAGATATTGTAATGTATAGCTCAGAAATAGTTCTTTTGAAGGAAAATATGTAAAAACCCTTAAGGTTTCCCTGAAAACCAGGAAAACGTAAAAACTAGCTTTTCCATAGTAAAAGTGGGCGAGGTCTTCAAAATTATATCCCCACCACTTTTAATGCCTTAGGGGTATAAAAGAGGCTATAATCGCCGGATAGAATTGTGTTCGCTCGACTCCAGTTAGAAGCTCCTACTAGTCTCAACAGTGCCTCAAGAAGTCTACAAGTAGTTCAAAGTGCTTAGAAAGTTTAAATTCAGTTTTTTTTAAAAAAAGTATATAGAATCAGTTTTTTTTAAAGTTTAAATTCGTTAGTTGCAAGTCCGCCTCCACAAAAAGGCAACGTCAGGTCATTGACGGTCGATAGGGTTCTTCGATCCGGATTTAATCCGAGAGGCGCGTACGTCGCTGACGGAACGTTAGCCGAATTTACGGTACCTTGTCAGTTGAGGGTTGGGAAAGACAGGTTTAGCTGCAGGTACGCGACATGGAGTCGCATTTTTGGAAATCGCAGGTCGCTGGTCGGGGTGCCAGGCTCGACCGCGATTCCACTCGGTCTGAAAAGAGGACCCGCAGGGGGAAGAACTCTAAGCGAGGACGCCTAGAGGCCGCTGGTTGCAGCGTCCCACCATCAGGGCTCCGTCATCACGAAGCCCTAGCCAAGCAGAGCGACAGCAACTCATCGAACAAAACGACCTTCAGATCCCTCAACATCTTCGGAGCCCACTGCCGGGCCCCGACACCAGAGCGAGCACCACCGAGGGATCTGGAGGAAGACACGGCGGAACAGCTCCAGAAGGAGATAGAAGAAATCTCTAGTCAGAGAGAGAAGTTGGAACAGGAGGTAGAAAAATTGAAAGCCAGTTGGCGTAGAAGGTTGAAAGTTATAAAGAAGAAATTAATGGAGAACTTCGAGAAAGTTCTAGAAGAAGAAAGGTTCGTAGACCCGCGAGGTCTAAAACCAGCAGATGTACCGTGTGTCCCGTTTCAAGGGCCGGTACCGAGGTACGCAGCACGCGCAGCGACAGCGAGTGAGTCTGCACCTACAAAGCCGTCAAGAAATTCAGAATCCGCCGTGTCATCAACCACGGCTATGGAAGAAGCCGTGGCCTACCATGTTACAACAGTTACAACACCGAGAGGCGCCAATGTCGCAGCCGCCTCCGAAATATCGACCGCCGGAGCGAAGAGGTCAGGTGTGGTCCCGGAGCCCGGGAGAACCACGGTCACCACAGAGATGACCCCCAATTCTTCTAGCAGAAGAGTAGAGTGGGCGGAATGGCGCAGGAGTCGCCTCGCCCACCCGCCGGCCGCAGCGGCCACCACTACACCAGCAGCACCGAGCACTGCTGCGCTTCAGGACCATAAGCACGAGACAGCGAGGAGACTGGTCATTGCACGCCCGCCCGTCGCTTTGGTAGAAGCAGCCTGCAGAAAGGCAAGAGAACGAAGAAAGGAGACAATGAGAGTGAAAGTGTCTATTCCGGTACGAGGGGCAGGCAGCGACAAGGAAAATGCGCCCCCCCAACCCGTACGGAATCCACCACCAAACCGCAGCGGCGGCTGGTGGTAGTAAAGAAAAGTAAGTAGATACAGACAGTGAATGAACATGATAGTGAAAGTGATTAAAAGTGTATTTGATGACGAATCATGTCGTAAGACATTAATGTAGTCTGTCGCTTACCCTTGCAACCCAGTATGTATCTGCGATACATACCGGCGGGGGCATTGTGGGCGACAGAATGTAGTTTGTGAAATGTAGGACCTACGGGTCACGAAGAAAAAGGGTGTTGTATAGTATGTGAACGATAAGGCCTACGGGTCACGAAGAGAAAGGACGTGTAACTATAATTCCTTCACATAAGGACGGCAATTGTGCCCAGATTAAGCTCCTAAAGCAAACGGCTCATATAAGAAGCGCGTGATTTATTTAGGACCTAAGTACAATAGGTACAGACGAAGAAAATAGCTTAAAGTAAAGATAAAGGTACCAGGTACCTCCAGTAATTATTTCATAAAGATCGATAGGGGGAGAGCCCCTGATAAATGAGGGAGAGATAGCCAAATTAATTGTAAAGAAACCAACTTGAGACTATATCCAGATCAAGTCCGTCAACAAGGGACATCGGTAACTAGAGTTACATAAAATGTGAAATAAAAATGTACACAACGTATGCATAGAGATTATTGCTTATTATGGTGCAATAATGGTCAAGGTTCAGGTTGATTTCTCTGATTGGCTAAAAAGACGGGAGCAAAGTCAAACTTATGCTACCACGTTAATGTAAATGTGAAAATTGACGGTCTCACCCGGCCATAGCTTCGTAACCAGATGAGGTACGAAAGCAATTGAGGTATCGTTAGGAAGGTACGGTAAATGCCCTTACGTATGTATAATCACTTTTGATAATTAATGTTAATTAAAGCCAATAGGGCCTGGCAAAGCCATTTCATGTTACCAAAGTTGGTAATTTTACGTAAATATCGACTTTCCCAATTTAAACGGGAAAAGCAGGAAAACTAGTAGATATTGTAATGTATAGCTCAGAAATAGTTCTTTTGAAGGAAAATATGTAAAAACCCTTAAGGTTTCCCTGAAAACCAGGAAAACGTAAAAACTAGCTTTTCCATAGTAAAAGTGGGCGAGGTCTTCAAAATTATATCCCCACCACTTTTAATGCCTTAGGGGTATAAAAGAGGCTATAATCGCCGGATAGAATTGTGTTCGCTCAGCCCCACCAGTGGGAGCTCCCAGGAAGAAGAAGAAAGGAAGAAGTAGGGAAATTGTGATAGGAAGTAGGAAATTGTGATAGGGAAAGTTTAATCAGTAGTTTGTGTCTCATTATTTTATTATACCGTTTCATTTATTTTTCGCCAAGTATTATTTTATCGTCACCCACACCCCATCCTTCAACAGTGCAGCTCAGTCTGCGGGATTAGTGCTCCCCTAGAGCACCTGCGCTATCAGAGCGCGTTACGGCCGTTTAAAAACACGCTGAGCGGTTCAACCGCCGCGGTTCACCCGCCGCGGTTGAAACGCGCGGTTCGCCCGCCGCGGTTTTTAAACGCCCCTTGTTAGGTGACTGTGAGGTCGCGAAGGTCAAACCCAGGCCTGTCGCACATCGACCACGTCGGCGCCACGCGTCGTCCACAGCTAGTGAGAGTGGCCCCCGACGAGGGATTTGGTGATTCTTTCAGGGGGTGTACTGGCAGGTCTTAAGAACACTCCATGCTTAATATCAGTCCACGATCTTCTTTTGTTTTCGAGTAATTTAGGATATAATAAAAAAAACAGGTTGTCATTTAAAGTATCACAATAGGTAAACTAGAGTAACCAAACAAAATGTTCATGAATAAAAATAGAATAGGCTATAAAGTGCATATATTCAATCAACACCGTGTCCTTAAACTTCCTTTAAAGAGATCTACTTTTAATTTTGTTTTATTAGACGACCTGTATGTATGTATGACAACTAAAAAAAGTGACAGAACTCAGCTTACTGTATATGACATTTTGAACTCCTAAGGACCTCAGGAATATACTGTTAAAAGTATTTGGAATCCCGAGGCACGAGGTATAACGATAACGAAACTATTTTTGTAGGAGGCTGGCAAATTAAAGACGCTGATTGTAGCGTGAAAGGAGAGAATACACATTCGCCCAATGATTGGCTACTGTTCTGTACATTCATTATCTTTGCACTCGGGTATGACAAACATCCCTCTTGATATGAGGGTCTTCAATTACATGACGGAAGGTCGGAGAGCGTTAATTTGTAACTTTGGAATAATGCAATTAGATCCTTCGAGCTCGAGATACATGGTAGAAGGTTAATGTTGAGTTTTGGGTAATTAATAAGAGGTTAATAGGATTAATGGCGATGGTTCAGAATATCTGATTGGCAACTAAAAACAAGCGTTTATTTTGTTTTTAGCTAATCTACTACTTGCTCTGTAGATAATATGTGGTGTTCTGTTGCTGGTGGTGAGTAAAGTCGCAAAAGCTCCCAATGTTGCGATGTGTAGAGAGTAAGGGACCATGGCACCGATTTTTGACTTTCGAGCGCTCGAAAATTAAATAAAAGTGAATAAGATTGTAGTGACAAAATTGCACGCACTTATTTTCTACCGATATAAATGAATACGAGTGGTAAATACCACTCATTTTCCAATTTTTTATCGCCATTTCAAAATAGCCTTTCATAATTTTTGACAGTTTTCGAGTCACAGAGTCGAGCGCTCGAAAGTCAAAAATCGGTCCCCTGTTTTTGTCACTTGCCGTGAAGACAGTGACTCTTCAAATCGATAATGAGTCGGCATCGCGTATGTGACTCCTCACAAGCGTCCTCAGGCTACGGTGTTCACTTATCATCAAGCAGGCGGCAGGCCGTGCTCTTTACCTCCGTTGTTGTATTAAATTGAAACATTTTTCAACATTTGGAATCCAATAATATCATATCACGTTGTATTAAAAGTGTATGATAGTTGTAAGGAATACTTACGGCGCCGTAGTTTAGAAAACAATCCCTTTTTGGTTACTTACCTGAAACAGAAGTAAACAAACAAATAATATTTGTACGTATAATGCCATTTCACTAACAATACGTCAGAGACCGAGCTTGCGCACCGCGATAATCAAATAAATATATACCTAAATAAATATTCGCGGATTATATTTTATTACACAAAACGACCTAGTCCCAAACTAAGCAAAGCTTGTACTATGGGTACGTACTAGACAACGATAAATATACTCATATAGATAAATAATTACTTAAATACATAGAGAACACCACGACTCAGGAACAATTATACGTGCTCATCACACAAATAAATATTTACTTATTTTTGCACGCAGTTAATGTTAATGGAATTCTGCAAAGCAACGCCTGATGCAATCAATTACTTAAAAATATAGAAAATATGGTAATGTAAACAGTCACCATGGTTAAAGAATTAAGTTTTAGAGATATAAAGGGTCACCATATCCCGTGATTTCATCTCAAAATTAAATTTCGTTCCTGCACTTCATAGCACCTCACCTTTTAACGTTTCTGAACGAACCCCTAGCCCGGGCACATCAGTTATTTATTAGTTCGGAACGATTCCTCAACATCGCGATATCTCTTCCGCCCCATTACTCAGCAGCGACGACGCAAGCGCATCAATTATGTATGGCAGGGCGATGGTTATGATTTTGTAATAGTGTTAAAAATATTAAGAAAGATAGTTTTGGAGATTGAACCCAAGCTTCCTTGGTCTGTGGATAATTTAATAGAGGTTAGGATTACAATTTAATAAAAAAAGAATACTCTTTATTGCGTACAGTCAAGGGCATCAATATGTATTCACTCACAGTTTCATAAATATGTATACTACAACCTTATTGCTGCAGAAACAAGGTATGTGTGCCGACAAGGCACATTCTAAATTAGCGATTATATATTGTTCAATACGTGTTAGGATAAGCCGTAGATTAAGTACGTGCGAGATGTATGAATGATTATACATGTAGCTACTCTTATATATACCGTGTGAGTTAATGAATAAATAACTATTGTATAGAGAGTACTTCAGAGTCTCTCTCTCCCCCATCAACATATTAATTCTTGCCAGGCAGTGGACACTATCCTCAACCACCAACCACCGTCTGGCAAAGTCTGTGTACATATTTTTGAGACTTTGTGGTGTACACGTATTGGTGCCCTTGACTATTATAATTATTACAATTACTTATATTAAACCTTGCTAACTTAACCTAACCAAGATAATCTGTTAATCTACCCATATACCTATAACAGTTTGAACTGTTTTTCTTTTTCATCGAATAGGTTCCACAGGTAAAAGTTGTTTTAGAATAAAGTTAGGATCCAGTAACTAAGAAACAGAAGGGCCTTTCTAGGATTACGTACCCAAAGGGTAAAACGGGACCTTATTACTAAGACTCCGCTGTCCGTCCGTCCGTCTGCCTGTCTGTCCGTCCGTCACCAGGCTACAGCCTCACTTATGAACCGTGATAGTTAGACAGTTGACATTTTCACAAATGATGTATTTCTGTTGCCGCTATAGCAACAAATACTAAAAAACAGAATATTTAAGGGGGCTCCCATACAACAAACGTGATGTTTGCCGTAAATAATGGTACGGAACCCTTCGTGCGCTAGTCCGACTCGCACTTGGCGGTTTTTTTTTTCCATTATGTACAATGAATTTTGTCCTTAATTCAGTGTGATCTAATCTTACCAAAGTTTCAGCATAGGTAGGTACCTAATGTAGCGTTGTCAACAAATAGAAACGTTAAATTTGAAGCCAAACAATCATAATAACTAGAACAGGACAGCATTAGTAAAGTAAATATTGTTGTTCAGTAGTTCATCGCAGAATGAGGTCAACTACCGATCAGAGGCAGACAGTACGGCGACGCTCTGACCTGGGAGTCTATTTGCCTCGACGCATGCACATGATTTTGGTATGACATTGTTTACGGTCTGACCTAATCTTTACGAATATCTTATTTCTTATTGACGATTGTAAATAAACAAAATGGGGTGTCAATCTTATACAAATCTAGTCCCAAACGAAGCAATTTTTTTATTAAAACTGTTCTTACAAAAAAAAACATTACTTCACTCCATAAAACTAATTATTTAGTTTGACTGTGGAGCGGTATACTTATAGTATACATAGATAGATAAGTAAATACTTAAATACGCAGAGAACATCCATGACTCAGGAACAAATATTCGTGCTCATCAAAATGCCTTTACCGGGATTCGAACCCGGGACCTCCGGCCTCGTAGGCAGGATCAATAGCCACTACCAACTGGGCCAAAGTGGTCGTCATACTAATATCATACTGAAATGCGGAGTCAAATAGACTTCTTGAGAATACTTATGACTTCGATGTTATTATACGTTATACGGTTTTATGACGATGTCCATAAAATGGGAGGTGATTATATGGCTCTCTTTGTGTCTCCGTTGAAACATTTAATCTATTGAATGGCACTGGCAACTTTAGGATTAGCAATTTTTTTATTAGATTCGGTTAATAAATTAGATTACGTTAATTACGTAACAATTAATTATGATTTCGTCCCAAATATAAGTAATCAATTACTTCTTTTGATAATAAGTAACTGCCTACATTCTAAAATGGGACATATCTATGTGAGCGGTTTTCGCTTTGAGTGGACTAAACTTTTGCTGTTTTATTTGTATCAATATTATCACTTTATATTTTTTTATTACTCATTTGTTAGCAAAGAACAAGAAATAATGAGTGTGTTTCTCACAAACTTTTATATTCTGTAGATTATTTTGATGAAAGAGAGAAAGAAAGAAAACATTTATTCGTGACAAAATAAAACACATAAAACAAACTGCAGACACATACGCACATACACATTTGCCACAAGATGGTCACAACTCAGCGTAAATGCTGGCGGCGCCAGCGCTGGTCTTCCGTTGTGACCATTCGGTGAAATACACGGACCAAAGACGCCACGATCGCACAAAAGCACAAATATTACAAAAAATCATATAAATAAGAACACAGAGCAATAAAACCATTAATAACGAATAAAATAAAAACTTAAAGGACACCTTATAAATATTACCACTGATCCAACACAACAAGTTTGGTCGTGTGGTATCCACTTAAATAAAACAAATAAAAAGAGATGTGGTAATATAACTAGGTATGACTTATCTATGGTACTATGGTAAAACGACGAATAAATATTTTTGTTTAAAGCTATATACAATTGTAGTTGCGTGCCTTCAAGGAGGCCTGGCTTTCAAACAGTTTTCGACGGCAACGCCAATGCTCAATTTACCTGTCAACGTCACATTACTTGGACCCCTTCCAAGCTCACCAACGTATTTCACCCACAAACAATGCAATATCAACCCTTGCTGTAAATAAAATAAAGTCTTCAATAAGTCCCAGTTAAGTTGGCAATTTACCATTAATACACAATGACGCGGCAAACTCGTTAGCGAGGTGTGGTAATAATTTGTTTTTGCTTAAATTATTCAGTTAAGCCTGAATACTTTGACGTCCGTAATTGCAGGCGAGCGTCAAATGTTTTTTTGTTGTAATTAAAAGGGTGGTCCTAGAATTTAGCATGTCAAACACGAATGTTAATGCCTTCTTGTTTTTGAACGTTCAAATACATGTAGTTATTTAAATTAGAAGCTCGAAAGGCGCTAAAAAATAAGTAAGAAAATTTGCACATTAAGATCCGGTTTCATTAAAATCCCTAGCAATTGGGAAATGTCATAAAAAAATTACTAACACAAGCTTTTTTTTACCGTGCACTGTTCGTACGTATGCAAGTTATCCTTCAACATTTGCAAAACCATTTTTAAACCAGTTGCCTGCAGAAAATTGGGCTGAAATTTGGTATAGGTACTTTTTCTAAGTAAATTCAGTCACAACGCAATATTATGACACCAACAAGCTGATCTGATGATGGCCACGGTAACTCTAAACTACACAAGATAAATCCGTCGTATTTGGGTTCGGTGAAACTCTTTAAACGTGTGCATAGTTGACTTAAAGGGCATTGGGCAACATTGTATGACAAAAATTGTCGTTTTTATTTTTTGCAGCAGCCAAGCATACTTTTTTATTAATTGATTAGACAACTTCTTAATACGCATAGATATAAAAAATTAAACACTATAAACAATATCGGAGCCGAGATATTTAAGTTGTAAGTTTTGTTTATAACTTTTCAATATGACCTGTGGAAATTTATATTGCAAATCCGATACATTTTTGTGGCCGCTCACCTAAAAAAATGACAACATTTTTACCCAAACCTCTTTCAAAAGAACGCAATTCGGATCGAGTATATCAGACGGTGCTATTTTTCAGTTAAATGTGACGAGTCTACTTTTATAAAAATGGGAAGTTCAGACTCCCGGGACAAACCAACAAAACATTTCAGCAAATACTAAAGCCGTATATGTATTTACAAATATTCAAGTGAAAAATCCGACTTGTTTGCACAGAGGACTGTCCGCTCCGACAACGCCACGGGATTTGTTGAAATGTGGACGGTTTATAATGGAATTCTTTGATAAAATATTTATGGGAATGCTGGTATTATGCTTCGCTGCTCGGTCTCTCATGATAACTAATTGTAGTACGTCTCCCGTGCGACTATTAACCACATTTCAGAGCTCAAGGATCCCAAAACGCGAAAAACACCGGTTTCCGAACGGACCCTGGGGCCCCCCGCACCCCGCGCTCAACTGTCAATCATTAGTCTTTTTTGTGCGAAGAAGACCACATCGTAAAACATTATTTTGGAGTTAAAATTAGATTGAATGTAAAATAGAAATCAAGAAAGTAGGCGGTGTCGTTCTGTTGAACGGTTGGAAGAAAGAATATGAAGATTTAAATGGAAACTCAAAAGTTCACTTTCGTCTAATAGAGTTGAGAGACGCCGGCGACGCCATTGCTATCACGTTCATGAACAGGCATGTTAGCTGGCAAAAGGACGCATTTGAGGACTGCATAATGATATTTTTTAGTTACCAAGACTATTATGGATTCCGCGGGGCATGAACGATCGAAATAAGGCTACTGTGTCAGACGAAAGTCGAAAGCCGCGTAAGTATGTATCATGTTGGTACGTATTATCCTGGAATCTTCAGATTGCAGTGTGCTGATTATGCTTACCCGATTGATCCTCGCTGGGCACTGTGGAATGTTATTTTGGACATTCTCTTTGCAGGCTGCATTGGCAAATTGTTGTTATCTTTGTCGCGGCATTCGGTTACTGTGGTGTATTGAAATGGATACGCTCGTTAACCAACAGCACTAAGGGATGCTACTGCTACTAAGATTATGGTTACCTGATTGAATAATCCGTGCTAGGCACTGTGGAATATTATCATGGACATTCTCTTTGCCGGCTGCTTATGACAAATTGTGGTGTACTATTTTGTGGGTGCACTCTTTGTCGCAGCCTGTGGTAACTGTGGCATATTACAATGGATATGCTCGTTTACCAACAGCATTGGATGAGGCAGCTGCTAGACATATCATTGCCCACTGCGCCTGGTAAGTATGAGGCACTACGCTGGGTCCATTTAATTATCGCAGGATTCGGAAACCGTTGCATATTGCATATGTTGGCTTGCTCTCCTACCTTGTACCCTTGGCAGTGTACTGCTCTAACAAGTTATCTAAAATTACAGCAGTGTTCTATGGCCCATGTATTACTCATTGAATCCGGACCAAAGGGGTATGACCAGATTTACTGGTATAAGTCACCAGCAAATTATGCTGGATGCATTGAGTTTTTTGGGGTGTGGCTACCCAGGGCCATTCATAACTCTCTAATGATCAAAGTGGTATGATCATTACAAGGCCTGTTCTTTCTTATCTTGTTTCCCTTTGGAAGGTGTTTATATGTGTTTGTCTAATTGCAGTGGGTGAAGAATTCGCTTGGTGAAGTACCAGCAGAGGTCACTGAACTATTCTAGTTCTTTCTGGAATCATGTTCCATTATCCTTGTTTTGGTGCAGAACCTTAAAAGGAGGAGTGACAAGAAGGATGAGAGAGATAATATACCGATGAGATCTTCCTTGAAAAAAGATAAAGTTCATTTTATTGTGTTTTTTGCACTTATAGGTCTAGCCAGGAGCCGACTATGTATTTTTTTCTGGAAATGAAGATATGTTAATACTAAGAGAATCTGCTTGTCAATTGTGTGACTCAGCGGGAATCTCAATTGAGAGAGACGTTATAATATCCAGGCTTGACAGCAGGGAAACTTGAAATGCCTAAATGAAATGCACCATTGCCCCTAAGCATGACCATGAGATCCAAGGACCTAAGGATGGATCTGGTTTAATACTGACCAGTAAAATTAAACAATGGCCGGTCAACAACATGTCACAGGAAACGAGGTAACTTTTTTGAAACTATGTCACACTTAGTGACATTGTGGCCGTCATTGCTGTGGTCATCTTTCTATAACAGTGGCACCATGTTGCCCATGAAAGCTAAATGTTGTTGTTGTACCATGTTGCAAGGCTGCAATTATTAAATATATGCCATGTAAATGCTAATTCCAATTAGTGCCTAACATAGGTATTATTTGTGTAACTGTCATGGGACCAATGTGTCCAGCTACAATTTGGAGTTTAATAGTGTCAAAGATTATGTTAACAACTATTTCTTATTGTTATTCTGTCCCGTTTGTCAGGAGACGATTTGACAGTTTCTTAGAAAAATCTTTACAGTATGGACTTTAACTTTGCTTAAAAGTAGGCCATACAAAAGAGGGGTTGAACGTGATAAGAAAACCCTACATTTGGTGAAACCCATAAAATCGCAGTTGTAAAAAGTGACCCAGGGGACGTAACCAAGGCAACTAGTGACAAAAATTTGTCGATCCACCCTCCAATATCTAATTGCACTAATTATAAGAATTACCTATGACTTATGGGAACACTGAAATATTGAGCTTTTCCAATTTTAATTTTTATTTTCCTACCATTAAGCTAGAGCTTAATGCTTTGCCATATGTATATGCAAAGAATTCTTATAGATCTAGCGGTCATATAATATTTAATCACATAAATAACTTAACATAGGTTATTGCAAATAAAAGGAACAGTTAATATTATGAATTATCATAATAAAATGAAATAAGCTTCTTGATACCTAAAAAGATCACTCAAAGGTCACTGAATCTATTAGATTCAAGAATAATACAGTCATTAGCTTTTCTGGTCTGATAAGAAAGTAAATAAGACTTTATATTGTCTTTTAATTGCTAATGTGTGGAATTAAAGATTTTCATTCATCCGGATTACTTGTACCCATTTGCCCGGACACTGAATATGGTTGAAAAAAGCAATGTATGGTATCTTATAAATTATGATTGCAATAAGCTAGGTAAGAATTAGCTCACTGTGATTGAGCTGTATGTGAATCAGAATGTAGTAAATTTTGAAAACAAATTTAAAGTGACAATTCAATGGAAAAAATGGATAATAAATATTTTCTTGAATTAATGGTGGCTTCTTACCTTTAATTCTTTTAATCTGATAGATTATTTTCTACAGCTATCGCATACACATAATGTTAAATCTAAACATAATATGGATGCTGATAGAGAGCCTAGGTAGGCTCGTTCAGAAGTTGACTATGAATTAAATGTTTTTAAAATATTTTTGGATTACAACAAATTTTGATAATGTGCATGATATCTGCCCATGAAAGGTGGCCATGGTGTTTTTCAGATATAAACTGTCACGTTTTTATGGACACCTTATATTATACATGCTTTCTCTCTGTTTGTACTAATTTCAAAGGTAGAATATTATTTTGGAGAAACTGGAAGGCACTGTTTATCTCCCCATTATGAATGTGGCAGGTGAAAATCTTCCGATCTCATGAGGTAACTCTGGTTCCGATAAAACTAATTTAAAGTTTATTTCGGTATTCAACGGTTTAAGAATGTCTTTCCCTAGTTGCTGTGGTGTTATCCTGAAAGGTTTTTCAATGAAAAGTGTTCTATCACTTATTAGCTGCGGCTGGCATAAGGCTGGAGTCGCTTACGCCGCTGCTATCCTTGACGCTGACTTTTTGCGGGCATCGGTTCCTGTTTTGTATACTACTTAAATATTTTTTAAAGGAAAATATATATTGAACAAGGGTGCTAGTCATGAGTGTTACTAGCTGTGAATCAGCATCTAATTACTATTAGGCCCTTCAATATCTCAATTGATGAGAGAATAAATTGCCTTATGAAAAGTGTGTTAATCCTTAAATTTTAGAAATATATTCCCAACATGAATGAACTTTATTTCTATGTAATAGAAATCAAATATATAGAAAACCGGGTGACTTTATGCCGTTGAAGGGTTACTCCCTCCTTCATTTTTTCAATAGATTGCCACCTCTGGTGCAACACCAATGACTGATTAATATTTCAAGAAGTACAGTGCGATAGCAACCTTATTGCTTGGACATAGGGTTTAACTCTGCATCAAGTGTTATGTTGATTGTATGGTGGACAACTTATCTCTTTGAGAGAGTATTGAAGTAGTTAACAGGGTGCATATTTAGCAGGATAATTTTGGAATATTTTGACCCTCAGTTTGTACTGATTTTTGTTATCTCAAATTAAAAGGAAAGACTGAACTTAATTATAGCTTATGGGATCTCACAAGCCGTTTACCTCCCAAATGATAAGCAGGTTATTGCACTCTATCTGTGTTAGACTGTATCTGACATTTTATACCTACTTAACGCTATCTTATCTTTTCACGCGTTTGTTTTCAGTGACACATCTTTCTTCTTATGTAACTAAATGTAGAAGAGTGTATACTGATGTAAACTACCTATATGTTTTTTCTCTTATCTTGAGAATGAATGAATAGCGAAAATATTTGACTATGACTCAGTATGGGCATTTCTATATATGTAGAAGTATAATGGGCACCAAACATACTGGTAAATAAATAAGAGCTGAAACGATACTGCGCTGGTTGCTCTTCTAAATTCTAAAGTGATTGATTAATCTTACAATAGGACGCTTGCGCTGTCCACTGATTTTGCTGATTCATTAACAACCCCATCATATAAGTTAATGATTAGAATAGATAAAATCATAATGTTGTTGAGATATTTTATATCAGATAGCTAGCGCCATCTATGAAGAATAGATAAAATCATTATGTAGTTGAGATATTTTATATCAGATAGCTAGCGCCATCTTTTGGTCTATTTGATTTATAGGTAGTTACTAAGATTCAAGGCTTATGGATGTTTGGAGATAAAATTTTATAGATGTTGACACATTTTACAAGAATAGGTGCAAGTAGACCTAGCACTAGGCGCGCGCGGCTAGTATTAGCGCCATCTGGTGATCTCGCTGGTTTACTACTTTACGTATTAACATAACTATTAATAGTAATATGTTTATGTATTAACATGTAACGAGAAACCGGATGTATTAGGTTTAAGCGAAACTTGGAGCCGAAAAAATGAAATAGTACGAGTGAGGTTAAGTGGGTATGCGCTGGCCGATTCATACTGTCGCACGAGCATCGCGCATGGCGGTACCGCGCTATACGTACGGGACGGTATACACTATCGACAGCGGAATGACCTACGCACCTTCGCCGTACAATATCATTTTGAATTTGCGGCGATTGAAATTACCTGTTATAAATTGATAATTGTAGTATTATATAGAACCGGAAATGGTGACTTTGACATTTATATTGAGAATTTAGAATTATTATTAAATAAGCTAACAGACGAAAACAAAAGATTTCTCATTCTTGGCGACCATAATGTGGATTATTTATCTGATAACAATTTAAGACGACGTACTGACGACGTATTAGGAGCCTATGGATGTCGTAACACCGTTACTTTTCCAACACGCGAGACTGCTGATTGTGCATCATGCATTGACTGCGGGCTATCAAACTACGCGAATGATGAGATTACAATAACACCGTTGGATACTGCAATTAGTGACCATAACGCGCAACGGTACGAGTTAATTGTAGATCACGGGCACAATAACAAAACAAACAAAATAGTTGAACGTCGGTTATTTAGTGAGAATGCATTCCAATTATTTTATCTTGACATTGCTAATTATGACTTTAATTTTATTTATGATACTAATTTAGACATTGACTGCAAATTTAATAAATTATTTAATATACTGACATATTATACTGACATCCACTTTCCAATTAAGAAATATAAATGTAAAAACAATGTTAACGTGTCATGGATGAGTGACGAGCTGGCTGACTTAATTATAAAACATAGTGATCTCCACGAAATAAGACGTCAGTACCCCGACAATCCAATATTGACAGAGTGTATTGAGCATTACTCATACTTAATTAAATCGACAACGCTCCAAGCCCGCCAAGCTCACATTGAAAATAGGCTATGTTCTAGTAGTAACAAACCTAAGGAAATGTGGCGAATTGTCAATGAAGAAGTGGGAACTAAAGCGAAATCGCACCATATCAGCCTTCGAGATCCAACCACGAATTTGGAAATAAGGGATTGTGACCTACCAGGCAAATTTAACACTCACTTTCTAGGAATAGGGTCAAAATACGCAATACAGGGTGACAAACAAAAATCCACACAGTATCTCCACAGACACTTAGATACACCAGAGTCTACTCCTGCTTTTACCCTACCAGTTGTCACTATCGATCTCCTAAATAAGACTTTACGGCCTATGTTGAAAAAACGTGGCACCGTCGATGCTTTTGACATTTCGCTTAACATTATTCTTAGTGTATGGCCCGTTATTGGCGACATACTTGTCGTTCTCATCAATCTGATTTTTGAAACGGGCACATTTCCTGGTGTCTTAAAAAATACCAGAGTTTGTCCTGTTTTCAAAGGAAAAGGCGACAGGTGTGACGTCAATAACTATAGGCCAATTACGATTGTACCCACTATTTCTAAGCTGGTCGAATCTATCTTGTCGTCTCACCTAATGACTCATCTGGAATCGAATAGCCTGCTTACGGATAATCAATTCGCGTATAGACAGGGAATGTCTACGACCACTGCAGCGTACAGGATATTCGATTGCATAATGACTGGGTTAGATGACAAGAATAAGATGGCTGGAGTGCTTTGCGATTTGTCAAAGGCATTTGACGTTATCAGCCACGAACTGCTGCTGAACAAACTTAAATCGTATGGCATTCGAAACAAAGCTCACCAATTGTTTACCTCGTTTTTGTCAAAGCGTAAACAAGTCGTAAAACTACGTGCAAACGGCAAATTGGTGCAATCAGATACAGGTTATATCAATTTAGGTATTCCTCAAGGGTCAGCTTTAGGAAATACCCTATTTTTATTATTTGTTAATGACCTGCCGTCGAATATCGTAGCCGGGTTATCAGTACTGTTTGCGGATGATACTACCGTGTTGGTCGGTGCAAACAGCTATGAACAACTAAGCGTCAAAACAAACGCGGCTTGCACGCAACTCCAAACATGGTTCGCGGCTAACGGGCTGTTACTGAATGTAGCCAAATCCAATATAATGCTTTTTTCTGGCCGTAAAGTACCAACGCCATTGTCAATGGCAAGCTGTTCAATGCCATTGTGTGAGGAAAGCAGGTTCCTTGGATTTATAATTGACTCCAATTTGAATTGGAAGCGCCATGTTGACAGTCTGTGTGACAGGTTGAGTAGTGCTGTCTTTGCGTTGAGAAAATTAAAGCCGCTAATCTCAGGTGATTCACTGAAACAAGTTTATTTTGCATATTTTCATTCACTGATGTCCTACGGTACCCTCCTTTGGGGTAACTCCACCAATGCGCAAAGAGTTCTTGTCATGCAAAAACGTGCAGTTCGGGTACTTGTAGGAGTCAAGCATCGGCACCCCTGTCGGAAGTTATTCTCAACGCAACGCATAATGACACACTACTCACAACATCTGTTTGAGCTTCTCTTATTTGTAAGAAAAAACATCTCCCAGTTTGAACGTGTGAATGTACCAGGCAAACAGCTTCGTTCAACTGGGCGCCTAAGGACAGTTCCTCGTCGCATGGCGCTTTCAGAGAAAAATC
Organism: Epinotia brunnichana; assembly: GCA_963854355.1. Classification (NCBI taxonomy): domain Eukaryota; kingdom Metazoa; phylum Arthropoda; class Insecta; order Lepidoptera; family Tortricidae; genus Epinotia; species Epinotia brunnichana. Next base: position 29,511,622 of record OY977943.1, read on the forward strand.
CCCGGGTTATAGGGCCTACTTATTTCGAGCACCTACCCGCCGATATAAGAAACGAACCTTGTGACGAAACATTTAGGCGTAGACTGAGAAATCTTTTGTTGGATAACCCTCTGTACTCTGTTCATGAGTTCATGGACATGGTTTATTAAGAGTTTATTTTATTTATTGACAGCTATAATTTGATATGATTTCTTGTGTAACATTTATATTCTATATTCAACTTTTAAATCGTACCTAATGCATAAATTGACATTGTTTATTTGTTTAATAGTATGTGTCTATTAGTTTTTAAATGACAATCCGTAATTGGTGCTACGATTTCCACTTTGTGTATTTACATTTTGAATATTTTTAAATTTTATTTCTTATTATTGACGATCGTGATAAGGATTCTTATAATTTTGACATTGTATGCAAACCTATATTGTAATTTTTATCTCGAAATAAATATATCTAAATCTAAATCTATCTAGTAAATTACTGAAGTTTAATTGTAACATTCGTAATTGTTTCTGTTATAACAGGAACGATATTTCATTTTGTGTTCGACCAGTGGGTCGATCACGTAACTTTCCGTACGCGCGTTAGGTAGATTTAAACGTCATTTTTGAAGCTTAAATCTATCCCCTTATGTCATTTTTTTGGCATCCGACCCTAGACGGTAAGTGATCTGTACTGAATGAACGACTGAATGGAAATCCCATACTAAAACGAGGAATTGAAGAAATTATTTGCAACACGTAACTTTTTGACGGATAAATTGTACGATGAATCATGTCAATTACTGACTGACAAAGTCATCATATCTGTCATGTCAAAAGAATCAAACAAATTGTGAACAAAGATTATCGTTATAATACATTACTTTTAAAGTGATATATTTCAAATTGAAGTGTTATTTGAAATGCCGCCGAAATACTCGATGCAGTACAAAAGTACCTACAGAATATCAGAAGCACTAAGCAAACAATGAAAAGTAAGAAGTGGTAAATGTCATATGGTATTTACTCACATTTGTTATTGATCTCACTTAATTTGCTGTGTTATGTGCTTCGTTTCAGATAAAGCAGATCTCTAAGATGATCATGCGATGCTGAGCATCAACGATAAGGAGAGAAAGAATTTAAAAGCTGTACCGACGGAAAGAAATGTTGGCGGTGCCGATGTACAATTGTACATGATTCAAATACAAATAGGGTGCACTACAGAAACATGCACCCAGAAACATGTATGTTTTCATATGCGCGCCCTACACGTCGGTACGTTTGACGCCAAGTGCGTTGCTTCATACATGGATGTCGATCACAGAATAATTTACTTATTCTGTGATGTCAATGTAGGATAAGTAGGCACTCATGAGGTAAGGGCTCGGCCATTCACAATCGCACGACACTCTGTCACCGTGATATGGTGCGGCGCGGCGCCGTAGGAGCTATCGTTGCAGCGCCATACCGAGTAAAAGCTCACAGTCATCATGTTCCTAGCGTTATTCCCGGTTGTGCCCTAAAGGAGTCCGGGGTCCGCTTTGACACCTAATCCCGAGTAAAAACTCACAGTATTATACTCGTATTCTACGGTGCCGCAACGTCAGTTGATTCGATGCTGTGTGTGTGTGTACCATTGGCAATGTGATATTTTGCTTAGTGTTGGTACCACGTGACACCGTGCATCTACATAATACGGTACCGTAGAAAAGACTTTGCCACTTCGTGAAAAATATAAACACACGGCGCAGCAACATGCGTTTCCACGGGGTGCCAATCTGCGCCATTTCACGTTGACGAAGCCGTGCCGTGAACATGGACCTAGCTAGCCCTAAACTGCAATTAATTTATTATACTTAGAGTTCCATAGCCTGCCGCATTAAAATATTGCCTGATTTAACATATAATTTCTTTATTTCTTAAATATCATATCGGCTTAAACTCAGTTTCAAATGAATACCACAAATGTAGGCACCTTCTTCGGTGTAGTTAGCAGTAAGTTAGCAGTTTGTCGCTGATGGCCTGCCTCACAAGAGGCTGAACACCGCGTGTATACAAGACATTAGTTGAATTGGCCGAATTGCATCAAAGTACCTAGTCCATTCAAAAAGTAACTCTACCGTCCAAGGTTCCAATTCCATTGACAGTTTTACAAACATACAGTGGGCCACATTAAATAATGTCAACCATACCGTATACCTACCGTGTCGTGAACTGCCATACCATACGAAGTTGTGAAATGGGTGATGGTGACAAGGTGCTAAGGTGTGCAGCTACTTATGAGTTCGACTGTACAACAGCCAGTGGCGCAGTTTCCGTTTGTCTACCTTTCTCAAAATCTCCTTAAACTGCTGGTGGTCAATAGTGTAGTAATAAATGTAAGTACCTATCAAATCAAAGTTAAACACTCGTGCAACAATGTGTATTGCTTTCGGTTTTAGGTGATCCGGAAAATCTGCAACAACGTGGATGATGCTTCTGCTTTTAATTACTTTTCTGGCAGAAAGGCCTTTTATGGTTTTTCCGACGATCAAAAAAGTGGCAATAGTCATCGCGATTATGGCTTGTTGTCTACACATCGTGTTCATTTAGTGACTGTCGTCTTTTTAAGATACAACTTAGTGCTATATTTTTGCTAAAATAACCAGTATCGGAATTTGCATTAAATCAAAGTAGTTGGGTCCATATTCAACGTCATCACGGCGTATTTTCGTCATTATTATCTCAGCAAATATTATCAAAATAAATGATTATTAGAATTTGCTTTGGTTAAAAACGTATAAAGACACAGGCTTTGAGTTTTATTTCATAAAAAATCTTGTGTTTTGTCAATCTTTTACGGTGATAATCATGAGGTGATAATACCTAATGACCTTGAGCGTTTCAAACCACCGGAGATTAAGGAGATTTACCTACCCAGTTGCTGTAAGTTCAAATATCATGAAACTTTTTCAAGCACTAAGGTAAGGTCATATATCTAATTAAAGATGTATTGCCTACGATGTGTACCTATTTTATGGCTTCATACCTAAAAGCTGTATTACTTTTATCACTAAAGCGCAAAATTATTGAAAAGTAAGCCTAAGTTAACTATCAAGTTAACTTATTTATTCTAAGAGTACGCGTAGTAAGAAGTCGAAAATAGGAGAGGAGTGTTCGAGAGATTGAGGCATCTTACCAAAAATCAAACGATTTTTTCATTGATGTGGGCCCAACATTTAAAATTATACTACCCATCATTTTGTCTATGGACACCTGAATAAGATGGAAATACAGCATGCTCCCTCTAATGCATAATCAGAGGCGTATTTAAAGATTTGGCGCCCCGGGCCAGTAAGTTTTGCCGCCCCGGGCCAGTAAGTTTTGGTGGCTCGCGCCACCCCTCGGAGCGGCTCGGGCCGCCCCTCGGAGCCTGCCGCCGCGGGCCATGGCCCCCTTGACCCTAGGGTAAATACGACCCTGTGCATAATATTTATAAATCCATCAAAAAGTTCGAACGTAGTCGTTGTGTATCATTTGCTAGATTAAACCAAAGAGGTCTTGTAAATAAAATAGACAATGAGTCATTGAAAACAAAGCATAATCACAGTCGTTGACAGTTTGAAAAGTCAACTAAGTCAGGAAAAATTTGGAAGATTTTTAATGTAAATATAAAGATAAAAACCGATGTAGTTACAATAGGGATGTAGACTTAAAATTGATTATTACTTCAAAAGAAAGAAGGCAAAAAATTATGCCTGGTGACGAAAATCCCATTCAAATATCTCAAAAAAATTACGAAGCTACAACCGTTGCTTTCTAGAGAGAGAAAACGCTAGGGGGTAAGTACTTATAGTTAAGTACCTATAACTAAATATGTCATATTATGATACTCAGCATTACGTTATTTGGCTATTCGACTGTTTCATAATATCTCGAGCTTATCGAATTCATTTTACTCGGCTTTATTAAGCGGTCTTCCTTGACTTTGCTGCGGTGAGCGGAGCGACAGTTTTCACTTTGTATACAAGTAGGTAGCTAATAATCATCATCATAATATCATGGTACCATCACGCTGATCTGATGATGATTCATCATAACCATGGCCTGGTGTTGTCTGTGACTTTACTATGTAATGCTATTATCCTGTTCTGTGACTTCACTCTACTCCCTTGCTGGGCAGTGGGCACAGAACTCCTCTCATGGTCCTCATGGATTAGTAGGAATGGACAACGTATAGTCCCCATGCTAGCCCGTGCCATGCCCGACCTTTGAATGTCATCGCAAATGTACGCTGAAATTTATCTTTCACCGAAATGCTAAATATATTATTCCGTATACACCTAAGTTCTGCATAACGCATTAGTATGAGACAGGATCACAGGATTTAAACTTTCAGTATGATTAATTGCATTCTAAGGTATCTGCGGTCAGCTTACGATATGAGCTAATGTTTTTGGCGTAGGCACTCGTTAGGGTTCCGTACTCAAAGAGTAAAACGGGACCCTATTACCGCCTAGACTCCGCTGTCCGTCCGTCTGTCTGTCACCAGGCTGTATCTCACTGATACCGTGATAGTTCCAGTTGAAATTTTCACAGATGATGTATTTCTGTTGCCGCTATAACAACAAATAATAAAAACAGAAAAAAATAAATACTTTTATTGATAATGGTATGGAACCTTTCGTGCACGAGTCCAACTCGCACTTGGCCGGTTTTTATTAGAGTCGTGTCTGGCCCCTTGCCGGCTAAATGGTTACCGGGTATATGAAAATAATCATGGCAGTTGAACATATAATGCATTTAACACGAAAACTATCACAGATAAGTAGGCATAACTAGTTAACGAGTAATAGACGACCATATTAAAATATATTGAAAACGGGTCACTCGCGTATTTGAGGTCGAGTTTAGCTGTATGTCTGTCTGTCTGTCCGTCTGTCCGTCTGTCCGTCTGTCCGTCTGTCCGTCTGTACGTCTGTCCGTCTGTCCGTCTGTCCGTCTGTCCGTCTGTCCGTCTGTCCGTCTGTCCGTCTGTCTGTCTGTCTGTCTGTCTGTCTGTCTGTCTGTCTGTCTGTCCGTCCGTCCGTCCGTCCGTCCGTCCGTCCGTCCTGTCCGTGCGTCTTACCTGCGGTTCGCGTGATAAATAATTCCGCCTCTGATGTAATAATCAACATAGCTCACTTGTATCACAATGTACTATTATAGATAATGGTACGGAACCATTCGTGCGCGAGTCCAACTCGCACTTGGCCGGTTTTTTTTCTTCAAACGACTGCCATCAGACCCTACAATTTTGAAATATGGACGCTTGCCACTACAAAAGAATCACAAGTGCGCTGCCGACTCTTTATTGATTTGAGGATTCATTGTGTTGATAGCTAGATTAGCTCGAGACATGCAGGTGTCCTTGGAAAACAGCGCATCCACGGATGCTTTGGCTAAATCACCACCAGGAAGACAACATCAAATACCCACAAAGCAAGTAGGGGTATTATTATGGTCGCGGTCTTCTGTAAGGTGAAGGTACTTAATTCACCTGTTGGACTGCTCCAAATATAAGCCAAAAAACATATATATTATATAGTACACTTATATTTATTATGATGATAAAGAGTATACTTTAGGGGTGGCCTGATAAAAAAACATCATCAAGATCTGAAGATGGAAACCATGGATAATCAATGAAACTCGTTAAGTAGTATATATAGCGATGTAGGTATACTCATATTATCAAAGCAATTTGGGTATATGTAAACAAGCATTTTCTTTGTAGCTTACTAAAATGTCTAGTATTCTTCAAGTGTGTGTTACTTAAGGGATGGCAATTTAGGTATCAATAACTCATATAGCGATTTGGGTATTTCCTAAAGCAAGTTATGTATTTACTCTCAAATTTTCAAATTAAGAGTAGTGGAACTGCCTGAAATGACCACAGATATCCACAGTGAGTTACAAATGTATAGAGGTGGAACTGCCATAAATAAATACACAGATCATATGAAACTCCTCTTTGAAAAGTTGGTATTCCACAGTATTGACAATTCGTTGAAGTAGCAACTGCTTAATGTCTTGAGAATACAAAACTTATGTTAGATTTAAAGATGAAGATTTGACTCATGGCTCATATACTATTGTCACCACCCTGCTCTGGAGCTGTTTGTAACTTCCTGCTACTTCCCACGGTTGGGCACTTTAACTGCTCCCATGGATGAGTGGTGATATTAATCTTTGAATTTCTTCGCAGATGCAGGCAGGTTACTTTACGTTGTTAGCCTTCACCGAAATGCTAAAGATATTCCAAAATAACAAAGGATTGATGCCCACAACATGCATCTGTAAGTGACGGACACCAAGTTATATACATCTTTGGTCAGAGTAATACTTTCACTGTGCCACAGAACTAATATAAAGTCATCGTCATCATATTCAAAACCAAAGAATATGCCACTGGGGACTAACCTCTATTCATGTATTAGATCGATATAAATACTTGTATTCTCTCGTCTCCGCACCACCTTTACAGTACATGCAGGTCTTCAAATTCATGTTCAATTTATTCATAAAGCCAATTTACATGTTATCAAGCACAGTCAGAGACCTACACACACTCTTAATTTCTTAATAATAAAGTCGTGTGCAGGTCATTTTGAACACCGGGCCCGCTTAGCTATTTCTGCTGCTGACTGTACTTAAATAAAAATAAAAATTACACATTATGGATTATTCTTCTCTGATTCATGGCAGGGCACTATTTATCCCAATGCATGCCCAGCTTTAAATTTCTAGTAGGTTTCTTTACGATGTTATCGTCTACATACATACAAACATACATACAATCAAGCCTTTATCCCTAAAAGGGGTAGGCAGAGCACATGAAACTTGTTTTCCAGTGCTACTTTTAGCATAGTTGTGGGTATAAAATATCGACAAACTGTGATACCGAAGTGATAGGTTGCTAGCCCATCGCCCACAACACACTTCAACCCTGTTCCCTTAGTCGACTCTTACGACACTCACGGGAAATAAGGGGGTGGAGCTATTCTAACCCGACACCACACGGGCATTCCCGTGTGTTATCTTTTATTTTGGTTAAACTAATAATCACTTCCGAGAGCTGCATTATATTAGTACACGCTTACGATTTGAAGCTACAATATCCATTTGAAATTGACACACCACCAATAGAGCAGTAGTGGTATTATTACGGCTGCTATCTCCTGTAAGGTCTTGACTTCTGGAAGGTCGTAACTGGTGGAGGCCGTGCTTCCTCAGTTGGGCTGCTCCAAATATTAATGAGCGAGATGACATTCCGCTGTGCCCTTACTCTCTCAAACCCGAGTAGATATAAACATAGCATAGTAACCATATTTTATCGTAACGACCCTTTTTTTAACCAACTTCAAAAAAAAGGAGGAGGTTCTCAATTTGGTTGTATTTTTTATTTTTATTTTTTAAGTGTGTTACCTCAGAACTCCGTCATTTATGAACCGATTCGTACCATTCTTTTGGTTATAGGTTGGTCCCATTGTTTTCAAAACTCCAGTTGAATGATGGGAACCATGAGGAATTGAGGGAACTCCTCAAATATATTAGGCACGCGTGTAGTAATTTCGGTGTTTTCTAATATAACTCGTGTATACGGAAATCATAAATTTGGTGAAGTGGAAGTGATGATGAAGACCACAGATGGCTTGTGGCACTTGTCAATGATGTACTTCAAACTATAAAAGTACGTCACCGATTCCGATATCATTCCGTTGATATAGCAAACAAAGAGGTGCCAAAGGTGATTCTGAGATCCTTGAGGAATTGACGGAAGTCCTCAAATATTATCGGGCCACATACAGCGATTTGGTTATTTTCTCTAATAATCAACGTGTTTGCTCTCAGAAATCAGTTCATGTGGTAAATTGGAAAATAAATGTGGAAATGTTCATGTGGCTTGGCGGAGTACTGAATTGAAATCGGTTAAAACTTTGTTTTTAAAGTAAATTATCTATAAGTTGATATCAACTAGCGCTTCTTGAAATAAAAGGAACAAACTGAAATTTACATACGGCACTTTCAGGCAGAAAATAATAACACGACGATGAAACATGGTCTGCAGCAACGACGTTCATGTGATGCGAGGAGCATTGTACTCCGAATTAATGTAACACTATCTGTCGCAGTTGAAAAATATACATAGATAGTTAAAGCTGCTTTATATGGTAATCATTTATCTAAGTATTTCCATAATAGTATGCAGGTATAGTCAATGCGGCTTACTTTGAATGCTCAGAATATGTCTTTATCGGTACTTAACTCACAGTAATTATACTTCGAATAAGCCGCTTGACTGATGTAAACTCATTAAAAACTATTTAGTGAGTCTGTGACCTATAGAATCGCGAGCCTGTCTTTTTTTCATTTTAAAAGCTTTTATTTATTTAACTTGACCTGTTCGTTTGTCAGTGTGGAACAAATTTTTCAACCTCTACCGATTGAGCTGAAATTTTGGGAATAAGCAAAGTTTGGATGATGATTCAATATTATGGTACCATCGCGCTGATCTGATGATGGAGACAGAATGTGGCCATGGGAATTCAGTACTATAGCGGGGTAACCCCGTTGAGTTTGTGCTCCTTAGAATCGTCTATAATTGAGTAGTAAATAACGATATACAAAAAAATACAGTTTGCAATAAAAGCTTCTATCAAAAATGTTTTTTTCATAGAAACTTATTCTCTTATTACAAGCTTCTGTTTAACATGAGTTGTCGTTTGTTAGTTACTGTGCGACAAATCTTGCGACTGAATTTGGAACCAGTTATCGTAATCCGATTGAGCTGAAATTTTGGGTATGAGTATAGTTTGGATGACAATGAATCCAATATTATGGTACCATCGAACTGATCTGATGATGGAGACAGAATGTGGCCATTGGAATTCAGTACCTAGGTACTTAACCGACGTAACCCTGTTGAGTGTGGGCTCGTTAGAATTGTCTCAATGAGTAGTTGATGACAAAGCGGAAATAATTTACAGGGATGTTAATGTGCCAAAAAGACAAAATGCTGTTACGGCCTTACCCACAGGCTGGCTCCCTCGGCTAGGTATATTATACCTAGATCTGATATTTTATCTAATGAAAAATACCGCGATTCACAGATTTTAAAATTTCGATATTTTAGAAATATTCACGCGACTTTTTGTAGCGATACAAATGCGCGTATCACGAACGCGTGAATGTCGCAAGATACTATCCGTAGCGATAGATCACCTGTCAAAATCACCTTTATCGTCACTGTCTCGCGTTTGCTACCCTTTAGAAATTGCTAAGTGCAACCCCTCTTAGGTATAAAAACCATCTGTCACTATACCCACAGTTGAAGTGAAACGCATGGGTACGCATGTTTAATCCTCGAGTTAAATGAATACGGCCAATAGTAATTAACTATACCTACCTAACCTACTATTGTAAGTAACTATAATATTAAATTAGCTAAAATAGAACTGCACCCCTGTAAAAAAATATATATTTAATTAGTTAAAGAGCGAATACAGCGGCAGATAAACCTTTACGGCTTTGTCCGCTGTACAAATGTTTTCTTTTGTATTGTTTTTTGTAGTAAATAAATGAAAAAAAAAAAAAAAAAACACCAAAGCAAACCATGGTTGTTGAGGCACTCCACACGCCATCGGCACTAGCTCAACGCACAGCGATTGCCATAACACAGAAACGCTTCTGTTTTGGTTAATGGTTATTAATTACAGCAAGGAGCTACACGGGCGGTTCTACAAGACCCTCACAGACCTGCTCGCATCGGTGAACTGGCTACGTTTCGAGGATCTCTTCGGGGAAACCGAAGTTTTTGTCTATGCAATAGCGGAAGAAGTTACCATGACGTACAACTACCGGAAATATATCCTGAAGGACAGTACGGTCGATATCTGTCTGGCATGCCACCGTCCCGGGGAGTCACTCAACTCAGCCATATTATGTCCGGTTATGGCCATCCTGCTTACGACGAGTACTTGGACAAGCATAATCTTGTAGCCAGGATTATTCACCAGCAATTTGCTCTGCTAAACGGTCTTGTTGACTTCGAAAGCCCTGACTATAAGTACAGCCTGTTCCAGTTCTCGAAAATGATCGTGCCACGCTCTATTTGGATCAATCCGTCATCACAGACATGACTATTCTAGCTAATATGCCTGGTATCGTGATGACAGATCGATCGAAACGCCAGCCAGTACTCGACGACATCACCAGCCCCCATGACGACAACCTTGTGAAGGCCGAGAAGGACAAAGCCAGCAAGTACCTAGAGGCAAGTCCTGGCTTACGAGGTAACCGCCATGTGGGATGTTGATTCAACGATCATTTTCCCAATTGTCGTTTCGGAAAACGGTTTAATCGCGAAGAGTCTCGACCAACACCTTAAGAGACTCTTGCTAGATGGCTGGGTCAAGGGTTAGATACCTACAGAAGGCGGTACTCCTTGACACTGCGCGGACAGTCAGGAGATTCCTCTGGTTCTCCCTTGTTAGACCTAACAACTTTAGCCCTAATGTTTCACTAGACCTAATGCATTTTCCTTCGAAACAGTGAACTTTTCGGGTTTACTTTGAATATCATCAAATATAAGTTAGGTTTGTCTTGCAATAATCCTATAAAGTTTACTATTTAAGAAAAAAATGCATTAGATCTAGTGATGCATTAGGTCTAATGAAACATTAGGGCTAAAGTTGTTAGGTGGGTCATTGTCAGATTTAGGTTCGCGTCTCTTCGGTGGACATGGCCAAAGTTAAGGGCTATAAAGCCTAATTTTTGGTTGTACTCTGAATCCGCATAAACGGAGTTGCCCCTTCTATAAATTTATGTGATAAAGACATATTATATGTTAACTTAAGCCCTTAACTATTGACCACCGGAAAGATGATTTTTGTTTTTGAGACTGACAATGACCCAGGTCTAACAAGGGCGAACCGATTCCTCTCTCTACTGCCCTGATAACTAAAAATAAAATCAATAATATTTTTAATTCTAATAAATAAATATAAAAAATAAAAATAAAAAAACTGGGAGCTTAGGCCCCGACTCGCTGCCAGCGGCACCCTTAGCTTTTTATAATGATTTTATGTATTGTATGTATAGTTTTAAGTTTTACTTTTTTATATAATTGTTGTAAAAACCTAACGTAATATGAAAGTTGAATAAAGGAGATATAGTTACCCTCTCTGACCTACGGCGCAACTACGCTGCTCAACTGGTTGAGCGAACGGGAACTTAAATTCCCCATAGCACACCTAGTTGTTTCATGGGGAAAATGTATGTACTCATGACACAATTTGACAGAAAGTTTGATCATTGGGAATTACTGATTTCCCTATGGCACAATTAGTCACCTACGATTGTTCCCCGGCCCAGGCACACAACTTTAATGTTTCAAGCAATTAAGAAAAGGTAGGTATACGATAAATCGGTTTTCATGAAATTTTACTGTAATGTAGTATTTACTTCATTGCACGTAAAAAATCCATAAAGTGGTAGAATAAAATCTAGAAAAAAAGATAAAGTGGTTATTATTTAAACGGCAGATTCTAAAAACGGCAGATATTTGTACAGTTGCCTATAATAAAATACCTCTATTCCACTAAGTTAAACTGGAAGTTCAAACAGTTGAACTAATTAGACAAAAATATTCCCCTTTATTGCTGTAGTACCATTGGATAGTACCATCAATGGAACTAGTGACACTTGTATATCGCTAGTTCCATCGATGGTACTAAAGACCACAGTTCTTAGTACCATTGTCCGATAATAATAACAGTATGTACTAGTGACACACTGTTGTTTTCAAGTACCTTTAGGAAAAAAACTTCCTGGACATTTAAAAGTTTTATAATTCCGACAACTCCAAAATAAATGCAGTTATTATTTTTGTACTTGGTGTGAAAATAAAATTCATATCCATTGTACAACAATAATTTTCCGCGCCCTCGCACTATAACACTTACAACAGAATCATTCATTATTTCACCGGTTTAATACATTTTATTTACGCACAATTTCTTCCAGTAATACCTACCTATCTGGAAGTTGACACTTTTCAAAGTCAATGAAAGTGGATTGCTTATAATTATCATAGCATAGACTATGATAATATCTAAAACAAAATAGTGGCCAGTTTTTTTTCCTAATGGTACTTGAAAACAACAGTGTGTCACTAGTACCTACTGTTATTATTATCGGACAATGGTACTAAAAACTGTGTCTCTAGTACCATCGATGGAACAAGCGATATACAAGTGTGTCACTAGTTCCATTTATGGTACTATCCAATGGTACTACAGCAGTAAAGGGAAATATTCCAATTATTTCAACTCTTTAATGCAATCATTTCTAATATTTAGAAAATTTAAATAATTCGAATATTGTTGTCTAGTTCAACAACAAAGTTCGAATAAAGTAATAAAGTAAATATATTATTTTACATCTGACAAAAAACATAGGTATTTCAACCTCCTATTAATGCACGGTAAGGAATTAAATTTTATTAGGTATGTTAAATAATGGTCTCCTGGTACTTCGACAGCTTTGACGGACCCCCGCCCCGCGACTTTTTTCCCATTTTCATAACCAGAACCTCCTATTAATATATGGTCTCCTGATACTTTTTTCGGAATAATGATTTTATATTGTGAAATTCATCTCTTAGTCATGTTTAATGAAAAATAGTGGCACTTGCGAATTTTTAACATACAAGACAACTGGTGCTAAAAAAGCGTACAAAATAGTTATTTGTTATACAAGGGGGGAAAGTTGTATTTTACCTGCGAGTGTTCATTTGAAACACGAGCTAGCGAAAGGGTTCCATGATTGACCACGAGCGAAGCGAGTGGTTCAAAAATAGAATCCTGAGCGTAGCGAGTGTTTCAACACACGAGACGTAAAATAACTTTTCACCCGTGTATAACACAAATCTTTTCACCTCACTACAGCAAGGAAAATAAGAAAAAAAGTAAAAAAAAACAAAAAAAAAATAACTAAAAAATAAGTTTAAAAAGTTAAACAAAAATATGTCATAAAATATACCTACAAAAAACAAAAATAAACATTTAACGTTCTACGTCATAGTACTTTTAACGTTCTACGTCTACTTTCTTCACATGTGGATAAAAAACGATTTTCTCAATAGTTAACAAACATACAAAAAGGCCTTTCCGAGCTAGTGAGGTGGAAAGGTATTTAATAAGTTCATATATCACATTACGAGTATGTCCTCTTTTGCAAATGTTTTTAAAACAATAACATGATTGTTAATAACTTTAGTGTGTTATGGGGAATTTCAATTCCCAACGGCTCAGCCAGTTGAGCAGCGTATTTGTGCCGTGTTTCGTAATAAGTATTGCGTGGAGTCATTGGTAACTTACTTGTGTTATGGGGAATTTAAATTTCTGACGGCTCAACCAGTTGAGCAGCGTAGTTGTGCCGTGGGTCAGAGAGGATAGGTACTTACATGAAAATAAATAACAATTCGGCAAATGCAAGACCACGTGGTAATGCATCATCAGAACGTGGCCCGTGTTTACTTTATTGGATCAGTGTAAAATGTAAAAATCATTCACTTTACATTATTCCTCCAACTATCGTCATATCTATTTTATTGTAATTCATTAATTAAAATAGTTTTAAATAATTTTTGGTTTTTTTTTCGAGCCCCCAGCAGCGCAGCGTTTGTATGTCACGAATAAAAAAAACTATACAGGGAGTAGAGAAATAGCAGTGGGACCACGAGAAACAAATCTCCCTCGTGGTCCCACTGGTGGGTAAATCAGTGGAACCACGAGAAAACTGATAACTATATAAGATTTTTTAATTATGTAGATATTTAATAGTACCTAGGGTGGTAAAACAAAGAATGTCTCAGATCGCAAGTATTTGACGCCCGAGCCGAAGGCAAGGCCGATAAATATGCGATGTGAGGCTTTCTTTATTACCGCCTGTGGCGAGTTCAAAATTTTACGTCTCACCCTAACCAGGAAGTGTGCGGTAATTGCTACTTTATGGCCAGGTATGACGTAAAAAAATACAAAGTGACTCCACCCACTATACCGCTCTAATCCACTGGAGAAATCCATTAATGGATCTGTTTCTAGTTTTTGTTCCACACTAATCCATTATCGCGATGGACTATTTTACATAGCTTTTTTATATTGCGTTCTAATTCATAATCGCGATGGCTCAGCGATTCAACTATTAACTAATTTAATAAAGTAATATAGATATTTTTTTTCGTTACTTAATTAGCTGTTGCGTGGGGCTCCTATTTCTGGGCAGTTTGCCCTTCGAGCATCTGAAGCTACCTAACGAACCTAACATACCCCTACCTAGCGTTATACGCGATCGCAACGCAATTTGAGTTTGAGTTTGTGAATAGAGGATTTTTTAGGTAGGGCAGATGCCCCGGTTCTGGCTACTGGGCCGGTTTTGGCCACTTTCAACTTTAAATTGAGTGTACTAAGATACCGAAAACTGAATGGCCAATCAGTATTAAAGCGGCCACAACTGGGGCATCTGATCTGCCCTATTAATGGATTAGCGTGAAACTAAAAGTAGAAACAGATCCATTGATGGATTAGAGTGGAACCAAAAGTAGAAACAGATCCTTTTATGGATTTCTCCAGTGGATTAGAGTGGAAAAAACCGTCTCCACATCCCCAAAACTGAAATGCTTTAAGGAAAATTTCTACTCTCTTTCTTCGTCGAGGCGCGCGACGCACCTTCGCAAAGAGTTTTGCTAGCCCCCTGTTCGGTGTGTGCTCAAAGCAGACGTCCGGATACACCCTACCGACCCGGGGTCACACAAAGTTGCCACACCGGTTTGACCACGGTATTTTATTAAGATTAATTAGATCACGGGTAATGTTTATTTTAGCCTGACCCTAACCAGCCCGTGGTCAGACCAAGTTGGCACATGAGTAGTTAATTCTCTTTGGTAAAAATATTAAATCTAATGAATTCACAAACATTACCTCATACCTTTCTTTGTGTAAGCGTGGTGTGACTACGGATAAATAATAATATCCGTGATCACACCAGTAGTGTGGCAACTTGGTCTGACCACGGGGCTCTTGGAAGGTCATGTATTGTACCTACTTACGATCCCTGACACAGTCTGGGGCTTCACGACGGTAATAAGCACTAATTGTCTTATTTGAGCGTTTTTGGTCTAAACCTTTGAGAGCATTCGAATACGCCATGGCTACACGCACTATAATCTCAGAACCGTGTAGGTATATAACCTTTGGCTTTTAAGGATAAATAATAATTTCAAATCTCTCGAAATCTTAATAGGTATTTATACGTTTCAATCGAAAAACAGAGAACTCTTTTATAGTTCTTGGAAATTTCAAGAATATAAATACAAGCTGTAGCGGCTCTAAAAAAAATTAATATTAAAAAAAATATTGAAAATCAACATCCTCTTACCAAACTATTCGATATAAACTATCGATAGAAACTATGCACTACAATGCTCAGATTCCTTGTCATATCAAAGCAATTTCCTTGTGTGTAATGATATGAGAAATACGCTACCAGTTAGTTAAGAATTCCTTGTTTGATATTTAACCACTTATAGTTTTTAACATTGTAGGTACCATCTGCGCGGGTCTTGGCGTCAGTGTGATGTTAGCATTAATTGTCACCACCTTTGCTGCATAGTAGATGTTTGGGTTTAATTTGGAAATTATATTTTATGTGTTGTGGTTAATCAATTAAGTATTTTATTTATACAAAAACTATATATAAACACTATTTGGAATGCAACATTGGTTTTAAATGGTAGTTAAATACTATGAAGGTCTTCCGCCAAAACGTAACTTTGTCTTTGGTTATTTATCAAAATAGTGCGTTTCGTTTATTCCTGCTAATGCAGTTGATATATGTATTTGTAAAAATAATGTGAGTTTATTTATAATCTTGTATTTTTTTTTCTAAAATCGTTGCATTAATGACCAAATAAACATTTATTTCAGCAATAACTTTTAAAGACAAACCATTCGTTCAATGGATTTCCTTTGCAATAACATAACGGCGATACCCATTCACCTAGTGATCTGAACGGTCCCTGAACCGTTTTCGAACGTACGTACGGAGTTACGTGGTGCAAATTTTTGACAAGCGTCGGGTCGGCTCAAAAATGACATTTAAATCTACCTAACGTTCGTAAGAAAAGTTACGTGATCGACCCACTGGCTATCACGCTAGGTTAGATTATTGGCAAATGATATTTGGCTAAAATATAAAAACTAAGTAACAACTATGTTTTGATTGTTTACAAAAGCCAGATATAAACTTTGATAATATACTCTGAACATCTACAATTAGTTATCATGAGAGACCGAGCAGCGAAGCATAATTAGAAATTAAACGAACTTACCTGTAAGTGAAGTTCTATTCTAATTATGTGAGCTGCTCGGTCTCGAAATGATAATCCCACCCGCCTCATACCCATTTTGTATGGATACAAGTCACGATTACACGAGACCGTGTAGGGAAGTGGATCAAAGTTTCTTTTAGACAATTCTTATGCGCTTCGCTTGGCTCGTTTTGGCCGGGGCACGAAGTGCCCCCAGATCTGGACCTGACTTTGCTGGTATCAGGTCATGGTCATACGGGACAGGTTTTTTGTGAAGGTGTGCTTTTATTTGCTACTCTAAACTAAATGATTGACAGTTGAGCGCGGGGTGCGGGGGGCCCCAGGGTCCGTTCGGAAACCGGTGTTTTTCGCGTTTTGGGATCCTTGAGCTCTGAAATGTGGTTAATAGTCGCACGGGAGACGTACTACAATTAGTTATCATTTCGAGACCGAGCAGCTCACATAATTAGAATAGAACTTCACTTACAGGTAAGTTCGTTTAATTTCTAATTATAAGACTTGGACTAACGTACGCGACTCGTGAAAATGTTAAGTATACAGCTTGTCATTTCGGAAGGGCGTTTAGTGTATTAACGTAAGGTTTAAAAAGAAAAGCAAAAAATATAACAGAGTTTGAAACTCTCGCGCTTTGCATATAATTTTCATAGATAATTATTGTAAGTTAAATAAGTATCGCGTCAGATCTGTAAATAGTAAATTTTTAAAGCAAAAAAAAAGGAATTCTGGCTGAGAAGTATATTTTCATATTTATTACCTGTCGTAGTTTTTGGTCATTAATTGTTGTATCCGCAAATCAACAGTGACGTTATCAAAGTTTATAATGAAACCCCAAAAAATACAAATATAATGGACTGAAGAGATTGCCTACTATAAATTGAGATATGTTTTCCATTTCAGTTTGCACGGCTCGGTCATCAAACCCTGTAAAGTTTTTTTAATCAACGCCATTTGACTCCAATCAATACTCAATCCAATTTCGCAATCCAGAACATTCATAACTTTTTAACATTTTGTCACCTTTGTAAAACGTCAACTGTTAATACGTTACAATGGCGGGTTGACGGTGCGTTTGACAGTTCATTTAAAAGTCTGTAGCTGAGGTGTTGTGTGGTTTAATCAACAAGCACTTTCAGGGTTCCATTACAGTTACGTTTACCCTGTTCCCTTTGACATAAAGTACAGCCATGAGTAAAATACAGCGCCCAGAACTTGACATATAAGAATATACCATAATGTTTTTCTTTCATTATAATACAAGTCTGCAAAAGAATACTCGTATATACCCCATACGTACCTAGGACAACCACAGGAACAAATTGGCAACTTGACAATTTTTTTTTCACGGTGACTTTCGGACCAGTTTTCTTAGTGGATCAAATGTTTGTATGGGACTTGCTACAATTGGGAATGGATGAAAATTTAAGAAGTGCTTGATTATTTTTTTGGTGATAGGAATAACCTTCCTTAGCACCAGAAAAAAGATGCAGAATTTTCAGCTGCGTCAATTATTTTTGAAAAATTTAAATACTTAGTTTCCTTACTTAGGTTTTGGGTTTAGGACGGCGAATGAGTTTGCTTGATCCGTCTCATATTACAAAAATATTATAACACATGACATCACATTATGACGTCACTGGCTCACAGCATTATCTTCGTACTAACCGTTGTATGGCAAATCACGTAAATTGTTGTTTTGGCCGTGAAATACTGCGTTTAAGTACCTATACGTATTTGTTAAACAGTGTATTTTTTAATTAAATATGTAAGGATTCTATTGGTATGTAGGTATGTATTAGCTAATGGCCGATAAAAAACGTAATTTTTGAAACTTTCAAGTTTCATATCCTATTTTTTTATGAGGAAAGTACCCTATTCGGTGGTGTTATTCTAACCCGTCAATTTGCCATTATCATTACTGTGGGTTCTAAAATAAAATGCCCATCGATTTTTGACTAAAATTAGCAAATTTGGCCAAAGAAAAATCAGCTCAAACTACTAAGCTGCCTCTTAGATGTCATAACAAAAACACATTACCCCAAATTGCATGAACATTGTCAATGAATCACACAAGATGGCGCTGTTTATCAAACTTCAGAAGGGCTGAATCATAGTTCTGAGTAACGCCCTACGCAAAACATTATATAATTATGGTGGCCAATGCAGTAACTTTAAGTATATTGAAGAAGGACAACAAAAGCGAGCAATAATTTGTAATTAATATATTTGTAGTTCGACTAAAACCCTCCAAAAGTCAACAACATAGACTGTTAGTAAAAAAACAAATATTTTTGTTTTCTATGTGCGACATCTAATGGCAGAACAGTAGCAAGCGAACCAAGAGTAATATAACTTCAATATGCAATTTCCAAAATAAATTGGGATATTATTATTGGCTTCTCAGAAACAAGAAGAGAAGATAAGGAAATATCATAGAAGATAGAGGCCACAAAAGCAAAGGCCAGGGAAACCTGGAAAGCTTTGGAGGAGGCTTTCACCGCTATAGGCGGTCCTTATTCAAAATAAGTAGAATATTATTACTAAAAATAGAGAATTAAAATGGTGAAAAAAGAAAAATAAGAAATACAAAAACATTCTTTATTATATAGTGCACAAAATATGTTTAAAACTCTGTTATAAGGAAATAAAAGATCATCTTATCTTATCTTATATATTTGTAATCACATTCTCCAATGCGGCTGTAACGATTTCATTGAGCAATATAGGGGTGGGGCGAAAAATCGATCTAGCATCGCATCTCGAAAATCGTTTTCTCCGTCCATTTTAATTTAACCCGAGTCCCAGTTACCTATACTCTTCATGATTATTTTTCTCACTAGCACCTTAGCAATTTTCTGCTTGGCCCTACAGTAGACTGGTAGAGATTTAGAGAATGCGTTGTGGGATTAAGTCCCCCCTTTGTACTATTTTTTTTAATGCAATGAATTTGAAATAAATAAAAGCGCATTCTTGTGATAAATTTGGATGGTGAATCAATTACTCTCATGTTTAGTTACAACATCAAATCATCAACATCCACACTAAATATGTGAGATGTTTTTAAACGCCCTGGCCGCTAACATCTATTTAATAGGGACTGCACATAGAGCTTAAATTTAAAAAAAAGGTGTAAATAAAGAGAGTATCTCGTACGGTTAAGCCAGATGCAAGATACTGCTAATGCTTCTATTGTGTATCGCCCTACAAGACCCTTTGCGTTCGCGGAAAAACTGCCCTAATGTCGTAATTCATGTTGCCATGGTAGTTTTAGTTTGGTTTTTAGTGATTATTTGCAAGGCTGGAAAATAAAATGGTGGTTTTAGCAAGAAATCACGAGTGAGTCATTTAGTTATTGAAATAATGTCCTTAACGATAAGAAATTACAAGCAGACGATCATATATAATACAATCAAATGTTCTTAAAGAAGATAACCTTGAAGAGGATGCACTCAAATCAGGTTTTTGGAGTGTCTTATTGTCTATGTTTATCTCCACTTATAATAAATCTCTAAATTAAAAAAAGAATCAGCCAGTTTGAAAGTAAGCTTTGCGCGGTTCGAATGTTCTCAGCATCCCATGAACGGAAAAATATGAAACATTTTATATAGGTACATTATTATTCTAGCTGCAACTTAGGATAGTTTTTATCCGACTGCGACAGTTAATAAATTTTCCGAAATATACGACTTCATTTAATTTTTCATTTATTTTTATTGAAATCAAACGCTGCTCCAACTGTCAGCTATATAATAAGAACCGTCAAATTTTCGTCAAAATGGCGGAATTGCTTTGCCTTTCACTTATTAATAATTTAAATCCCGTCTACGATAGACCTTTACGAGACAAATGCTAAAATATAAACCATAAAAAAATATTCGATTCTGATATGAGAACTTATATGCGCAAATGTCGTTTTATGTCGTAATTTCAATAAATTAAATCAACAAATTTGAACAATATAATTAACACGAATTTGTTTTTTTTTTGAATGAAAATGGCACGCGCTCGGCGCATTCAGCCAAAGTACCTGCGGCGCTACCACGAGAACCGATACTCAATGTTCATATATTTGCATCCCTGTCACTCGAGTATGGTTAGTGCGATAGAGATAGAGATACCCGAATATTTTCGAATTCCGAAGTTCGTGGTTATAGCTCAGGAATCGAAAATATGGTAAATAATCATAATGTATTTTCTCGAAAAAGAATTTAAAATAAATATAGTCAAATGGAGAAAAAAACAAAGCAAGAGGTTATATAGGTAATGATTAAGTTATAAGAGTCCAAAGTTTTAAGAGGGGGTATGTTCTGTCCCTTTTCCGCAAAACGCACCTTCATATGAAACGATTGTTTTTTACTATGACGCTCGAGTATATTGACGCCACTGTCCCTCATCGTTTTCTCACTCAAAATCTACCCCTAAGGGGGTAAAATAGGGGTGCAAATTTTGTATGGGGGAAACAATATTTTTTTTAAATAGAGACTTAAAACTTTGTAGAAAGATTAGTCATCAGAATACAAATTAAGTACTTTCAGCGTTTTAGAAAATTCTACCCCTAAAAATAGGGGGCTAAAATAGGGGTGCAAAGTTTGTATGTGGGAAACTATTTTTTTTAGCTAGAGTCCTAAAACTTTGTAGAAAGATTATTTAAATACAAAGAAAGTACTTTCAGCGTTTTGGAAAATTTCACCCCTAAGGGGGTAAAATATGGTGCAAAGTTTGTATGGGAAAAACATATTTTTTTTTTATAGAGACTTAAAATTTTGACGAAAAATTACTTATTAGAACATGAAAAATACTACATTCGGCGTTTTACAAAAATCATTCCATAAGGGGGTTAAAAAAGGGTGCAAGGTTTGTATGGGGAACACTTTTTCTGAGCTAGACACTTAAAACTTTGTAGAAAGATTACTTATAAAAATACAAAAAAAAGACCTTCAGCGTTTTGAAAAAATCTATCCCTAAGGGGGATAAAAAGGGGTGCAAAGTTTTTATCAGGGAAAGTTTATCTTTTTGAGTTAGAGACTTGAAACTTTGTAGAAAGATTACTTATTAAAATACAAAAAAAGAACACAAATCGTTTTAGAAAATTCCACCCCTAATAGGGTTAAAAAGGAGAGCAAGCTTTGCATGGGCAACACTTTTTTTTGAGTTAGACTTACAACTTTGCAAAAAGATTACTTATTAGAATACTAAAAAAGAACTTTCAGCGTTTTAGAAAACTCCATCCCTAAGGGGATCCTTAAGATCCTTAAGAAGGGTAGCCAGTGTTGTGTGGGAAAAACTTTTTTTTTTACTAGACTTAAAACTATTCAAAATGTTACTTATTAAAATTAATAATAAAGTACTTTCAGAGTTTTAGAAAATTCCACCCCTAAGGGGGTTAAGAAAGCTTTGTATGGGTAACACTTTTTTTGAGCTAGAGACTTAAAAGTTTACGAAAAAAGTTCTTTCAGCGATTAGAAAAATTCAACCTCTAAGGGGGTTTAAAAGGGGGTTCAAATTTTAAATGGCGAGCAATAAAATTTTAAAGTGTGAGTAAGAGATTTTTATCTTCGGTCTTATTCTGTACGTTAAAAGACTACAAAACTGATTTCAGAGTTTTTCCAAATTCATCCCCTAAGAGTGTTAAAATTGGTTCAAAGTTTGAGTATTTCAAGGCATTTTTAAAGTCCAAATAATCCAACTGCTAATTGTAAGTGTGATAAAATACCTACTAACATAGTGTTAAGATCACTGTTACTAACAAATTATGGAAATAATATTTCTGATGTAAATTATTAAATTAAAAAAAAAAAAAAAGTATGAGATTTTTAACTTTGGTTTTAGACTGTTTGTTCACAAACTAGAAAATGAACATCAACTTTTTTTTAATTATCCCCTAAAAGAGGGTTCAAATTTTGTATTGAGAGAAATCATTTTCTAAGACGATAAAAAGTTCTACGCGGACGAAGTCGCGGGCAACAGCTAGTAATTGTTAAATCTGTCAATTCGTCTGAATCTTTTATTTTTATGTTAGTTCCACGATTACTCGAAATCGCCTGCACCGATTTGGAACACTCTTTTTTTGTTTGAAAGGGTATCCTTCCCAGCAGGGACTCATATCGGTTACGGTTATACCGGTATGAAACAGTTCCCAGGTGGTCCCATGCTCATTTCTGATGAAGATCCACGGGAAATCGAGGGAACTCTTCAACTTTTATAGGCATACTTGAAGCGGAATACTGAATTAAAGTTGGTTAAAACTATGTTTTTAAAGGAAATTATACAGTCGGGATAGTTATAAATGCGTATTGTAGTACTGTCATCTTGTTGTAAAACAAACTTGTCAACCGACCAACTTGAAAACGAAGGCCTTAAACTATCCAAACTACTTAAAGGCTGTGTTGCTGACCGTCTGTCGAAACTCCGGATTTGTCAAGGGAATAACTAACACTAAAGTTTTTAACCCTCAGTGTAAAGGGGCGTCAAAACAGAGCCAGAACTTTCAGACGGTCAATTTGCTTTTCTGTTCGTTTGTTAGGGTAATAAACCATTGAATAAGGGCACCACGTCAATTATTTAAAAGATTACTTAAGGCCTCCTACAGACTGGCGTGGCCTCGCCGCCGCGGTTCATATTAAACTTGTCATTAGCTGTCAAATTTACTATTGACCGCTACCGCAGGCCGCGCCAGTGTGTTGCACAGGTCAAACGCGTTTCTTTTCTCGATTATGTATATATGACCACTGCCGAGCAAAAGCCTCTCCTCTCGACTTCCACTCGTCCCAGTTTTGACCAATCTCTGGCCAATCATTACGGGTCGTCCCGCCATCTCCGTCTCGGCCTGCCACGTGGTCGCCGCCCTTCGTATTTCCCCCATTTTCTTTTAATTATCATTATTATGTAGGTATCTCCGATTTAAATTCACGGGACAACGCCCGGTCATTTGGAAGGCGTGCGTGGGGATATAGATCCAACTCGTAGAGACCCTTTGGAGACAAAGTTAAATGTGATGTAGTACCAGTAGAACACCTGCTAGAACCCATTCACGGGTACAGCGGTAGATACCCGTGAACTGGTTCCAACAGGCGTCGGGGCTATTTTGGGTGAAATAGATAGAGAACTGGGCAAACAGGTGAGGTCCGGACACTTGCCATAACATTGTAATTTACAAGGTTATCGAGGCAGGCGGTAACTAGCCACTCACTTATAAAATGGGCCCCTGAAAGTGCCGTAGAAAAGACGGCCAGGAGCAACACGGCGCGGCGGTGAGCGGCATATTATTATTATTTTTCCAAATACAAGTTACATGATAAATTACAAATATACACTCGCCAAACTATTAAGTTTCATGGCGAGACGCCACTCCATGGCTATGTATAACGCGATATGTATTTACCTTTATTTCTGACATATCGTCACGGGTTGCACTATCCGTGGTCTCTGACGACCGTTTGAATCTACGGAACTACTCATACGATTCCAAAAATTATTTCAGTAATATATAGCTCTGTTACGCCTGGGGTGTATTACGCGGGAGGAACCGCACGGGTAGCCAGTTATTTGTACCTATAAATGCCAAAAAACATGACCAATTTTTTTCTGCATTGTGTTTTTAACCCCCGACGTAAAAAGAGGGTTGGTATAATTTTTGACGCCTCTGTGTGTCTGTCTCTGTCTGTGGCATCGTAGCTCCTAAACGAATGGACCTATATGAATGCGGTTTTTTATATCCGAAAGCTGACGTGATCGAGATGGTTTTTAGCTACGCTTACATTTTTGGTTGTCATGCCAGCCTGGTTAGTTATTATTATTCAGATCCCTGAAAGGGCTGAAATTGGGAATGGAAGTTGGTACGGAAGTTCACTAGGATAAAGTCGCTGGCAAATGCTAGTATATCATAAATGCTATTAATAATACGGGCCAAAAAGTTACCATTATTTCAAATCCTGCTTACCTACATTCGTAACACGAATACCTGAGCTAATGCGAAACGAAACGGAAGCTACGGAACCCCGACGTAACGGAGGTTCCGTTTCCGTTAGCTAACAACAGCGTAAAGTATTCACGTTTCTGCTTGTATAATTTTAATGTCCCATACGAGGCGGCCGCAGATTTAATTTCGCGTTAAATGTTGGGCGGCAAGGCAAAAGCGATTGGAGGTTTTGAATCATCATCCTATTAGCGTTTTATCCCGGGGGTGCCCCAAACGAGCCCGGGGTCAGCTCTGGCACCTAATACCAAGGTTTGGCAATAGTTTTGCGAAAGCGACTGCCAACTGACCTTTGAATTTTAAAGAGTTTTTGAATTTTACACAAAAAGATACACACACACATTTTACTAAGAAGTTTAATTTATGAGGCGCAATATCGCTCCCAATAACTGAAACTCTGGCATTTAAAGGATGACTCACGCTAGAACGGCTCGGCCAGGCTTGGGTATGGCTCGGCTGCGCAAAAACGCCGTCGTTTTTCTTGGAAAACGGCCCGGGCCGGACACGGCCCGTTCTAGCGTGAGTCATCCTTAACGTGGCCGACCAATCCATCCGTTCATTTGTAGATAGACTAAGTTATAAATTATGAGTTGAGTTTTGAAACGATATTGCGATTGAGGAGTTCTCGACGCCTGGGGAAAAACGCTTTAAATAAAAATAATACGTGGAATTGCGAAACAAGAAAGAGGAGAGCACATTAAGAAATAACAAAAAAAAGTGCTGACATAATTAAAAGACCTAATAAAACAGCTAACCGGTGAAACGCAGGAGTCTGTTGGCTACGTGTGCCCCGGGTCCGGCCGTGAAGGCGTTTTTAGGACAAGTTTTCAAAATACGTCTAGTAATGCCAATCAAACCGGTACGTTATGATATCATTAGAACTTACATGGGCACTGTCTCACGTCTTTAATGGTCCTTGGTATGTTCTTGGGCACTCATCATAACAGAGTTTCGCAACAATCTTCCCGCGCGCTTGCCCGCTCCCGCTCCCGCCTATGCCCCGCGCCGTAAGCAAGCTCGTTTAAAACATAACATTTTCTGGTAAGTGGAGAGTTCCTGCGTTCTAACGACGACGTTATTAGGCCTGAAATACGCAACTGCCACGTTTAGTGGGACGCGCTCGATGGGATTCGGTTTTGGTTTTTCGTGCCGTTTTTGCTTTTACAGCTTTTCATAACTGTAGATAGCTCGTTATAGTAGGAGATACGAATATAGGCACGACCTTCAACCATCTGTTTAATGAATATTTTTTTAATATAGGATTTATTACGTAAAAAAATATTTTGACAATGGGTTGGATACAAAAATTGTCATTAAAAGGTCGGGCCTCTATCCGTATCTTAGGCGGTATTTTTCAACCACGGTCGAAGGCGTAACGTTTTTTAATTACGTTAGGTAGACCTAAATTGCATTTTTAGTACCTACAGGCAAAGGCAGTTGAATTTTCCTAACGCTCGTTGGAAAAGTTACGCAAAGCTGATGCTAAAATCTAGCTTTCAATCATCCTTAAGGTCTATTATGTATACTGGTGAAAGATTTTTTAAAACCGAATTTTGGTTCCGGATATTCATACAAACTTACAACTTGACAGACTTTCCCTGACCCAACGATCGATTACACCCCCCTGCAGAGGCTTAATCTCCCGCTTGTCACGACTGAAGGGCTCATTTGTACGCAAACAACTTGCACCTGCGACTGCTGACCGCAACAGAAGGTACGGGTTTAGCAGAGCTATGTATAAGTAAACAAGTTGGTTATACCTATACCTAGGTTATCATTCTCCTCGAGTTTACCCAGTTTTACCTTAACACTTTCACTGCCAGGACTAGCGGGCGTGTACGGCGTAGCCGCTTCCCGCTAACATACGAAGAAAACCACGGGTTTGGCTACGGCGTAGCCGCTTCCCGCTAACATACGAAGAAAACCACGGGATCGGCTACGAGCGTAGCGCGTAGCGATTCTTGGGAGTGAATGTTCTAAAGGAGCCCGGGATACGCTTTAGCAATCCCAAGATTTGAAGTAGAGACTGGTTTTACTAAAGCTACTGCCATCTGCTTCGCAGTTTGGCGAATCTTTAGATTAAGTTAATAAAATTGTATTTTTTTTGTTACCACATAAAAATAAAAAATATCTGTCATCCAACCCAGAGGAAAACGAAACCTTTTTAAGATTAGACCGGTTTGATCAAGATTTTTTTACGAAACCGAAAAGCTACCGAATATAATTGACGACCGCTTTAACCTAAGAAGCAAGAGGTCCTGGGTTTGAATCCCGGTAAGGGCATTTATTTGTGTGATGAGCACGAATATTTGTTCCTGAGTCATGGATGTTTTCTATGTATTTAAGTATTTGTTTCTCTATATAAGTATCTATATGGTCATCTAGTACCCATAGTACAAGCTTTGCTTAGTTTGGGACTAGGTTGATTTGTGTAAGATTGTCCGCAAATATTTATATTTATTTATTTAATATCAAATGTTATCCGTACTACTGTTACATATCACATTGGTATTCCGTACATAATAATAATATTAAAAAACAGCCTATATACGTCATACTGCTGGGCACAGGCCTCCTCTCATGGATGAGAGGGAACGGGCTACTGCCCTACTACTCTCATTTTCCGTACCCCACGCTGGCCCAGTGCAGATTGGGGACTTCATATATACCTTTGAATTTCTTTGCCAGTGTATGCAGGCAACCTCACGATGTTTTTACTTCACCGAAAAGCTAACGGTAAATATCAAATGAAATTCCGTTCATAGGTTCCGGAAAACTTGTTGGTACGAGCCGGGATTCGAACCCGCGACCGCCGTTTGACAGCCGCATACCTGAACTAAGGCTCCAGTTGTTTTCATACATAAGTATATATGTATTGGACGGATTGTACGGGACGACGGCAAGCGTCCGGACGGGATGACGTTGATCCCCTGGCGAATGGGCCGTGCACTGGTGTGGGACGCTACTTGCGCTGATACGTTGGCAGCGTCTTACTTGCCAGTCCACATTAGAGCGTTCCACAATCCAGATATATAAGTAATTGACGGAGTCGCTGTCGCCGGACACGGCGTGGAGGACTATATATATATATACTTGCCAGTCACGTCCAAACTAGCCGGGGCAGCGGCGGATGCCCGAGAGCGATCCAAGGTCGGAAAATATAGCTGTCTCGGCGCCCAGTACGACTTTGTCGCATTTGGCGTCGAGACACTCGGCCCTTGGGGAAAAAGCGCGCGTGGGCTCCACAAGGAGATCAGCAAGCGGTTGAGGGACGCAACGGGTGACCCTCGCGCAGGCAGCTTTCTCGCTCAAAGAATAGCGATTGCTATTCAACGCGGGAATGCTGCCTGTGTGATGGGCACCCTGCCTAAAGGGCAAAGTTTTGATACGTTTCTGTAATTTTATATTTTAATAATTTTATTTTTTTAAGTAGTTTTAAATGACATGCTTGTATATAATTTTTGGTTGTTAAATAAATAACATATTCAAAAGAAAAAAAAATTTGTATAGGTATATCTATATCACTTTTGAATCTTGCTGTCTTGAGTCTTAGTCCCCACAACCCATTATTCACCTCTTCTTCTTCTGTGCCTGTTCCCACGTTAGGTGGGGTCGGCTCTCCTAATTAATCGGCGCCAAGTCGCTCGGTCTTGGGTTGTCGGGTCTGGTAATTGTTCCTTTTTCAAAAGCCGGGTCATGCTGGTCCACCATGTAGAAGGGGGGCGGCCTCTGCCTCTTTTACGTTCCGGGATGTTTAAGGCCTTTTTGACAACGTAGTCATCAGGTCGTCTCATGACGTGGCCATACCACCTAAGACGGCTTTCAGAAAGCTTTTCTGGTATTGGAGCAACTTTGAAACTGCCTCGAACATACTCGTTTCTGATTTTGTCATGCCTGGTTGCTCCCCCTGACCATCTTAGCATCTTCATTTCCGTCGTGTGTATTTTCTGTACATGCGTCTCTTTTACCGTCCAGCATTCTGCGCCGTACATTAGAGCCGGCCGAACTGCCGTTTTGTAAACCTTGCCCTTAGTGCGAATAGGCATTCGTGGGTCACATAGAACCCCTGTTAATGACCGCCATTTTTGCCAGGCAACATTTATTCTATGCTTTACATCCGCATCTATATCGGCAGCATGGGTAAGCACTGAGCCGAGGTATTTAAATTGGGTGACCTTTGGAACTGCAGTTGCGTCGGGGTAGTAGATTGTAGAAGACCCGTTAATATTGTTTCCATTACTAAAGCAGCATTCCATGTGTTCCGTCTTCGTCCTATTTACTTTAAGTCCTGATTTTTCGAGCGCATTTACCCATGCAGACAAGGACGTTTGCAGTTCGTCTGGGGTTTTGGCTATAAGCACCACATCATCGGCATAGAGGAGATTCCAAGGCAGCTGAGTTTGGATATTTCTTGTGATGTAGTCCATAGCAAGGTTAAAAAGGAGAGGGCTAAGTGCAGATCCTTGATGCACACCGACGCGCACTTCAAATTCCCGGCTAGTGCCGGCAGGGCTCTTTACCTTTGTGCGCACGTTTCTGTACATATCCTGGATCAAGGTTATGTAGCATTCGGGTAGCGCCTGTGCTCTCAAAGCCTCCCAGACCAGTTCTCTTGGGACACGATCGAATGCCTTCTCAAGGTCAATGAAGATAAGGTGTAAATCTTCTTTATTCAGTCGATGTTTTTCCGTGAGTATCCTCACGGCCTGTATAGCATCCGTTGTTGAACGCGATGGTGTGAATCCAAACTGGTTTGATGTTATGGTTGTCATCGTGAGGATGCGCCTGTTAAGTATGCGTTCCCACACTTTCAATGTATGTGATGTCAATTTTATGCCCCTATAGTTGCCACATTGTGTAACGTCACCCTTGTTTTTGTAGAAAGGAACCAGATGACTAAGACGCCATGACTCGGGTATAGCCCCATCTTGCATTATGGTGTTGAACAGTCTTGTCAGCCAACCCATTATTCACCAAAGTACACATAATATCTAAACCTCTTCCCAGTTAAATATAAATTAAAAATGATACGCACATGTCTTATGGTTTCAATTCAATTATTATTCCACCACAAAAAAAAGTCTATTGAGAAACGTACACTGTACTGTGCGGGACATCGGTAAACCAGCATCCGCAAGACAAGGCTTGATTTACAGTCTGAACCGCAAAAGAAGCCACTACCTACTTATAAATAGTTTCTTTAAAGGATGTTTGTAATGATAATTAGTCTGGTTCTCGACAAGGTCAAGACAAGACACACCCTCACTCCAATTGTATCAACCAGCCCCAAGTTTATCAACTTACCCCATTTGTATCAACCCGTCCCAAAATAATTGTATTAACTCACATCATTTCTGTCAACTTATCCTAAATGTATCAAAAATATATTAACTCTATCAACCTGCTTCAAATGCATCAACTCACCCCATTTGTATCAACCCACCCCAAATGTATAAACCCGTACTTGAAAATCAAGATATAACTGTCTAGCGTATTCTTTTTATTGATCAGAAATCATGTCGCAGTTAAGTTAGTAATTGAATTACTTGTCTTTTTTTTCCTTCACATTCCTATGAGACTATAATCTGACAGTCCTGTTTTTAATTGAAATAAATAGAATAGGCTTGTTGCGTGGTGTTAAAATTGATAACGCCGTGTTGCTAAATGGATAGTAAACCATCAAATGATTGTAATAAAGTATTAATTACAAAATATAATTCAAATCATAAAAAGATATGAACCTTGAAAGTTAAGAAAAAAAAGTTTTTTTATTTATTGTCCAAGAGTAAATTAAAAGGTACCAATAGAATCCTTACGCTTTTATCGAAACAAATTTGTATGACAACTATGGACCTAAACGCAGTATTTCGCGACCGAAACAGCAAATTACTTAATTTTCCATGCAACGGTTACTACAAATTGCACGGTGTGACGTCATACTTTAAAGCCAATCAGTATGAAGCGTTTCAGCTGCTGTCAGCGAGGTCCGTCTTTAACTCGATATTTTGGGTATTAATGTCCTGTAAATGTAGTTGCTTCCATACAAACATTTGTTCATCTACAAAAACTGGTTTGAATGGCATCGTAAGCAAATTTAAGGTCACAAGCCCATTATAGAGATCAGACATTATAGACGTGATAATTTGATAAAGAATTGTCGTAGACCAATCAAATTAGCTAAACCCGGACATAATTCGATAACTGTAATTTTCTTTTTCTATGATGTAAAGTATTGTTAGTTATAGTTAAAATAAAAAGAATTAAACATTTTAGGGTTCCGCGTCATTGTAAAAAAACCAAAAATCTAAATTTTTAACAAATTCTGATTTCATAAGTGCAGCATAATATGTAACTTTGTAAAAGTGCCTCTATTATGATATGACGCTTGCATTCCAGTTAAAGAAATCAAAATTAATCTAATTAATCAACCGGGACTATCAATAATAAAGAAAGTTCAGTAAGTTACACATTTTCTGGATTATCTTACCAGAAATTATAGATAACTGCAATTTAACAAATTATTCTGAATAGTATATTATGTGTGTTGATAAATTATTAAAAATTAAACAGATTCTCTTTGCGGATTTCTAAAATCACAAATATTGTTAGTTTTTGGAAAACCAAAATACATAACTACTTGGAAAGTGTTTGATTTATGCTGTCAACATATTATTAGTACTATAAGAAACAATTTAAACAAAAAATATCCACGATTATTAATTAATTCATATTTTTTCGCACTAAAGTTTTAATATGAACCTTATCTCTTGCAGAATAAGGCCGTCATTGCTTTGCGTCTCAACTACCGACCGTGCTGTCGCGAGTCGCAGGCATTCAAGGCCGAAACGCACTGACAGCGGTGGCGAAGCGGCGCGGGGTGGCGCGGAGGCGGTACTTGTAATGTTCGAGCTAATATGAAAGGATTCGAACGCTTTTTCCCGGCTTTATTAGATCGAACATTACAGCCGGTACCACCTCTACACTGCGCCGCGCCGCCGCTTCGCCACCGCTGTCAATGCGTTTCGGCCTTCATTTATTATGGATAGGTCAATGATTGTCAAACATTTATAAAGACGAACGTGGCGTTTACATACGTTAGTATATCTTAGTAGTCTGTGGCGTTTACCACGGTTCGGCTATGGTGGAGATTTATTGAAATATTGTGTTCATTAGATCGATAATAACTAAATTGTTCAGCATGAGACATAATTGTCGTGGAATGTCGATTACCTATTTATAAGCGCTCAATCTTCTGTATAGAATTATTTAAATAAAATATGTTACTTGTGTGGGTGCAGAAAGGGGCATTGTTGGAATGATTCTTATTCGAATAATTATTCGAATAAACATTTATTCGCGAATAATTTATTCGTCTAAACTTTCGAATGACGAATGATTTATTCTCATTTCATTCCAATAAATCCACGAATAAGGATGCGGTTGCTCGTTGTAACACGTACACGAATTTAACATGATCACTACAAGTATTAATACCCTTTTCTACTAATTAACAATATTTTTGTGAGTTAAATGAGTCGCTTCATGGGGCATTTAACAGGTTTGTTTCAATATGTCATGTGTGTGGGCTTGTCCATATATTACGTCATCGTTTTTAGGGTTCCGTACTCAAAGAGTAAAACGGGATCCTATTACTAAGATTCCGCTGTCCGTCAGTCTGTCTGTCTGTCTGTCCATCTGTCACCAGGCTGTATCTCACGAACCGTGATAGGTAGACAGTTGAAATTTTCACAGGTGATGTATTTCTGTTGCCGCTATAACAACAAATACTAAAAAACAGATTTTTTATTTTCTTCTTTTTTCTTATACAATCTTACAAAAATCTATCTAGTCCCAAACTAAGCAAACTACTATGGGTACTAGACGACGATAATTATACTTATATAGATAAATAAATACATACATACATAGAAAACATACATGACTCAGGAGCACATATTTGTGCTCATCACACAAATAAATGCCCTTACCGGGATTCGAACCCGGGACCTCCGGCTACGCAGGCAGGAGTCACTACGAGGGTCAAACTGAAAGTTTCGGGAATATAAAAAAATATGCAGTTACATTGATTTAAGTATTTTTATTGTTTTTCAAAGTATTCTCTTTTATATTTTATGCACTTTTCCATGCGTTCAAACCAGTCGTTAAAATTTTTAAAAGCCTCCACTGCTTCTGCCGGCCGCCGAAACACCGCGCCCACCACGCAACTTATCCTTGATTTTGGGGAATGTGAAAAAGTCGTTGGGACTTAGGTCAGGGCTGTATGGTGGATGGTCCAGTAGTTCGACTTTTTCACCTTCCAGGTACTCATTTGTTTTACGAGCGGTGTGAGGGCTGGCATTGTCGTGGTGAAGGATGATGCGGCGACTAGGCCTTTTTTCCTAAGTTCAGCAAAGACAATCGGCAAACAAATACTTGTATACCAATCGGCTTTGACCGTTCTACGATCTGCAAGTGGAATAGTAGCCACGTGACCCGATTAGGAGACAAACATAGCCACCATCTTCTTGGCCTTGCTGCGAGAGCGAATAACTTTTGTTGGCTTGAAGCTCGTCTTCGTTACCCCATACTCGAGATTGGTTTTTAGTCTCAGGCTCATATGCGTATATCTACGACTCGTCACCTGATACGACACTAAAAACTGCATTTGAGCTTCCTCCGGTGAATTTATTCAATGTTTTGCGGCACCAATTGACACGAGTCGTTTTCTGCTCGTCAGACAATTAGTGCGGGATCCAACGGGAAAACAACTTTCGCACGCCTAATTCTTCCTGTAAAATAATTTGTATCTGACTCATTCCAATCCGCAAAGACTCCTAAATTTCCCGATATGTCACATGCCTGTCTTCTTTTATCAGCTGACTCACAAGGTGGACGTTTTCTTGCATAACTGCCGATTTTGGTCGACCTTCACGCGCGTCGTCCGTGAGGGATACTCGGCCACGTTGAAATTCTGAATACCACCTGTATATTGTCGTCTTTGAAGGTGTTTCATTACTAAAAGCAGCAATCATCCGGTCTCCACATTGTTCTTGTGTTAATCCACTTTGAAAGTCGTAATATTTTTTTTACGGGACAATTCCATCTTCAGCGGCGACTCAACAACTCGAAAAAACAATTGAAACTGAACCATTGTTTTTTTTGGGTTCCGTACTCAAGGAGTAAAACGGGACACTATTACTAAGACTCCGCTGTCCGTCTGTCTGTATGTCTGTATGTCTGTATGTCTGTATGTCTGTCAGTCTGTCTGTATGTCTGTCACCAGGCTGTGTCTCAACAACAGTGATAGTTTGGTTTGACAGCTGAAATTTTCACAGATGATGTATTTCTGTTGCCGCTATAACAACAAATACTAAAAACCAGTTTTTTTTTCTTTTACAATCTTACACAAATCGGCTTAGTCCCAAACTAAGCAAAGCTTGTATTATGGGTACTAGACGAACGATAAACATACTTATATAGATAAATAAATACTTAAATACACAGAAAACATCCATGACTCAGAACTTGGCCGGCTGTTTTTTGTCAATTCTTGACCCCCCCTCCTATCATCATCCTGTTGATTCCTAAATGGACACTACCCGCCTCATAAAATGACTACCGTCATCCAATAGACCCCGCCCCCCAGTTTTGAAATGACGTAATTTATGGACAGCCACTGTCTGTAATTGGATCAATGTATGTTATTAGAGGCGATTACGCATGTAAGATTGTTCAACTATATACCTGTAATTGTACATTGTATGTACTTAATCATGTTATATTCTGATCTGTGTGTTTTTAGGGTTCCGTGCCTCGAAATTGAAAAACGGAACCCTTATAGGATCACTTTGTTGTCCGTCCGTCCGTCTGTCAATACCCTTTTTCTCAGGAACGCGTGGAGGTATCAATCATTTAAAGTTTGAATTCCTGTGCATAGTGTGTGCATGCATTATTTTAGAATTAATATTTTTATATTAATGTTGCTGTGCCCTAACAGGGTTATGCTGGAACTGTATTTATATGTAACATCTTGTAAGACCCATACTGCAACAAATAAATGAATTAAGCTGAAATGTATATCAAATACTCAGGTTTACTGTCTCTTGGAGCTGTGAAAAAATCAAACTTCTAAGCCAACACAATCAAAAGATACAGCCGTTTATGCCGCAAATTTCCGCAAGTTTTCGAAACCCGCAAGGGAATCAAAACCTACTTCCCGTGAACTCAGAAACTTGAAATTTGGTGCGAAGCAACGCCCTATAGCACAGATAAAGGAAAGATAGCGAAAACCGTAAATTTTTAGTTACATCACTGAAAATTTATGTCTAGTATATACTGACACGTAATAAGTATGTGAATACATACTTAGTGAGTGTCAGTTTATAGTGGACTTTGTTTTATTGTACGGGGTGGTCCGGAACCCTCGGTGCGCGAGTCTGACTCGCACTTGACCGGTTTTTTTTCACCCGTGGTAAAGCCAAAATAGTAAAAATAAAATAGGTGAAATAATTACAATTAATATCCGTTTCACCATGCACGGCGATGTTACTTGGTACCCTTGATGAAGCGGTAACCTTTTTCTAACAAATTTAGAAACTAGGTATCACTGTTCTGTCTGTAGGAAAATATTAAGTTTTTGAGATATATTCTATTAAAAAGCATTCCTACAATATTCGTTCAAAATATTATTCCCGAAAATCATTACGAATGATTATGCGAATTAAGAAGTTATTCGCGAATAATCCTATTTATTCTTAAACGTTATTCGTATTCGAATAAATTTATCCCATCTCTGGGTGGATAAGCATATCTTCTCTTTTTTTTTTGGCGTTCTGGCCAACTGTGTCGGCTCAATTTTGCCAATAAGGATATCGACTACCGTAGGCTCAAAGGGCGTAAGGGACGAAATGCCCATGCCCATATCCCGTGAACTCTGAATCTTGAAATTTGGTACGAAGTATTTATAGCACAAATAAAGGAAAAATTGTGAAAACCGTAAATTTTTAGTTACATCACTGAAAATTTGATGTCCAGTATAAACTGACACGCACTAAGTATGTAAATACATACTTAGTGAGTGTCAGTTTATAGTGGACCTGTTTCTATTGTACGGGGTGGTCCGGAACCCTCGGTGTGCGAGTCTGACTCGCACTTGACCGGTTTTTTTATGCTAACCACGATCATGGCATCATCTCTTTCATTTACTTAACAGTTAAGAGTTTACTTATGTTTTCGATGATAAAAGCAAATCAATCGTTCCTTACGCCCTTTGGACCAGAGTTTTCAAAGGGCGTAAGGGACAAACTGTGATTTTTCATTAGAGCTAAAAATCCTACAATTAGGATATTCCGTTATATTTGTTTTATTTGTACACGGCGCGGTCGGTGCAAAACACGTAATTGAAATAAACTCGTTAAGACGGGTTCGCCGTGCGCTCGCCCGCTGTCGCCCCACTCTCTCCCCGCCTCGCACCCACCGCATGCATCTGACTCCACGACAAGGTCGCGAGTATTTTCAATTAAATTTTCAATTTCTTAAGCGTGAAATTAACATGCTTAATTTTGATGAAAACATGATTATCGTACACAAAAGGCTATTAGTAAACAAAAAATTCATAGTTACTATTTATAATTACTGAGAAATACATTATTATTAAAACGTTAAAAATAAATGTTTAATTATTGTCTTAAATGTCTAATAAGACGCAATATACCTTAAACAGATAAAAACATCATAGTTACCATTTTGGCTTGTCTAGATAATGAGATCAGAGGAAAACTGTGAAAAAAAACGTATATGCGAATTTGATATCAGTTTAATTTTGCTATTAAGTGATCGAATTTGAATGCACCTCAACGTTATACTAACAAGGTACTTGGTTACCTTTTTTACTTTAAGGAAAAAGTTAGGTAGTGTACGTTAACTCGTGTTTTTTTTAACTACGGTTACGATCGCGGATTTTTTACTTAATATATTTCATTAATATTTGATACTGAATAGTAAAATCCGATAAAACAATAAAAACAACGAGTTTACGAATTATGTCCAGGGTAAGCTAATTTGATTGGTCTATCGTTAAAAACAATCATACTAGATTGCAAGTTCACTAACAAAATGTAGATGGCACTGTACTCATAACGGTAACTACAATGCTCTGTTAAGAATTTTCCAGAATTTTAAAATAATAGTCTATTGACGGGTATGGTGTATAAAAGTTTGTACGGAAGTCAGTGCGCGAGTCAGACTCCGACCTAGACGATTACTACATATATGTACACTCTGGGGACCTATTTTTGACTTTCGATCGCTCGAATCTTTCACTCGAAAACTGGCAAAAATTACGAAATGCTCTTTTGAAATAGCGATAGAAAATTGAAAAGCGAGTGGTGGAGCGGTATTCAATTCTATCAGTAGAAAGTTAGTGCCTGCAATTTTGACACTAAAATAGTATTCACTTTTATTTAATTTTCGAGCGCTCGAAAGTCAAAAATCGGCCCCCAGATTTGTAACGTGGACCTACAGTTATATTCATCGGCCGCCACCATTATTTCAGTGGTTATAAAACCCTTCACGCCCTTTAGTAGCGTAGCAATACTGACGTTTTATGATTAATTTCGTATGCAAAAACAGACAAGTATCGTTTAAAATTCCATCAAAACGGCGTTCTCACGTGTGACCGGCTGCAGTTTATGGTTGCGATTCTGTGCATAATATTACCATAACTTTATACCTGAAAACATATTATGTAGGTACCCTTTCCCTGATAAATATAGAATAGAAATAAGGATGGACTAGCGGTTTTGGGTTTTTGTCGACCTCCAAGACCATTTAGAGTGGTCTTTTCTCCAATTTTTCAGCACATTATTTTAGAAGAAGATTGATTTAAATATTGTACGTCAGTTCAAGAATATGTGTACTTTCTCAAAGATCCATTTAAATCTGAGCAACCTTTTTAGAAGTAACAAACTAGGCTGGAGGTACAGTTGTACTAAGGTAAAGGGTAGATACCCTTTACCTTAGTACAATGAAGACACTGGACATGCGTAATAAACACATTGACTGCAACGAATCGCTACGCTAATCCGCGGTTTTCCCGCTAAGTAGCGGAAAGGGCCTAGGGCGTAGGCTTAGCGGGTTCCTGGCACTCAAAGTGTTTTTACCTTCACACACAATGTCCCGTGGAAATTCTAAAAGCCTATATCGAAGTCAGCTGTGAATGTAGATTTGGATGAATGTGACGTCGGTTCACTTTTCGATTTGCGAGTTGCAATCAATCAAACATTTCCAATCGTTTTAAAACGAAAATGTCCATTCAGTTTTATGCCGGGACAGCAAATTTTTGCACGAATTAACCAAATACATTTTCGAGAACCAAACCAAAACAAGAACTCATGGAAAGACAAGAGTGTGCATTTTGGCGGCCGAAGTAATTATACTTTGAAAAAAAATGCAACACAGGAAAATACGTTTTAACCTTTATTTCACATAAAAAGAGAGATAATTTAGCCATTTTTTTTGTCATTCACAATTTTTGAACACGTTAAATACGCAAAATAGAATTGGTATATCAGTATTGTATCCTGAGTCCATATAAAACTAATTCAATTTATATGGACGTTCCATGCGTGCACTCAGGCCGGACATTGGCAATTAACCTTTGGGGCTCAACTAGAGAAGATATGTAGGAATAAAATGCACTTAGGCACACTTACCACTTAGGCTGATATCTACAAAAGAAATGCAATAACATGTTTATAGTATTATTTTACAAACTCCCAAATGAGTTGAGGACGTTGCAGGCGATAGTTTTTAACACAAAATTAACCAAATGGCTACAGTATCATTGTTTCTATAATGTAAAGGACTACTTAAATTTTAATGCACAGTAAATTAAATTTGACATGTATTATACTTATTGCA
This sequence comes from Epinotia brunnichana, assembly GCA_963854355.1. Classification (NCBI taxonomy): domain Eukaryota; kingdom Metazoa; phylum Arthropoda; class Insecta; order Lepidoptera; family Tortricidae; genus Epinotia; species Epinotia brunnichana. Next base: position 29,549,909 of record OY977943.1, read on the forward strand.
TTTTGTTTTATAATTAATAATTCTGAGCATATTTATTTAATATTTGTAACTATATTTTGCATGTTGACTTTAGGTCGACTGAATACTGATTCTGTAATTATTTTTTCAACACACCTGCTCGTAAAGTAGGTCTTATTACAGCGTATTTACACTGATAATGCAGAATATTACCCATGCCGTGCCTTTTACATTACATTATCGCACTAGTGCCTTTTCATTACATACATTTTTAAATATTAGCAAAATAATGCAGAATATTACCCATGCCGTGACTTTTACATTACATTATCGCACTAGTGCCTTTTCATTACATATCTTTTAACATTTTAATTTTTAATTTTTTTTATTTTTTCCTCGCAAATGTGTTGAAAAACGTCGTATGAAACACGTGAGCATTGGTCATTACACTTCTCGTCTCCATTAAGCCTTCGCCTTCGGCTCAGGCTTAAAAACCGACTCGAGTGTAATGACCAACTTAGCACACTTGTATCATAATGTACTATTACGTCATACCTGGCCATAAAGTAGGAATTACCGCACGCTATGCGTGCGGAAAACCCCACTTCCTGGCCAGATAGAGACGTAAAATTTTGTACTCATCACGGGCGGTAATAAAGAAAGCCTCAAAGCGCATATTTATCGCCCTTGCCTTCGGCTCGAGCGTCAAATACCTGCGAGCTGAGACATTCTTTGTTTAACCGCCCTAGGTAAGTAATGTACTATAAGACCACCAATTGTAACGTATTCTAGCAAATAAATATTTCATTCATTCATTACAGTACCTGGAACCCTCTACGTGAGGGTTTCTTAAAGGGTGGTCCATGGACCTCTTAGGGGTCCGTGACATGATTGCTAGGGGTCCAAGGCCACTTCGTTCACTCTTAACGTAGGAAGGTACTACGTAAGCATAGACACATGAGTTGAGAGTTTATTTTCAACATTTTCTTCAACAGGGGTCCGCGGTAATTTTGAAATTCTGAAAGTGGTCCATGCCTCACAAAAGTTTAGGAACCACTCTACGTGGACTCTTCTCGTACGCGCTTTTCCCAACAAAAGGGGTTTTGTATGTTATCGGCTATGAGCGTACCGCTACGAAATTGTTGACACTGAATTTGCGTGCGTAAGTAAGCTGATGACGATAATAGGGGTTGTAGACACTAAATAAAATAATCAATAAAGTTGCATTTTCTCTAAAAAGGCTTAAAAATGTAGTCAAATGGAGAAAAAAGTTGCAGGTTAAATAATCACAAAGTTATAAGCGTCCAAAGTTTTAAGAAGGCGTATGTTCTGTCCCTTTTCCGCAAAACGCACCTTCATATGAAACGATTGTCATTTATTATAACGCTAGACGGTCGTGACGTCACGATCCGTCACGTATTCTCTCTCTAACAGGCAACATTGAAACAGTTGCAGCTTCGTAATTTTTAGATATTCGAATGGGATTTTCGTCATTAGGCATATTTTTTGCCTTCTTTCTTTTGAATTAAGAGTGCTCTTCAAAAAAGCGCCCGCTCAGAATTCGGTATTTTGACACGCGTAGTGCGTTTGTGTGTGTAAATACTACTACCACCCACACAAACGTACCTAACCCCCACATGCACAGCGAGATCGCACCAGCCGCGGGTGCCGTCCCTTTCTAGCTATATGTAAGTGCGATCGGGATAGAACTAACCGCGGAGCTTGCCGATGCAAATAGCTGTATAGTGCACCGTTGGAATTCACTCCGTGACCGATATTGATACTTGCACTAAAAAGTGGTAAGTATTACTTCGCTAACATGATGTTCTAGAACATCATGTTAGCGAAGTTAGATAACTTGAATAAAGTAAGTATTTGATTTTTGAGCACAAGTTTTCTATTTGTTTTAAAATACTATGATATGACAAAGAATATTTAGTTTCGTTTTTTTAGTATAAAATAAACTAACGAGTTTTAAAGTTGTCAGTAATAAGAATAATAATTTGTTTTACGGATATTAATAGTTTGCATGTTATCTGAGTCTTATTTATATATAGTAATGTAATGAAATTATACCAGTAGACCCACTACTAGGAAATTACTGGGTACTTACGTATTCATTTCTTGAAGAAATTTTTTCTTGTTATGGACAGTAAAAAAAAACTGCCCTTCATAGAAATTGCTATGTCCGTTTCTTACCAAAGGAACTGAAAATTATAAATTATACAAACACAGCTTTTTGTCTAGAATGCAATTAATTAATGCGTGATTTTATTCAAAAGCCTAAAACCTCAGATGATAAAAAGGAATAGATATGAAACGGGGGCTTGGCGCGTGTCGGTGCGACATGGCCAAATGGGCATGTCACTGCCCACCGCATGTTAGTCGCAATTTGCCGTGAATCTGAAATGTTATTCCACGTTTACTCAAAATGCCGAATTGTAGCGTGGTTACATGCAAAAATAGGAATGAAACTAAAACCTACATGAATGGTGGAGTCACGCACCACATGTGAGTATTAGTATTTTCACTTAAGTCAGTAAAAACTAATATTTTAATAAATAAACGCAACGCCGCATCATTTCTCGGGATCAAACTAACATATCGAACGAAAAAGCATATTTTTGTTCTATGCGTTGTACATTGATCGTTCAATACAGTAAACCACGGCGCAATGTATTAAACCACTATGGATATGGACGATGCTTGAATTTTTTAGTGGTACGGCCGCTGCTTGGCGTCGCAAACTAGAGCGGTGCCAAAGTGCAGTTACAATTTAAAATAGAAGTACGATATCATACTAGTTATTTTATTTCGACTACTTTCGCTGTTTTATTTTATTTAATTACTTGTTTTGGTTGGGTGCCTATCTTAAAGGTAACTAATAAGATTAAAAGGCACAAAATGTTTACGGTACCTACTAATAAGATTTTCACTAAGTTGCAGTATGAACGGTAAATAGACATATTAAAATTGTATATACGAGTATATAATTTAGTTGCAAATGGCTTCAGAACAACTTAAAATGTGATATTATTACCAATAATTTTTTTTAAATGAGTATTTTTTACTTTCATTTCAAATGTGATAATTGAAGAAGAAATCTCGGTTTCTTATTACAGTTTTCCAAAGAATCCGATTAGGTTCTAAAAAAATGGATAGATGCTACTGGCAGAGGTCCTAACTGGTTTCCTGTACAGAGAAGAGTTAATGTATTCGTAACATTTTCAAGAAAAATGTTTCCAACCACTTAATAATAGCCGTACACTTTTCGATATTTGACACCTCGCTTGCTTGAAACCTAGGTGTAAAATGTATGGTAACACATCTTCGCACATCTTTGGTGGATACTCGCCCTTAGCCTTAAATCTCGTAATATGAGTAATGGACATATTATTTTGCGCCAAAATGCGAGTCGGATCGGCCTGGTACCTACAGGTCAAAAATATCGATGTGACCAGAGTTTTAAATGTATGTGAACACGAACTTATAAAAAGCCGTTTATGTTACTCTGTAGGTATTCGTCAATATTTTTTACTTTTGCGATTTATGGTAAGTTAACAACACGTGTTATTTAAACTTGTAGCTAGAAGTTTAAATACCACCACATAAACTTACCATGTTGTTGAAGTTGTTACCCATCAATATCATAACATAATATTAATTTTAATATCAATGTCGATAAAACATAATTTTAACGTTTGTCGCCCCCCTAGTGTAGTGCGTTTAAGCCAATCACAGCCCTTGTTTGCATGTTGCCGTAGACTCACTGGCAACGCCCGAGTCTTTGTTTTTACACGGTTCAATGTGTGTGCCTGTGGGCGCTGCGGTGGGAGAAAACTGGGGACATCGGTTTTGGTTGAAATTAAGCAGTACGGCACTTCTCCCTTTTTTTATGTTCTGAGCCTAAAACCTATGTCACTTATTAGGATTCCGTACTCAAAGAGTAAAACGGGACCCTATTACTAAGACTCCGCTGTCCGTCTGTCTGTCTGAATGTCTGTCTGTCCTTCTGTCACCAGGCTGTATCTCATGAACCGTGATAGATAGAGATTTTCATAGATGATGTATTTCTGTTGTCGCTATTTATAACAAAAAATACTAAAAAACAGAATACATCTTTTTATTTTTATTTTAGTTTTTATTTGTTTCTTTTTCTTTTACAATCTTACACAAATCGACCTTGCCCCAAACTAAGCAAAGCTTGTACTATGGGTACTAGACGACGATAAACATACTTATATAGATAAATAAATACTTAAATACATAGAAAACATCCATGACTCAGGAACAAATATTTTTGGTCATCACACAAATAAATGCCCTTACCGGGATTCGAACCCGGGACCTCCAGCTTCGTAGGCAGAGTCACTTCCAAGTTACTAACTAGGCTACAGGGGGCTCCTATACAACAAACGTGATTTTAGATATACATATTTTGCCGTTTTTAGATATAGATAATGGTACGGAACCCTTCGTGCGCGAGTCCGACTCGCACTTGGCCGGTTTTTTTAACATTTATTTCGAAATAAAGAGTGATACTCGGAAATGTCGAAGGGAAGGTCAATCGTCGAATCCGACTCGGCTGGGCAGCATTCGGGAAGCTACGGCACATCTTTTCGTCCAATATTCCGCAGTGTCTCAAGACGAGAGTCTTTGACCAGTGTGTGTTGCCAGTGATGACATATGGCACGGAAACGTGGTCGCTTACTATAGGCCTCATAAGAAGGCTCAAAGTCACTCAAAGGGCAATGGAGAGGGCTATGCTGGGAGTTTCTCTGCGCGATCGCATCAGAAATGAGGCTATCCGCAGCAGAACCAAAGTAACCGATATATCCCTCCGAATTGCTAAACTTAAGTGGCAGTGGGCGGGGCACATTGCACGTAGAACCGATGGCCGTTGGGGTGGAAAGGTTCTTGAGGGCAACCACGTAGCGGAAGGCGCAGCGTGGGTAGGCCCCCCGCAAGGTGGACTGATGACCTGGTAAAGGTCGCGGGAGTCCGCTGGATGCGGGTGGCGCAGGAACGGCCATTGTGGCACTCTTTGGGGGAGGCCTATGTCCAGCAGTGGACGTCTTTTGGCTGATATGATGATGATGATGATGATGACTCGGAAATAAACCCCCGGTGTGTGTTATTATTATATATAAACGAAAATAATAACTAAATGCAAGGTAGGATCGTGCTGTACTTAACAAACGCCATATAAGCTTGTTTTTTAAAAAGTTTTTTATTTATCTTGTTATTTTCAATAACCCTGCATATTATGTCGCTGGTTCGTGGGTATTTGTACAGACAAATCACACAAACCCAAACAAGATAGGTCTATCTATTTTAGTTTAGGTTTTCCCATGACCACCTTCCATCATCAGATCCTGGAAATCATCCATCACCAAAGTGTTTACCAAGACAAAACAGATGAGCCCAAACTAGATGGGTTTATCTAGTTTAGTTTAGGAGTTCCATGACCACCTTCCAGCTCCATCATCAGACTCTGGAAATCATCCAGCATCCAAGTCTTGCCGTGCCATGACCAAATAAATGAGCCAAAATTCGATGGCTTTATCTTGTTGAGTTTAGGAGTTGCTATGGCCACCTTCCGACTACATCATCAGACCAGCTCTAGGATATTATGGCATTGTCACCGAAGATAATTAATATAAGAAGATAAGTGTACCTAATTTGAAGATTTCGCCCAAACTAATATACATACATACATACTAACTAATCATATTGGCCGTTGGGGCGGGGAGGTTCTCGAGAGGCGACTACGTACCGGAAACTGCAGCGGACCCTCCACAAGGTGGACTGATAGTAACAAGTAAATAAATTAAATCTATCAAGTATCACGATCACTCGTACAATAATAATTGACTATAGAACGCGTAGTTTAGACAAAAGGATCCAACCCACAAGACATCACCATTGAAATGTATGACTTTTGTTTTAGGTAGAAGGTTCAATTTTAAATGTTACGTATACTGTGGGTTTGAGCCTTTTCGCTACACTACGTCTTATCTGGCAGCTATGCAATTCATAACTTGTCTCGATTAGCCTCACGAATGTATCCCCAGTATAGTTTGACCCCGAGGTTGGTAACAACTATGCCTAGTCGGAGATCAAAATAATATTATTTTATCTGAAGAGTGGCCGGTTAGCTTCGTGAATAGCCACAAATAAACACAGTACACGTCTGTCTCGGAGGGCTATTCAGCCGGTACTGAGATATATTCCCGCGCGACGGTAAATTTATACTAGTTTTGAATAATTATTTATAAATATAAATTTTGACTAAAGTTATATTTTTTGGACTGGATCTTGTTGGTACAAGCATGAACTTTAATGTTGTGTAAGATTCAATACACAAATAATTCAACAATAATGAGAAAATCCTTGAGTTTTCAGTAAGATTTTGTTGACAAATATGGTGTAATTGAGAACAGTTTACATATATATACGTGCAGAATAAGGAAAATTCGAGGCGGCTAGGCGCAATGGCAACATATTACGCTAGTGAAAATAGAATAAAACAAGTAGGTTCTCATATAACATCATGGAGTATTAGGGGCTCAAACTTATGACTCTGCGCTCTCTTCAGAAAACTACTGTCGGTAATCGGGTATTTTCGGTTAAAGTATTCAGTAATTCGTAAATTGGAGGCGGCTAGGACCAATATGAGGAGTTTACCTATGCAAATAAGTAATCAGGATCTAGAAAAAGCTCTCCGTTTCTTAGAATTACAACGTCAAAAATCCGTCATTCTCGCTTATTCCTGACCAAAAAACGAGCGCCCTCTTAATAATAAAACAATTGTCTACACCCCTATTAACACATTCACTGCCAAGAATCGCTACGTGCTACGCTTGTAGCCGATACCGTGGTTTTCCTCGTATGTAGCGAAAAGTTCGCAGTGAATGTGTTAATGTAGGCATAAATGTGATGTACCTAACACTATTATTATTCTGCTCAAAATACGAAAATGATGATAAGATCAGCTCGTGTATACTTATTTGTATAAACACGCAGTCATTCATTTTACCACGTCTGCTTTGTTAATCTCAATTAACCCAAATAATGATTTAATCATACAAATGACAGCTCGTATCAAAGAGGCCGAATCGGGTCAAATTTAACTAAACAAAGGAAGGTCACAACTTTGTTCCTAATATAAGTAGACTTATGATCTTTTTGGAGACAGCCCAGAAATAAGGTCGTTCACATCGTATCTTTTATTCACGCCAAGGACTCCCCTGCGATGACACCGCGCCTTAATTAAGGGGGAGTTTCGTACCCACCTGTGTTTTAATCACAAGTACCATGATTATGTATGCGTTTCCGGGTACCGTTAGTGGTACTGAAGTTTTAAATGAAATGGAATTTATTTATCATGGAACGGGTTTTATTTATTTATGGTTTTGTGTACGGGGATTTAGAAGCAATTAAATATAAAATGATGGTTGCAGAGACGGTATAAATTATCTTATCTTACCAGTTCTAGAATTCGTTGTAGATGCAAACGATGCGATGGCTATGATATATTTACCTGGAACAAAAATGATAATATTAAATATCATTGAATCATAGAGGTAACGACATGGTTGGCTAACATGTTGGTCAACTTAACTCACGTTCTATTCGACCTTGTCTTTTTGAATGATTGACCCGTTCGTAGTCAAGCAATGCTACGGCCACAAAGCAGCATTTTCCGCTTTGTAGCGGAAATCGCTCGTAGAGACATGACTCATATTCGATTTTTACCTGTTTTCGTATACCTACCAATAAATACACGATATTTTGTATTTCATGGTAGAGTAGGAAGGTAGTATTAGGATCATATAGTATACATATAGAACACACTATAAGTCTTTATATAAGTCCACGCTTCGCTCGTAGCGCTACGCCGTAGTCCGTAACAGCTTAAACTCCGTATGTAGCGAAAAGCGCTCTGACGCATGTGTGTCGTCATGGACGCTGAATGGGTTAAGTCAATCTGTAGAAGTATGGTGATTATGTTTAGGTCATCATTTAAACGATATTTGCCTAACTTTCATATAACTAGTAAAAAATATATAAATCAGTTTTTTGTCATCCCTCATACCCTTGTTTGTGCATTACAAGAACACCGTAATTCACCCCATAATTAACCCCGTCACTAATCCGTGTCCCGCGCAGCCCCGTCCGTCATAACGGACCCATAAAGCCGGAATGACGTAACATAGTCATAACACCGCTGTGACGGAAAATATCTGACAATACCTCACGGTGAAATTTACAGAACTCAAAATTAAAATACATATTTTTTGTTCGTTTACCTAATGGATTAAACGACTTACTTATGACATAATAATATCGTGTAAGTGCAGTCCTATCACATCGACCTTTTAATATAACCGAACACTTTCACTTCCAGGAACTAGCCTAGCAGGCGTCTACGCCGTAGTCGCTTTCCGCTACATACGGGAAAACCACGGAATCCGCTACGAGGATAGCGCGTAGTGATTCTTGGCAGTGAATGTGTACACATCTCAATCAATCATCAATCTTTACTAAATTAATCTAAGCTGGTGGCGCGAATGGTCTGTTTCCAATACATATTATCTATGCGTATAATATTTGAAACAGACCATTCGCGCCAGCAGGTTCAATTAATTTACTAATGCTCTTTTCACTTCCCATGCTAATAAAGTTTGTGTTTATGTTTAATGTAGGGTGCATACAATTGGTTTTCAAGTTTTTAGATAAGTTGTGTTGAGATTCTTGATTACAGTAAAGTGCAAAAATATGTATTGATTTAATTCTTTAAATTTTTAACGACCGTTTAGCCTAGTGGGTAGTGACGCTGCCTACGAACCTGAAGGTCCAGGGTTCGAATCCCGGTAAGGGCAAATATTTGTGTGATTAGCATGAATATTTATTTCTGAGCCTTGGATGTTTATGTATTTGAGTATTTATATATATTAAATATATCGTCGTCTAGTACCCATAACACAAGCCTTATTGAGCTTACTTTTGGGCTAGTTCGATTTGTATAAGATTGTCCCCTAATATTTGTTCATTTATTTATTTATTATTATTTATTCTTTTGGGACATATTTATGAGTAAGTTGTATGTACCCATATTTTTACACTTGACTGTGGTATAATCGAGACTCAAGGGTGATATTACTGTCGTGGGTGGGAAAAATACTTTATTATCTTTTTTTTATGGAAAACCCTTTCTGGGCGTCCTCCTCACTTTTTCAACCCACCCGTTACATCTCGTTAAAATCACCGTCAAACTCATGAAATCATCTATCAAATAATTTTCAAAGCTTTCAAGGCCCATAAAGTTTTGAAACGTCTCAAAACGTCTAATTAAATAAAATAATGAATGGAATCAGGGGCCCGTGTTCATAAAGCTACGGACCCCTCCACGGAACCCTTGCAGCGGTCACGCCCGTTTACCTTCTAATTATGCTTAGCGAATACTTTGGTGTCGAGTGGATATTCTCGGGTAAGAAGTGGTATCTGACAATCTGAATGAAAAGCTTCGTAGATATGGAAAGGGAGAAAATTGGGTTTAAAAAAACTGTAACTTCTGAAATTCTTGATAATTCTGTTGTACCTTCAGTCGATCACCATTTTTATACAGCGTGGAACTGAACGACGGACCTTCCCGCAAGAGGGGCATTATTAAGCGTTAGTACGTACGTTAAAAAAAAAAAATTTTATTGACGGGATCCTGATTTGATTAGCCTTTTTTTTTAAATCATCGTTCCTTTCCACGCTATATATATAGTGTTAAAGTGGAATTTGGAGTATTGAGCTTGTTATTACTGAAACAAAGATTGAAACAAAAATCGCGACCAAGCAGAACAAAACTGTAATTTTTAATTTAGTTTTCCTGATTATAATCATTAGTCATAAACAAATTTCGCACAAAAGTGTCTATTGATCTGCTTGAGAAAATAGTTATTTGTCATACAAGGGGGGAAAGTTGTTTTTTACCTGGGAATGTTCATTTGAAACACGAGCTAGCGAAAGGACTCTATGATTGACCACGAGCGAAGCGAGTGGTTCAAAAATAGAATCCTGAGCGTAGCGAGTGTCAACACACGAGACGTAAAATAATTTTTCACCCGTGTATAACACAAATCTTTTCACCTCACTACAGCAAGGAAAATAAGAAAAAGGGTAAAAAAAAGTAAAAAAAGCAAAAAAAAGTTACATAAAGTTTTAAAAAAAGTTAAAAATAAAAAAATAAAAAGTAAAAAAAAGGAAAAAAAAAATAATGAAAAAAAAAGTTAAAAATAAAAGTTAAACAAAAATATGTCATAAAATATACCTACAAAAAACAAAAATAAACATTTAACGTTCTACGTCATCATAGTACTTTTAACGTTCTACGTCTACTTTCTTCACATGTGGATAAAAAGCGATTTTCTCAATAGTTAACAAACATACAAAAAGCCCTTTCCGAGCTAGTGAGGTGAAAACAACTTTACATATTTCGGACAAAATTTATAAAAGGTGAAATGCCTAAATAGAATAGTTTGAATAAAGGAATTATGTATTTGACCTAATAATACATATACTGCCAGGAACCTGCCTATCGGGCGCCTACGCCGTAGGCGCTTTCCGCTAATCAGCGGAAAACCCACGGGATCGACCACGAGCGTAGCGCGTAGCCAGTGCCTACAATTTCGTAGCGCTACGCTCGTAGCCGATGATAGAAAAAAAACCTTTTGTAGAGGATAGCGTCTACGAGCAGTCTGCCCACCTAGCGGGTAATTAGCACTAAGTGTAATTTTTATGACAACTGGCGGTCTGGTGATTAAGTATGGCGATATTTGTTATTGTAAAGAGGTCAGTGATTAGATAAGCGAGACAATGTATAAGTGAGATGCATGTGACAGAAATGTAAATAAAAGCGAATTATAGTAGTTATGATACCAACATATTATTTGTAATATTTATTACCACGTGAGAATAAACAGCTGAAACATTGTAGTATTCACTTATTCCTTTATTCGTATACCCTGTACCCGATTTAGACAATTCGTTACTACTATGTTGAATAGGCAAGAGAATAAAGTATTTTTTATAATAAAAATCATAGAATTAATGTAACAACTCTTTTATTGGCCAAAATACCAGTAAAAACCTTCAAACCATAAGTATTCATTTATTTATCATTAAATTATCCATAAGTCAATTAATCCACTTATAACGTGACTAATAATCGAAGCATCAATAATAATTCAAGCATATAATGCAGTTGAAATACACAGCAATATCACAAAGTACATAATTAATACCAAGGGTTACTTAACTGACTGGACTTCCCAGGAAATGTTCACCATGGAACAGCAGTGACAATAAATGAACTAGAATCGGCCGGTCGAGCCCTTTTATACCTGAATCCAGGTGTTTGACCACGCCACCTCCGTTCGATAAACACGTGACGTCATGGATAGTTTAGACAGTCATTTTAATCACTTGATCAATAAATTCTTACTAGTATTCATTTAAAATATACACAAACATATTAAAACCACTATAAATAGGCACCATGAAAATTACATACTGATATTCATTTTAATTTTAGCATTGGCAATATTATTAGTAAGTCAACAATTATACACTTACCCGACATATTTTCATTGAAGTGACAAATCAGTATCTAATAGTCTGGTGACACAGAAAAGTGACAAACTAATCAATAAAAAAGGTTAATTCGCGTCTTAACTTAAATTACTGGTAAGCTTATGTGCTATATTACATAATAATCTAACACATGCGTATTTCTAATATGGAATATTATACCTACAGGTACAGTATTATTACGAATACAAAATCAAGATTGAAAGAATTCACTAATAACGGTAAAAATCTTAGTCAACAAGTCGCTGGATGCGGGGATGCAGGTGGCGCAGGATCAATCACTTTGGCACTCTTTGGGGGAGGCCTATGTCCAGCAGTGGACGTATTTCGCTGTGATGATAATGAGTCAACAAAAACATAAATGTCACATATCCTGTTCGATTTCATGGCAACAATCTATGCGCTATAAGGTTTTACCGAAGTTTCTAATGTTTTGATTTCAAATGACGGCCAATATTTCTCAAAATCCCTTGTAACCCCCTTCAATTCCTTTCAAACCAAAACAAACTTTAAACCCTTGTTAATAAAGTCTTATTTTGTAATTCAAACTGCGTCCTAATGTAAATGTATTCCTTAACAAGACTTAAAAGTATTCAGAAGTTATTTAAATGGGTAAAATTACTTGTAGAGGAAAAGCACTGAAAGGAAAGGATATTAATTAAAAGATATTAAGTTCTTAGTTGAATCATTTGTTTCAAAAGTATGATCTTTCAGGCGAAGTTAAGGTAAGACTTTTTGTTAATTAAAGACTTGAATAGGTACTTATGTATTCCTACTGTTATATTATAATGTTTCAGACATACCAGGTCTCTCGTTGAGACACAGCAGTCTAGATCGATTTTGTTTAACATTAGATGTGCAATTTCCAGTTATTTTGTAACGTCGTTGTGATATATTTACAGTAACGGAGTAATACTCAATCTGAATGTCGCAGGCTGGGAGCAATAGGCATGTTCAAATTACGAATCAAATCTTGCACTGCATGTTGATACGAATTGAACGTTATTTGGTGTATTGCAAACAATGCAGCCGCCACACGGCTTAAAACGCGAATAAAAGGCAAATGAAGACGCCATATTAAACAGCTAAAACCAAAATGTGGTAACGACATAAGCCGCTTAAGTTCGTCACAATCGTTAGAGGAAAGACCGAAATTGTGCAAAGTGCACTTAGGATGCACTCACCTGGACTCATTTGCATCCGAGATTGCCCCAGGAGCCCGGCTCAGTGCTAAGCGATTTATGTTTGTTAATGTTTAAATTATGTTTCTTCGAGTATAATATACTATACAATGTACGCAGACAAAATGTAGAAGTACGACCATTATAAAAGTGAAATAACTGAATATATCGATTGTAGGCAGCATTGTCAGCAGTCAACTTATCTTGAAAACTGATTATCTTCGGATTGTTTAAAAATTTCCACTGTCCAAAAGTGTTCGGAAGAGATACTTAGTCGTTAAGCGATATCTCTCTTGTCATGAATCTCATATTTTCTTTGTGTTTTGGATTATTTCATTAACTTCCTGAACGGAACAGTAACTTGCAATGTTTTTGTTTATTCGGATCTACGCACCTTAGGACGACGTTGGATCTCAGCACAGGAACCGTCACGTCAGAGCGCATTAGATGAATACGACTTTAACCGTGGGGGGTAGGAGGGGTTATCAATAAATTATTAGTATGAGTATTAAGCTGTCTTTGGACCTGGCTTAAATGCACTAACTGGGAGAGGGGAGATGAACCATCTAGCTCTAATCAGTGAGTGTGAGTGCAGTTAGTCATTTCATCGTCATCATCATATCAGCTGAAAGACGTCCACTGCTGGACATAAGCCTCCCCCAGAGAGTGCCACAATGAGCGGTCCTGCGCCATTCGCATCCAGTGGACTCCCGCGACCTTTACCAGGTCAGGTCAGTCCACCTTGTGGGGGGGCCCTACCCACGCTACTCCTTCCGGTACGTGGTTGCCACTCGAGAACCCTTCCACCCCAACGGCCATCGGTTCTACGTGCAATGTGCCCCGCCCACTGCCACTTAAGTTTAGCGATTCGGAGGGCTAAATCAGTTACCTTGGTTCTGCTGCGGATTACCAGTCATTGAGCCAGGTCTAAAGGCCGCTTAAATGTACGAAACCGATATCGTTCTGTTGCGTCTCGACACGAGACGTCAGTTATGAATGCGTAAAGTAAGAATTATAACGGTTTTTCCCAGTAAAGTAAACAATAACAATAACGTTACCAGTTATGCCGATTATCATCCCCTCCCTCTAGTTATATCCCTATAGGTGATATTGCTTGCCCCCGAATGTCCCGATAAATTGTGTGTCAGGGAGCATTTCCTGAAAATAATGGCCGCCATTTTTCATAGCGATTATACGCGGTATAGATGGACATACGTCATGGTTGTGGCGTATGGGGACTATCGTGTGTGTGCGAATTATTTGGCATAGTAAGAGCATGAAGCAAATGGAATGGACGAAACGAATGACATCTATCATTTACCGTGTTGTCAGTCCGTGAGCGTCTAACAGTATTCGAGTTCGGGTCAAATCGCTTATTTCGGCATTAAAACTTGCAAGAGCAAGCGAAAGAGAAACATAGACGCGAATCCTATTATGCATAAGTTTCTAAGTAGATTTTTCTGTCGCTCATTCTGAGAAATACTACTAACTTGTTATGAGTATCAGCTCAAGTAGGACTAGTGAATATAGGTATATATATACGAGTCATTCCGACCGGTCACTTTGGCACTCTTTGGGGGAGGCATATGTCCAGCAGTGGACGTCTTTCGGCGGATATGATGATGTGAGTCATTTGATAGGTACACGTATTTTTATATACCCTGCTAGGTATTTCGACGATTACAAATGAAATGATTTGGTGCAATATGTTGCGGACAACTTGTGAAGTCGTCGAATATTTGTAACATGATCGTTATATCATCAAGTATGCCACATATCCTTACTTGGCCTATTTAGCACTTTTGAAATTTTTAACTGAAGAAATGAAATTGGAATAGCAATGTCCAAGATATCGCTATATATCACTAAAGTGCCATATGTTCGCCAACGCCATGTCATGCATGAGCCATTAAAAGAAGTTGAATAGACGTTGTCTTTGAAAAATATGAATAAGTTTATTCACAGGAAATTTATCTTCTTATTTACCTTTACTACAGGCAAAGACTACCCTTTTTACAGCAAACGTAGGTACCTACACTATTTAAGTGGCTAGGTTTTCATAAATTTATTCTGAAAGCCCCATTTCATATTCAGGGGCGTGAGGACGCAAATACAGGGTGCTTATTCGCGGTGCAACCTTGTGGTACATACTGTAGCAAAGTACGGTTGGATAAAGTGAGAATAATTGGAAGGGGAAGACCTAGGCGAACTTTCTCCGATCAAATTGGAGAAATTTTACAGAAAGGCCAGGTCAAAAGTACCCTAAACCGACGAGCATGTATGAGAAATGTTATGAAAGTGAGTGAAGCGAAAGTGGTTTGTCAGGATCGTAGCAAATGGAGATCCGTGATCTCTGCCTACCCCTCTGGGAAAGAGGCGTGATTATATGTATGTATGTAATTGTGAGCACCACAAGCAGGTCTTTTGGTCAAATTCTTTATACTTTGTTCAGAACACACATCGTTCAGTCAAGGAGCATTCCACTCCTTTTCGTTGTGTATCAGTTTGTCTTTTGTCTTTAGTGTCCGTAGCAAAGTAACCGCGCACACAATCCCTCGCACACTCGTGCAGTCCTAGCACAAGACAAAACCGCGTGCGAGATAGAGACTATCCGTTTCCTTGAATTAGAACACTTAGAAAGAGATGGGTAACGTATTTCGCGCGCGGTCTTGTGCTAACCGTGCTATTCAGGATTCAAATTTCATTTGAGAGTTTGTCCGTGTCTTTCCACAAAAGTGTAAATTTTCATACTTGTAGTCGCTATAATCTTGACTTTTAATAAATAATAATAATAATAAATAATTTATCTCATTCGAATCTACTGTAGGTGTTTCCTTTCGTGTCTTCACTCTAATACCTTTAAAGTAAAATGTTTTCAAATGAACAACTCGTTTCCGTTTTAATGTCTTTCTTCAGAGGCTTTACAAACATTTAGCGTTGATTGTATTTTATTCTATGATAATATACATCTAATTTAGCCTGATCAAATGTATCACACATGTTATGTTTCTTTTAAGGTGAATTGTCTTGCATTTGATAAAGTTTAGTACGATTGCATTCTCGGTTAACACATTCGAGGTCAAAAAATGCTACGTGTGGTACAGTCGCCATCACATACATCGGAGCAAACAAGCACGTCACAAACATCGGAACACACTCTATTTTCAAGGCATTAGGGTGCATGTGCCGATATTTTTGAACACCTATAGTGTACCGATGTATGTGATGGCGGCTGTACGCTGTAGCGCGTATTAGCAGCATTTTCCCGCTTTGTAATGGAAATCGCTGGGTTGTGCCATCTGCCACTCAATAGCGTGAACATTGTTCATAAAAAGCAGGAAATTCCAATAATTTTAACAAGAACTGTTTATGGACTACAAAAATGATTTTTATTTATTCATATAAGGGAGGTGAACTCCAGCGTGTTCAATCTGAGATCCAAGAGTATTTCAAATGACACAGCGCTGATGTAGGCCATCGTGGAGATTTAGTGGATAAAATTACCTAATACATAGCCCGGAGTTCCCCCAAAAGCTGGACAACTTGCTCGCCTAACCAGTAGTAGCATTAGTACTAGAACAGAGTAGTTACTCGTATCGGGAAACAGCCCACCACACTGAGCGCTTAACCCAAAACTGCCAAAAAAGGGAAGTGTTAAATAAAATTTAAAGTTTCTCAGAAAACAGGTGCGAGCGCCGGGCGGTCCTCGCATTTGTTTATACGGGACAGCTCTTTGATGTGCGGATACAGACAGACGGACGGATTTTATGGCGTGATAACGGCGTGTTGGAACAATATGCTTGACAATACAAGGGGGCTTTTTGACGTGGTCTTACGATTGCTCTATGGCGATCACGTTGTCAATTAGATGACATGTTTGTCATGAAACTTCTTTTGCGATGCTCAGTTATCTCAAAACGTCTTATTTTTGCCAGTCAGACATTTTATAGGTAGGTACTCCCTAATAATTAACACTTTGAAAAGTTGAAAAAACCTCAATATTTCAAAACCGGCTGAAACGATTTTGTTGAAACGTAGCTAATAGGAACCATGTTGCGCACGTCAAAAAAGGCGCCTTAAAATCGGTCCGTTCGTTTAGGAGTTACGAAGCCACAGATACACAGACACGTCAAATTTATACCTAACAACCCTCTTTTTGCGTCGGGGGTTAAAAATAAGGTCGAATTGCATTTTGGAAAAAGGAAAATAGCCAATTGTACGATATCTACCAATTGATTCAATATTTTGAACTGCTGAGCCCTTGCTCCAAAAGTCCTTGTTTTATAATTTAACTCTCTACAATGTTAGTACACTATTGCGAATATGCAAATCCATCTTGAAACAACTACCAGGCGGAGAAGAAGACACTCGGCCAACTATGCAAACAACCTCAGAGCATAGAATACTAGAGAGAGGACAAGCCGCCGGCGGCCGTGTCGCAGCTGTTAGCTCAATGGGCATACTCTGCCATACGTGCATGCGTGCTGATCGCAGAGAATATTACGTTTTTTCCCAAAATGCCTGATATGATGCGCGTTTATGGTCAAATAAGCGTGTAGGTATACAAGTGTGTGTGTTTAAGATGTGTGCGTGCTTTGTTTTGTCAATTACTTGTGCGTTGTGTGGGTTAATGAACTTGCGACAGGCGTACTCTATACAAATCGGCCGGCATGTCCGATCTCCTTATATTCATACATCTGTGCAAACAACCTTTCTCAACACGTCTAGTATAATTTGACCCCAACATTCGTAACAGTTATGAACAATTGGTGGGCAGAATTATACTGGTACGCCTCAGGTGCGTTGTCGGTAAGTGTTGTTAATACCAGCCAGGTTCAAAGCGGTCAAGACGTCTGGTGTGATCTTAAACTTGATCTCTAAACCACTACCAATTTGCATAGACAAATCAATTATATATTAAAAGCAATTATATTTTACTGCATCTTTCTTTGATTTATTGCATTATAAATGGCATGTACGTATACAGATTATAGATGACAGTGATAATGATAACGCCTCTTTAGCCACCATGTCAATAAAACATGCCGATTTTGGGCTCCTATTTTAAGTATCTAGTTATTATTAATATATCGATGGGTAATCGGAGATACAGTAGAGTTCATAAATATATGGACCTACTACGTTCTTAAATGTCCAAAAATATCCAAGCAAACTTATTCAATTCATTTATTAAATCAGATTACAAGTTCCATTATTTGTTAAGTAGAACGACTATGTATTTAAGTACTTAGAATATCAGAAATGCAATACAATACAATAAAATACAATATAAACTCATTCAATATTCATTAATTCATTATTCATTCATTATGTAATGATGTTTTTATTTTATGCCCTTAACAATAGAATCTTGTGCCATACGTTCGAACTCGACTACCTACTTATAATCGTGATATACCTAACCAGATCGTCAAATTAAGTCAATAATGCAGATAAATCGTACTCCAATTTGACTAACTAATGGTATAACATAGGGAAATTAAGAAATGACGCCGTAAAAGGCCTATGCACACCGCAATATGTCGGATATGTAACAACAATGAAGGTAATGTCGGCGCAAAGTTGTTTATGCTAAGAATCATACGAAAGCCGATGTCGCAGACATAACGTCGCCTCACGGATCTCCTTAAACGCTCGCAGCATACCAATTCATTAGATCCACCAACAGCACATAAATCTCTAACTATGGCTGTATCGTTGCAGACGATATATGGGCGAAAGTTTAAATTTCCTCCCGCCACGTAGTCAACTTTAAGAGAGATTAACTTGTACGTGAGTAGGTACAAATGAGACAGTGTTTTGAATTGTACGAAGTTGTACCAAGCTCCGTTAGTGTTTTGTTTAGCCACACTTGCCGTGCCATGAACTATCAGCATAATTATTGGCAGAATATTTCGTAGTACGTTGCTGTTTTACATGGTAAAGGAAAAGCAAAACACTCTCGTACGTTATTATAACGCTACTGTGCCCATAAGTAACGCTACTTTGTGAGGATTTTTTGACTTCATTTTGAGATTTACAATTGAAGGCATTGTTCTGTTCAGTAGGTTCGGGTGAGTATCCATAAGATGTGCTAAACTGTGTTTCCATAAACGTGAAACTTAGCTGATAAGCGTGCGAGTTGTCAAATATATGAAAACACGGTAATTATATGGTGGATACACATCCTTAGGCTTGGAGAGCGTAGAAGCGACCGCATAGACTATTGCTTATTTATTACCTACTTTTCATGATATCCATAGAGTTCTTCAGAGAAATTAGTATTTTCAAAGCGTCTAGTACAACTTACTGCCAAGTCGCTTCGTGCACTACTCAGCGATTCCTATCTCAATCACACAGTGCAAATTAGAACGATAAGGATAGATTTTCTCATCATTGCCGCATCATTAGGCCCAGCACCGCTGTAAAGACGCTGCTTGGTCTTAAATTTTTTGATAAAGTACCCATCAGCAACAATAAAATGTATAGACATACCTAGACATCATTTAATAGTAATTAACGCTAAACTTAAGTGGCAGTGGGTGGGGCACAATTGCACGTAGAATCGATGGCCGTTGGGGTGGAAAGGTTCTCGAATGGCGACCACGTACCGGAAGGCACGGCGTGGGTCGCGGGAGTCCGCTGGATGTGGGTGGCGCAGGACCGGTCACTTCGGCACTCCTTGGGGGAGGCCTATGTCCAGCAGTGGACGTCTTTCGGCTGATATGATGATGATGATGATTTGTTAGTAACAAGGTATTACAGGTAAGGTATACCTACCTCATTAAATATAACATTAGAATTACAACGAAAAAATTGGTCTAGGTTTCTTCGTGTAACCATAGTCTCCGTGTGGTCATTGGATACCAAAAGCATTGTACTAGTTTTACTAATTACGATCATGAAGTGTTTTTCAAACATAACAACACTAATGTTTTTGCGTTTCAAAATTGTATTCCCTCGAAATCGCAAGACGATTAACGCACGATTTTTCTACTTTATCTTATTTGGAATAGGGTATAGATCCATCTTCATTAAACCAAACTTTCACTAACTCTTTGATACCGTTACAAATCGCAACAAACAGGCAAGGAAGCCGCCAATGAATCAATCTCGTCGGTAATTAACCGGTTACGACGGCACGCGTCTCAAAGGCAGCGCGCGCGCAGGAATGCGCGTGACCGATGCAATTAGTTGGTCCTTCGAGCCGGATGTTTTTGCAGCTACGTACCAACTAACTGAGTTATTAACCTATATCATTACCAGAGAAATTTCAGTCTTAAGGGTTTGATATAAAGTTCAGTTTAGGCTTGAATACATAAGATATTTGCTTGAAACGAAAACGTCATAGATGGTGTTGGAGATTGTTGGAATTTGCGCCCTATAGTTGAATTTTCAAGGTTTGGTTTCGATTGTCGGGGTTGTTTCTGGATGTCATCCAGAGATTCCTTGAGCAAATATTCGCGTTGCGTTTTGTTTTGACGCACACCTGAATGGCACCTGCTCCCGTTATTCATTAGGTCTGAACTTTGCTGTGGAATTTGGCGACGAGTTTAGATGGCATTCCGTTTTTAATTAGTGTCTAGTCTTGTTGACAGACGTGATATTCATGAAAGTTACGTTTTTGGAACGGGCGTCGATAAGACCGTTAGTTTCTAGCATTCAATCTTCAATATTGTAAGCTCTTTTACAAATCTGGAAAAGGCGCCGCAAAAAACTCCCTAGCGTCTTTTATAAGTACTGTTTCGTCACAGCTGTCGAATGCGTATGCCTGGCCAGGATGTGGAATTTTCCCCAAAGTCAGGAATACTGATTAAGTTTTATAAAACAGTTGATATTTTGAAATGGAATTACTTCTTACGTCATGTTAGCAAAATGCTGTTAAATTGGAATTCGTATAACGGTGTGCGATCAATGAAATGATGTTGTACTGCGTACAACGTAACGTATATACTCGTATGAAACGTCATTGTGTGTTACCTATAGGCTTAGCGGATACAGCCCTGACGCGCAAGACCTACACCAGTAGGTTACCATGGATAATCTTCATTATCCGCCAAAATAACACTGGGATAAGCCTGGTATAAGACTAGATCGTATTACTGATAATTTTCAATAAATACAGACACTATACTTGTCATATATAAATGACCCTTTGTATTGTATCCGAATTTAAATGTCTTCCTTAACTATTGTTTAACGCGTTTCATTTGAATAAGAAACAATTACATCAGTCAAGGGACGGACCGTGACTGAGATCACAAGACAAGGAACTCATTTGTTACTCACTTTACGGAGAAACGGGCGGTTTCTAGACGGTTTTTACAAATGCTTTAAAGCAGGTTCTAATTTGTCTAAAAGTCAATCATAATCATCGACATCATATGACGTCCACTGCTGGACATAGGACTCCCCCAAAAAGTACCAAAGTGATCGGTCCTGCGCCACCCGCATCCAGCGGACTCCCGCGACTTTTACCAGGTCATTATGGTCTACTGACGCTAACACTAAAAGTTAATGGTTGTACATAAATGAGAACAATACCGGTTTGATTTGAAAAATAGGTAGCCGAGTGCGCAACTTAGACAGCACTGAGGGTTTATAGGGCTCAAATGTGTGCCCTCTTTCAGGCGCTTGAGAAGGACGAATTATCGAATACAATACAAATACTCTTTAAAACACTACAGAACAACATCAACTTACAACTAGGGGTAATCAACAGGCGGTCTTATCGCTAAAGAGCGATCTATTCCAGACAACATTTGGGTAGCTGAGAAATTAATAAAAGAGAACAGTTAAGGAGAATAATGAGACAGAGTTAATTATTAAGGGACAAATTAATTAAGGGGAGAATAACGACATAGAGTTTACTCTATGTCACTACTACGTGGACTACCACCGATCGAATTTAGAGTCACAAGACCTTTGACGGACATCTCTTTGGCCACTTTTGAGTCAGATCTTGAATCTCGGCAAACAAAGAAGATGTACTGTATGCGAAATGACATACAACAAAAACAAATGACAAATACTTACTCCACTTTACCACTACACCATTAAATATTAAGTTGTGTATTTTTTTTTATTGACATGTAAATTAAATACATGTACATTTATTAATCTGTATCTGTATCTAATGTTAGTTTGTAGCTTGTTGTTGTAGGGGGTAACGTACGAAACGATTTTAAATTATAAAAACGTTTTCACCAGTCTATAGAATGGATTTTCGGGAATTATAACATAATTGGTATATTTTCTATAACATAGGTATGTGCGTCCCTACGGCACGACCAGCAACGATGTTTTTACAAATAACTTTTGCTGAATATACCAACTCTAAATAAAAAACGTTACAAAATAAACGCCGCGTTTCTCACATTCCAACCATCCCAGTAGGGACAGACGGGCGTAAAGATCTTGTCTCCGTAATAAGGGTCATCTGATGGCGCCGTGTGTAATTGAATTCCCCAAGTTTGATTAGTTGGATACGTTACGATTATTGCCCTACTGTTCTTTGTCAAGATTATGGTTTAGCGGCCTCTAGGGATGTTGGGCCGTAATTAAACGTACAGGTATGATTGCGAGAAATAAGGCTCTTATAGGACACTTGGAAAGCCTTATTGATGCTGATGCTACAAGCTATGGTTAATGTCTGGGGGAAGCAAGTTACCTACTTCGCGGTAGATATCGCTAGGAGCCTTCCCAAAGCGGCGGTCAGTTCAAAAATAGGCAAAATGTGTTCACATGATTTCTGGACGAGCCCTAAGATTGAAGATCACATGTATGATAAACGATTCGTTATGTGCACACAAGATCTCAATGTCAACCTGTACCAATATTAGCAGAAGAATGCAAATAAGGTTTGCATGACATAGATCCTAAGAAGCTACGGTAGTACGATGGTTTGACAATAACAGCGGCATACTTGAACCAGTAGACTACCGTAGATTAAACGTAGGTACACAATTCCTACAAACTTCGTGCATTTTCAAGACTTCAGCAAGAGCAGTAAATGATAATAACCCTTTCAAACCATTTCAACTGCTCACTCGATCAAACAGCCAACTATAAAACTAAAATACAAGAGCTTTAGCCGTTCGATGCCATATTCTAGAAACAAAAGACGTTACCATCCAGCATTTCCCTTTTAACGTAAGTCTTTTTGAATTTGGATTGCAGTATTTTAGTTGGAAGTTTCATTAGAGTTGGTGCAAGTTGCCGCTGGGTCCGTCTCGACAAACAGTTTGACATCAAGACAAGAAGATGTGCTACTGGTGGACAGAGGAACGTATTTAAGCCCTTTTGTTGAAGCGGTATCGGTAGAGCAGTTGACGGTCTGTGTTTGAATTGGAGTTGGAAGTGGACAGTATTGAGATTTCTCGAGAAATAATAAGAGGGAGTGTTTTATAGGAAAATTTTACGGTCGGTAGTTATGAGTCCGTTTAGTCGTCCGGGTGTAATCACTAGCTTTATTCCAATTGGATATCTACGGGGTGGGCCCTGTAACAGGAGCAAATATTCAAAAGGACGCTTCCTGACAGCATCTGCAGTAACCCCTTGTGTCTCATTTGCTTTATTTTTTTTTTAATTCGGAGTAATTTTGATCTGAAGTTATGACCTACAAGTAATGTATCTTGGCACCACGAGATCATAGCACAGCAGTCTATGCAGATTTTGAGGTAACATCATGTAATGAGTCATAATACTTTTTGCATTTTTGTTTGTTATTTTAAAGATATTTTTGTGATTTTTTCATTTCTATTTAATTATGTTTGTTTTTTAAATAAAAAAGTTACTCAAAGCATTTAAGAAGAGTAAAAAAATACATGCATACTGATTTTGCAAAAAAAAAAATTTTTTTTTTTTTTTTCAATTAAAACCACTCGGAAATAATTGTTCACAACCTTAATAAACTACCGTTTAATTTTCTGCTCCTGTTACATGGGCCACCCTGTATATAGTTGGTTAATTTTGGCCAAAGGACCCCGCAGCAAACATGGCGAAAAAGTGGTTTCAGTCAAATCTCACGAAATTTTAGTATGGTGTAGATTCAAATCTCCAGTTTAATTTTTTTAAATAAAAAAAACCACTCTTTCCTCATACTTGCTGCGGGGTCCAGCATCGAAACAGTATTTAATTTGTAATCTGACTGTTCTCAAATTGCAAGTGTTCTCTGGTCGACCAAGATCAGAAGCAATAATTTCTCATCCACAGGTTACTTACTACCTTTTTGTTTATATTCTCGAGTAAGTATTGTGTATTGCCCTCGAAATCCCAAGATGTTCATTTACTGTATTTTTTTTATCAACCAATTAACGTGCAACATTAACTCTGCAAATTAAACACCAACCAAAAGCTCAACACAAAGCAAACAGAAATCACCGGTATCAGAAAATATGCAGACAAATTCCACCAGAGTAATAGACAGACTACAAAAAACGAAGAACCCCAATCAATTTTACGCGGCAATCGCAGTATTCCCCGAGGGCGGGCACTGTCAGGGATAAATGACGCATTGTGTGAAGCTGGACATTGTCGTGCCGTTTATATTAAAATAGTACAAAAACAACACTAGGACTTGGTTGAGAGAGTCCGCGGAGACCTAGCTATTGAGTCAGTCCAGAGGTTTCGGCTGTGTGATTAATTTGTCGTAGTCCGATTTACATACTGAAGTTGGTTTTTGGAGACATCTAGGAGTTGTTCAAATGGTTTTCCTTGAAATCGCATGACGATTGTCGAAAGATTTGTCTGGTCTTATATGGAACAGGGTGTTAACGCTGTACAGCTTAACTATTAGGAAAACTCGTAGCTTTAAAAATAACGTGCAGATTTTATTACACTTTTCACATGACAGCTAAAATTACATGACTGATAGAAAAACTATAAAATGACAAGGAACACAGCAAAGAGGCCGTCGTCAACAAGGGTAGTAAGTGTAATATAGGTAATTGTAGTATTTTGTAATAAAACCGTTTGGTAATAAACTATTATTACTATATATTATTATTATTATTATGTTAGTGGGAACTGTCGAGGAGCTAAATGCATGTTCATGTGTAACATAGATTATATTTAAGTTACTATTAAGTACATTTAACTCTGTTCGTTCTCCAAATAAAATTAATTTTAAAATGTAAATAAATAGCTGCTACCACTAAACTACCAACCCTTTACTGGTAACAGATAGGAAAAGTGTTTATTGCCAATTTTCAATTAGTTTTTAAATACGAGTAGGTATGTTGTAATAAGTTTACCTATCGGAATCACTAAAAATTGTTTTCCAATTATATCGTCAGTCCTAATTTTCATTTGTCCTAAAAGCCGTATTTCTCTGTAGGCATGACATTTTCAGGATTATTATAAAACAAACCTAATCTAATGGGTTCTACAAGATAAGTATAAAAAAAACCTTTGGGGTCTTCGAGAAAATTGGCTTTTTGCCGAAATGAAAATTCGGACAAGCGATACACATTACATAGTTGGGAAATGAAATTTATATACCTTGTAATAAACCTAAGCCTGATCTTTTATATATAGACCATCGCTAGGCCATACCTTTATTTTGAATACCAGGAAATCATATCAAACGGGAGTACTCCATGAACAGAAATACCGACCGGTCTGCATTCCAGGAATATTCACAACGCTTATTTAAGTAGACGTCTCAGACGAACCAGTAAAAACCGTCCTATTCCGCATAGCTTATATCGGGAGATTAAGTTATATCAGATCCCAGTGATGAGATTAGTTCAGACGGGTTATGAATGGCATAAAATATTTTTTTGGCAAGAGAATTCGCAGCCTGTAACAGATGGATGTGTATCTACGTACTATAGGAGATGTATATAGCAGATACGATTATTTTGTTTTTAGGGGGACGGCACGGCGGAAAATGTATCCGATTCCACGAACCTTTTTAATTGAACAGTGATTGCGCGCGGAAAGTATTGGATGTGATGATTACCTATTGGCATCCATTGCACTGTGGAAACATGTTGTATTTCGAGAATTTAATTAAGGTTTTGTAATGCGTAACTAGGTGCAATGTAAATTAAACGAAACCCAGCTTTATTTAATTAGTTATTGCTGTTATCCTGTAATATCCTGTTTGTCGCAATCGGAAACGACTTTAAAACGTTCGAAAAACTAAGAAATAATTCAGCTACTAAGTCTCATTTTCGGAAAAGAAAATTCATTTATAGTTTTCAGGTGAATTCGTAAGAAGCTCTAATTACAGTTATGTATATAAACACATAAATGAATCTCGCAACCATCTCTCGCATCTTCAGGGCCCGTAAATTGGGTCTACGTCGGCATTTCATCTGTTTCAGGGTCCGAATAATGCTTCGGTGGGAAGGGAGCTTAATTAATAGAAGCCAAATATTGGCAGAATCCGTTAAGGCCAAGTCAAAACGTAAGTTTTATTTATTTCATTAATGTATTGAAGAACAACAGATAATAGATACAAGATTATTTATATTTAATCTGAGAACAAATGAATACTAAGAAAAGAACAAATTGATTACTAGGTACCTACTTTTTTTCTTTTTATCTATCCAAATATCATAAACCCTCCATGATGTGTTCAAGAACCGCACATTATGACCACCATAAAAATAGGCTGTTTTGTTAAAACAAATTTCTTAGCTGTGAAAATGTTATTATTGCTAAATAATAACATCGATTTCGATAATATTATTGCATTCAAATTTCGAACATCTCTGAAAAACACAGGAATTTGATTTGACCTCTATTCTAATATCAGTCGAGATGACGTTTAGCTCGAAATGAACTGTCAATTTGCATACCAATTTGACAAATGTCGCACGTAAGTAAGATATCGAACGATATGACAGATGAAGCTGACTCTAGTTTGTCTCTGAATTTAAAAAAAAACCATGACAGCTGCCAGAAAACAACGCTGCGATACCGGTCATAATATGCGGCTCCTGAATGCATCATGGAGGCTTATGATATTTGGATAGATAACGTAGTGTATGTAACTGTATTATTAACCCACACTCGTGTTTAATGCCCTTCATTATGCACAGTCACATAAAGTACTATTTTGTCTCTTTTTGTAAATGCTTTGTTTGTGCGAGGTGTGCAATAAAGAGTATTTGTATTGTATTCATAACAAGCTTTCTATTAATTTGCGATGTATGTAACTAACTATGTATGTCCCTATGCTATGTCACTATGTTTGTTCGGGAGAAATCTTGCAACTCAATTTTGAAGCCGATTGAGTTGAAATTTTGGTTAAAGATATAGTATGGATTACAATTCAATATTATGGTCCCATCGAGCTAATATGATAATGAAGACAGAAGGCGGCCATGGGAATTCAGTACTTAACCGACGTAACCCCGGTGAGTTTGGGCTCGTTAGAATCGTCTCAATCAGTAGGTAGTTGATGACGGTATACAGAAAAGCACAGTCGATTATAAAAGCTTGTACCAAAAATTATTTTTTGACTGAAACTTATACAATTAAACTTGTTACAGATATCATTTTGGATAAGAAAATCTGGGCCGCGATTCCATCTACAATCATTGACAGAAAGGAGCGTGTCTCATACACTACTTTCATACTTACTTTTCTTTCTTTCACTTTCTTCCTTTTGTCATATTGCGCTGCTCATAACCACTTTCCTCAAAACAACGAGAGTAGCGCTACGAAATCATTGACACTGAATTTGTTAAAATACTAGGATACCCAGGTATGAATATGACAGATTTATAATATTCGCTACTTCGCCTTAATAAAGCAGGTATCCATAGAAATAAAACATCTATTGTGCAGCTTCCTTATAATTGTTTCAATCTCGACGGTAATATTTAACTAAGGATTATTCCCCCCAAGACGGAGTAAACGAAAAATTCAATCAGAACCATTCTAACCCTTCAGTTAATCAATGACAATACACTGTAAACTACGCGACAGGTTAATTTAGTCTAGCTATTGGAATATTAACTGTATTTTAAGACAATAAAGTCAATTTTAGGATAACAAGAATGTTTGCTTTTAATTTTTGGAAATAAAGCGATTTTGAGCACGTTTTCGGAGTAAATCAATTTCGATTGGAGTAAAACGTTGAATTATTAAAATAAATTGCTTATGTGCAGCTTTTATACGCAAAAGAGCTTATTATAAAAACTTTCGGAAAGTAATTTAAGTGATTGAACTTTTCCATTAGAGAACTTAAACGAGTTTTAAATAAGTAAAAAATCAAAATTGTGGGACAATCTTACACAACTCGATCTTTGTCCCAAACTAAGCAAAGCTTTTACTATAAATAGAGACTACATGTTCGAATCCAACACCACATAGGTTTATTTACGTACTTTTAAATTACGCTTTTATTAATAACATCATGGAAGGTAAGGTAGAAGGAGTTATTATTTGACATACTTACTTGTAGTTAAGTTTAAATGATTTTGAAAATTAAGTTCTTGATAATTGATATTGATAATTTATTATAACAGACTTAGTATTTTTTTTCAATTTTACGATTTACATATTATTAGTTAAGTTTAATAATAAGAAGTGCTAATTAGGCGTAGGGATGTGACGGCCCCATCGCCCACCAGATTTCTGGTGCAATCAGTCAACGTAAGGCAGCTTGTGGCGGGCTGTTAGAGAGTAGCGACCCTACGTACCTGAGTGCTCCTGGGGGTGTTCTGTGGTCAGGCTGAGCCGATCGGGTGGTTGGTTGGACAGGCCCCCCACCTCTGGCTTGCCTTAACTGGCTGTCCAGAGTGGAGTCGCAAGAGCTGTTGCTCGAGGGTAGATGTGGACACCTAAGTGGCGAGTTGGCTATATGTTTAAAGTCCAGTGCCACCTCTCTACCCCCCCAGCCTCTCTGACTGGTGTTGCCCTTAGGTCATTTTTTAATGTCGCTATTAATAGGGGCCCATCTAGCAGTTGGCGAGTCACCGTCTGCCAGAGATAAAAAATGAGACAGTTTATTAGGCAGGCGTCCGATGTTTCACCCAATAGCCCAGCCACTAGTCCATTATTTTCACCCAATAACCCGTTTTCTTTAGATTCCATCAACCAGCAATAGTCCCTATACACCCCAGCGGGTGCTGTCTCTGTGTGCGTCCCATGACACGGGCAGGGACAGCATCCGCTCGGTGTACTCCTTGCATTTCATTAAATTGTCAAAAGGGCCTTTACGTGTTGTCTCGGTTGGTACTTTGTAGGTACCTAGCCCCACGGACGCCTCCCAAAGGTCATTGTCCCGTGAGCGGGAAAAAAGTGCTAAAAATTCAAATTTATAATTTATTGTAATAAACTTAGTTTTTTTTGTTTCTATTTTTAGGATTGACGTGTCATTTCAGACACAATGTATATTGTTAACTGAATAGAATATATGAATATAAATAAACCAAGCGAAGAAGGGGAAGACCAAGGATAAGTAACAATAAACAAATAAAAGAAACAGTAGCAGTCACGTCGTATAAAGAGGTCAAGGAGGCGGCCCTAGACAGAGTCAGATGGAGGGAGCTACACCGACAAGAGTCTAACCCTTAAATTTATGATGATGATCTTATGCGTAACAGACTGTAAATCGAAATAATCTTCTTCTAAGAAGATTATATGACGTTCTAGCACGATACCCAGTTTCTCAATTCGTCTGTATGTTTTTTTTTTTATGTGTGTATGTTTATTATTTATTATTATTTTGTTTGTGGGCCTTAATATGCCGCTTCGACCAGCAAGTGATCTATTGTGGCAGCCCTTGTTTTAGAGTTCACCGTTAAGTCCCGTTGCCTCCAGGAAATTCCAGATTCTTTGGGCGGTGATATGTTGTACTTCTTGTGGGTGCATTATGTGCCGCCCTAGGTAGGTACTTCTTTTATGCATGAGTGGTCCGCAGGAGCAGAGAATGTGCATTGCAGTCTCCTCTGTCTCCTGGCAGAACCTGCAAGTTGTGTCCTGCTTCATACCCATTTGAAACAGGTGTTTGTTTAATTTGCAATGTCCTGTCAGGATTCTTGTCACTGCGCAGGTTTTGTGCCTTTTGAATTGTAATAACTCTTTAGACAGCTTACTATTGAACCCTTCGATCAGGGCTTTAGCTTGTTTTTGTGTGTGTATGTTACGCGATAACTCCGTAATTTATGAACCGATTTGAAAAATTATTTCTTTGTTTGAAAGCATATACTTCCAGACTTAAAAATCTGTAACTAATGATGCTTTATTCAAAACCCATTTCGGTAATTATCAATGCTCGGATTTCCCGGTGCAACACGGAGTGAATTACCCCAAACTTTATGTTAATATGGATATGCTCCGGGATTCCGGGACTTGCATTTGTATTTGGAGGACAGTGATTCTGGTCATATTACATGAAATAAAATATATGAATAAGAATAAATAAATAAGAATCGTTCCTAGTGGATTCAGGGATGTAAGAGGTCATGAATACTCCCTATTACTTAGGTACTAGGTTATATGCAACTGTAAACCTCTGGACGTAGTAAATCAGCATACCTACCTTGGTCTAGTAATTGATAGCAAGTTTAACTGGGGCCCTCATATAGATAACGTATGCAAGAGACTAAGAGCCATTCTAAGCAACTTAAGCATACTTAAACATAAAATGCCTTATAAATACACTTCGACTATTGTATATGGCCATGGCTGACTCGATAATAAATTATGGAATATCTTGTTATGGAAGAACCTATAAAACTTACCTACAGCGAATATACAATATACAAATAAGAATGTTGAAAACCATTGTACCGCTCAAAATTAAATACCAGTTTAAAAGTAATTATGATAAATTATTCCAGCACTGTAAAGTATTAAATGTATTTGATAAAGCCAAAATGGCCGTTATAATAGAATAAAGCCATAACCTGGATAAAAATAAATAATTAGGTATAAAAGACCCGCTACATTTCGTGTACTAGAAAAAAGTAAGAACTTCACTGTACCAAAAAGTACTAATATATATGGATAAAGAGTATGGTCCAGTCACTTACCGCATATCCTAAATAGTTTACCCAGTGAGGTTATAGGTATTATAGAGAATAAACCACAGAAGATCAAATGTACCCTGAAGAAGATCATGTGTGATAAGTAAAATAATAGAAAATAAATAAATAAATACTGTTATGCGAACACTTATATTATATAAATAAGTTAAGTTATATAGATTAAACTTAGAAATGTGATAGATAATAGCTAAGCTTAGCAAATAATCTCAAAAAATTGAGATTGCGCTAAGCAATTAGTAGACATACTTGTAACAATTAAATTAATGCAATAAACAGTTTAAATTTTACATTTTTTTTATATAATTTTATAGGTTTACACCGTGTCATACCCCGGACCATTGCTTGACGATTCTCAATTCAAAAACCTTATAAGGCTTTTTGACCACGCCAAAACCTAGCGAGTTTCAGACACTTACTAGGTTTGTAATGGCTAAGGTGAGTTAGTTACTATGTTTTTAACTGGTAAAGTGATTGTTCTAATGGTAGTTGCTAGGTTTCGAGGTATTAAAATCTCGGCAATTATGATGATTTTTAAGCTGGTGTCTCCGTAAATTGGTGAGGACTTAGGCAAAAATATGTTAAAATACTATTTCAAAATGAAAAAGCGACCAAGTGCGAGTCGGAATCGCCCATGAAGGGATCCGTAAAATAAATTGCGGTGTACGATTTATGACTTATTAAAAAAAACTGCTTACTAGATCTCGTTTAAACCAATTTTCGGTGGAAGTTTGCATAATTTTTTTTTAGTTTTATCATTCTGTTATTTTAGAAGTTACATGGTGGGGACACACATTTTACCACTTTGGAAGTGTCTCTCTCTCAAACTACTGCGTTTGAAAAAAAATGATACTAGAAACCTCCATATCATTTTTGAAGACCTATCCATAGATACCCCACCACACGTATGGGTTTGATGAAAAAAAAATTGAGTTTCAGTACAGTGGACCTACCAGTGCACAAACCACGTGGTGGTGGTATGGTACGGAACCCTTCGTGCGCGAGTCCGACTGGCACTTGGCCGGTTTTTGTATTACTGTTTTGAATATACATCTATAAGCTAGCACGTACCTTGATCAACTTGTTCTGGAGCTTGGTGACGGCCATGCGCTCGCGCTGCGTGCGCGACCTCTCTTCTTCCAGCTGGCCTTCCAGCAGCTTGATCCGCCTTTCCAGCAGCTCCTGGAACAAAGGAACACGTTGTTTTAGATTGGATTAGATTGTCAACTAGATATAGGTGTAGTATAATGTGTCGACGCTGGATGCGGGTGGCGCAGGACCAGTCATTTTGGCACTCTTTGGGGGAGGCCTATGTCCAGCAGTGGACGTCTTTCGGCTGATATGATGATGATGATGATGATGATGATAATGTGTACAATGATGCAGTGCAGAAGTGCCGATGCAGAAGAGTTCGTCCATTAATTAACAAGTACGAGCATTACATTTATTTTGATATTTATTACATGCTTAGATCAAATGACTAAAAGTAATAGGAACAATATTAGTACTGTTTAATGTAGTTTATTTTCATTGTTAAATAGAAACCCTAAAAGGTTTACATTGTAGAAAAAAAGGGCACTTAAAAGGGTACTTAATGTGGAATATTTTCAAAAATGATGGAACTATGATACAACTAGTATTCAACGTTATTGAGTTTTTATCGATAACATTATTTCCTTACAAATGGGAGAACCGACAAAACTGCTCTGACTAGACGAAAACATATGCATCTGGGAAAAGGAAAGTTTACGTACATATTATATCCAGTTATACAATCTATATAAGACAGGAAGAGACGACAATATAAAGATCTCTCTGGGACCAAAGAGTAGCTGCTCCGAAGTTGTTATGCCACCGATTTAAGAAACTTTGATAGCGTGATTAAGAATATGTCTATTTATAAATACAGTTAACAGAAGTGACGCCCTAAAGGCTGACGGTGCACTTTACATAATCATACTCAAAAAATCGAAATCAAAACATTTTACAAGTTAAAGTGCAATTTAAAATAATAAAATAAGGGGGCTAAAATTAAGTGGTCCAGCCGGCAGAACATTAAAGTGTTTAGTCAGTTTTTGCGGAACTTTAACACCAACCGTGGTCGCGGGCGTAAAAATCGTGGACTTAAAGAAAAGCTACGAAAAGAAAGCAAAGAGCGCTCACCATTGAGCCCGTTTACTCACAAAATTGCTCATTAAAAGACGCCATTTTGTTTTTTTATTGTTGCTCCCTTGGCGAACAGCTTAAAACACAAAATACCAGTAAGCCAGGGAAGCCAATTTCTTCAGTGTTTATGGAATCACCTCGGAGTCTGTCTATTTGTTTTTTAATCACAGATATTTTAAAACTTGTTAAGAATATAAGAAAACTAAAAGACAAATGAGAAAAGTGGTCAGTGGTTTTCAAAAACAATCGGCAAAATGTCGTCAGTGATTCTGCCTATATTTCATGATAACTTAAATAGAGATATTAAGAGATAGATAATAGGGATGTTGTCTCATAGTCAAAATCAGCAACTGTTTATGAAACGTCAATAACGCTAGTATGCTGCACTATGCAGTTTGTAGGGAAATAGATAGAAGTTACATCACGATTTTCTACAGACAATAACATAATTACTAAGACTGTCCGTCCGTCTATCTATATATCTGTCCGTCTGTCACCAGGCTCTATCTCTTGAACCGTGATAGTTAGACAGTTGACATTTTCACAGATGATGTACTTATTTTTGTTGCCGCTATAACACCAAATATAAAAAAAACAGAATAAAATAAATATGTAAGGGGGCTCCCATACAACAAACGTGTTTTTTATTGCCGTTTTTATAGATAATGGTACGGAACCCTTCGAGTGCGAGTCCGACTCGCACTTGGCCGGTTTTTTTATTGCTTTTTCAATTTAAAAATCTTTAAACTGGAAAAAATAAGTTGAAGCTTGATCTTTTCCGACTATTTTCCTGCGTTTTGCTAATGTAAGACTTTTTTACAGTCGTCAACTACCGAATTACCGAACGGCCCCAAGAAAATTAGTTCCACTGTAATTGTCTCCCCTCTCCAGCAGTAACTTACGGGAATTTTCTTGATTTCAAAATTAACGACTGGGCCATAATTAGGAGTTTGAAAGGCCATTCCCGGGTTTAATGTCCCGGGCTGCATTTATTCGCCAATTTATTGTTTTTTGGCTTCTCTCATATTTAAATGTGAACACGTTTGACCTCTTTTGAGAAGGTAAACTGCTAATATTCAGCATAGCTGGCTCGTCCCATAGGTCGACGCCCTGGGGCATCCTAGATATCGCTGGAGCGACATGGTACAGGCGGGTCTGCGTGAACTCCAAGTTACTAATTGGCAAGAGTTAGCGCAGAACCGAGAAGAGTGGGCACTCGTGTCAGAGGGCATGACTCACTTTGGGTCGCTAAGCCAACGGAGTAAGTAAGTTAGTAATATTCAAGTTATTTCTTGTTCATTTACGCAAGCATTCTAAAACTTAGGTTATAAATAAATGCAAAGGTAAAGGTAGGTGGGGTAGGTAGGTAAGGTAGAGTAGGTTAAAAAATGGCTTTTACGAGGTTTCTGAATTCCAGGAGTTGAATGTTAATGTTAAAACACGAACGCAGCTGTTGAATAACTAGTTAAATTATCAAATTAAAGACATTTAAGTTATATTTACTTAATTATATTCTATAGAATTAATATACTTATTTAAGCACTAAGGAATGAATTTGTATAAATTAAATTATACTAATTTAATAATTGTAATATTTTGACATGTATTTTTTTTTTATTATCAATAAATGATACGCGTCCTACTCGTGATCGGGCATTCTGTTTGTGGAGTCCGGTCTGTTACGCTTGCATGGGCATAGTACTAGCACGAGAGACATCATCCTGTTCTTGACAGGTTTTTTAATTTTTTTTTAGTTTTTTTACGGGACAATCTTACACAAATACAACCTAGGCCCACGGTAAGCTCAATAAGGCTTGTGTTGTGGGTACTAGGCGATGATATATATAATAGATAAATACATACATATAGATATTTACTTAAATATACATATATAACATCCATAACTCAGGAACAAATATTCGTGGTAAATACACAAATAAATGCCCTGACCGGGATTCGAACCCGGAACCTCCAGCTTCGTAGGCAGAGTCACTACCCACTGGGCTACGGAGGCCGTTAAAGTGACCCTATACATCTCCGACAATATTAGTAATGTACCTATTTTTGTGCTTTGACGCTTAGAGACTCTAAGATCATCAGAATAATTATTATTAATTGTACCTGGACGCTCAGAGACCTTATACTATACATCTCTGATATATAAACTTCTTGTTAGTTCTGATAGAGACCTTGTATCTAATGTAATGGATATTTTTTTGTAATATTGTTTTTATTTAGTGAAGAAAGTTCCAAGTTAAAATATATTTATTATTTATAGTGTGTTAAATGTCTGGTTTATTATTGTTAAATATTTACCGTTAGCTTTTCGGTGAAGGAAAACAGGTGAGGAAACCGGTCTAATCCCAATAAGGTCTAGTTTTCCCTCTGGGTTAGAAGGTCAGATGGCAGTCGCTTTCGTAAAACTAGCGCCTTTGCCAAATCTTGGGATTAGGTGTCAAAGCGGACCCCGGACTCCTTTAGGCCACAACCGGGAATAACGCTAGGAGCATGATGATTGTTTTTATTTAGTGACATTTAGTTATGTTAAACTGCAACTTCCAAATAACTATAGTTGTAAGATTTATATATATTTTTATTGTAAATTATTGATTGACATGTTTCCTTGTGGCCTATTTGTAGAATAAATTTAATGTTTGAATTTGATTTTTGAATGAGTATGAGTATGAGCTACCTTCCCGGTGAAGTATACCGCACTGAACCATCGTGGGGACAACTGCTCTGTTTTCTAATGTGCCCAGCAGTGGGACATAGGTATATAGGCTGATGATGATGTTGAATAAGTTACGTTATGTTTTTAAGTGTGAGTAACTGAAGTGGCATTGTAGTAACTGAAGATCTTTTCTGTTTACGAAATTTAGTTAAGGTACGATTCCACGTGCAACTCGCGGTGCCCGTGTTAGTCGCTTTTCCGGTGAAAGATGTATATTTTATTATTCTCAAAGAAATATACATTTCACTTGCTTGCACTTGCACTAGTTGCTTTTGCTCAGGAAAACTTAATTCCGTAGTTAAAATCATTTATTGCTACTTCGCAGAGTATGCATGGCAGTTTAAACAACTTGAATTTTCCAATTCAAGAACAACAGTACAGAAAGCCGTTAATATAAAGACTTGAATAAATTGAAAATGGCTTTTTAATTTCTTTCAAGAATAAATAAATTCGCACGTTTCATGTTTTAAATTCTAAATTAAAAGCAAAAAGATAATGCCTTCTTAAACAAATAGCGTAGCCATTACTTGTCCAACGCACCCACCGGAAGTGACGTCGTATACCCAGCGCCATTAACCGGAAATGCGACCCCGCGCCCTCTGTTGTTCCACCTTTGAAATATGCGTCGCTTTCATTTAAGATAATATATTACAATTTATAATGCAACCTTGCTTTTGGTGTATCTTATCTATCTAGTTATAGCTTTATACTCGTATATACAGGGTATTAGTATTATTCATAATTTAATTTATAAACAAAGTTTAAACCGACTTCAATTCAGTACTTCGCCAAGCCACATAGGTTCGGCGCAGCGCAGACATGTCGCCAGCCCCTAACCCGTGTATTATACTCTGTCCCCGTAAAACTCGTTTATATTGTAGCTCCATACAAACTTTCACCCCTCATTTCCGGTATAAAACTATCCTATGTGCTTCCCTGGGACTCCTATTCTCTCCACAACAAATTTCATGTTAATCGGTTCAGTGGTTTAAGCGTGAGAAGGTAATTTATTTAGGTAATAGGTAATTTATTGATAAAACACGTTCTACATCCGTAAAAACAGACAGGGGCCTCCCTGTCTGTTTTTACGGATGTAGAACGTGTTTTAGTAGTAGTTTTAGTTGTAGAGTAACTTTCGCATTTAATATTATGTAGTAACTACGAATATATACATCCGATTTCAATTTATAACGAAAAACTATCTAAAAAACAATCCCATTTGTCTTCTAACTCCAAAAAATACGATTCAACTCATTTGACTAATGCTCCATAATGAATGCGAAATCAAAATCACTTTCCGCATCCGTATTGCAGTTTGGTGTGATTTAAATCATGACTTATGTGGGGGGTGTCTTTGTCTGGGCGAACTCTTTTGGAAAACTTTGATGTATTGGCGGATTTCATACTGCAATTTAATAATCCGTAAATCAGGTGGGAATTTTAATCCTGTCCAAATTATGTTATCTCCACTTATAATAAAT
This sequence comes from Epinotia brunnichana, assembly GCA_963854355.1. Classification (NCBI taxonomy): domain Eukaryota; kingdom Metazoa; phylum Arthropoda; class Insecta; order Lepidoptera; family Tortricidae; genus Epinotia; species Epinotia brunnichana. The sequence goes on from OY977943.1 coordinate 29,587,077, forward strand.
CTCTAAATTAAAAAAAGAATCAGCCAGTTTGAAACTAAGCTTTGCGCGGTTCGAATGTTCTCAGCATCCCATGAACGGAAAAATATGAAACATTTTATATAGGTACATTATTATTCTAGCTGCAACTTAGGATAGTTTTTATCCGACTGCGACAGTTAATTAATTTTCCGAAATATACGACTTCATTTAATTTTTCATTTATTTTTATTGAAATCAAACGCTGCTCCAACTGTCAGCTATAAGAACCGTCAAATTTTCGTCAAAATGGCGGAATTGCTTTGCCTTTCACTTATTAATAATTTAAATCCCGTCTACGATAGACCTTTATGAGACAAATGCTAAAATATAAACCATAAAAAAATATTCGATTCTGATATGAGAACTTATATGCGCAAATGTCGTTTTATGTCGTAATTTCATAAATGAAATCAACAAATTTGAACAATATAATTAACACGAATTTGTTTTTTTTGAATGACAATGGCACGCGCTCGGCGCTTTCAGCCAAAGTACCTGCGGCGCTACCACGAAAACCGATACTCAATGTTCATATATTTGCATCCCTGTCACTCGAGTATGGTTAGTGCGATAGAGATAGAGATACCCGAATATTTTCGAATTCCGAAGTTCGTGGTTATAGCTCAGGAATCGAAAATATGGTAAATAATCATAATGTATTTTCTCGAAAAAGAATTTAAAATAAATATAGTCAAATGGAGAAAAAAACAAAGCAAGAGGTTATATAGGTAATGATTAAGTTATAAGAGTCCAAAGTTTTAAGAGGGGGTATGTTCTGTCCCTTTTCCGCAAAACGCACCTTCATATGAAACGATTGTTTTTTACTATGACGCTCGAGTATATTGACGTCACAGTCCCTCATCGTTTTCTCACTCTAACAAGCGACATTAAAACGGATGTAGCTTCATAATTTTTTGAGAAATTTGAATGGGAGTTTCATTATCTTCTATCTATCAATACATAATAAATGCCTATGTCCTGACTGACTTATTCACTCACTCACTCACTCATCAACGCACAGCCGAAACTACTAATCTTAGAGAGTTGATTTTTGCACAGTATGTTGCTTTTATAACGTGGGCTAGGGATAAAAAGGGATTTTTGAAAATTCTACCCCTAAGGGGGTAAAATGGGGTGCAAAGTTTGTATGGGAGAACCTTTTTTTTTTGAGCTATAGACTTAAACTTTGTAGAAAAATTAGTTATTAGAATACAAATGAAACACTTTCAGCGTTTTGGAAAATTCCACCCCTACGGGGGTAAAATAGGGGTGCAAGGTTTGTATGGGGGAAACATTTTTTTTTTAAATAGAGGCTTAAAACTTTGTAGAAAGATCAGTCATTAGAATACAAATAAAGAACTTTCAGGGTTTTAGAAAATTCTACCCCTAAAGGGGTAAAATAGAGTGCAAAGTTTGTATGGGAAAAACTACTTTTTTTAAATAGAGACTTAAAACTTTGTAGAGAAATTATTCATTAGAATACAAATAAAGTACCTAGATTCAGTGTTTTAAAAAAATCTACCCCTAAAGAGGTAAAATAGGGGTGCAAATTTTGTATGGGGGAAACAATTTTTTTTTTAAATAGAGACTTAAAACTTTGTAGAAAGATTAGTCATCAGAATACAAATTAAGTACTTTCAGCGTTTTAGAAAATTCTACCCCTAAAAATAGGGGGCTAAAATAGGGGTGCAAAGTTTGTATGTGGGAAACTATTTTTTTTAGCTAGAGTCCTAAAACTTTGTAGAAAGATTATTTAAATACAAAGAAAGTACTTTCAGCGTTTTGGAAAATTTCACCCCTAAGGGGGTAAAATAGGGTGCAAAGTTTGTATGGGAAAAAACATATTTATTTTTAATAGAGACTTAAAATTTTGACGAAAAATTACTTATTAGAACATGAAAAATACTACATTCGGCGTTTTACAAAAATCATTCCCTAAGGGGGTTAAAAAAGGGTGCAAGGTTTGTATGGGGAACACTTTTTCTGAGCTAGACACTTAAAACTTTGTAGAACGATTACTTATAAAAATACAAAAAAAAAGACTTTCAGCGTTTTGAAAAAATCTATCCCTAAGGGGGATAAAAAGGGGTGCAAAGTTTTTATCAGGGAAAGTTTATGTTTTTGAGTTAGATACTTGAAACTTTGTAGAAAGATTACGTATTAAAATACAAAAAAAGAACACAAATCGTTTTAGAAAATTCCACCCCTAATAGGGTTAAAAAGGAGAGCAAGCTTTGCATGGGCAACACTTTTTTTTGAGTTAGACTTAAAACTTTGCAAAAAGATTACTTATTAGAATACTAAAAAAGAACTTTCAGCGTTTTAGAAAACTCCATCCCTAAGGGGGTCCTTAAGATCCTTAAGAAGGGTAGCCAGTGTTGTGTGGGAAAAACTTTTTTTTTTACTAGACTAACTATTCAAAATGTTACTTATTAAAATTAATAATAAAGTAGGTACTTTCAGAGTTTTAAAAAATTCCACCCCTAAGGGGGTTAAGAAAGCTTTGTATGGGCAACACTTTTTTTGAGCTAGAGACTTAAAAGTTTACGAAAAAAGTTCTTTCAGCGATTAGAAAAATTCAACCTCTAAGGGGGTTTAAAAGGGGGTTCAAATTTTAAATGGCGAGCAATAAAATTTTAAAGTGTGAGTAAGAGATTTTTAACTTCGGTCTTATTCTGTACGTTAAAAGACTACAAAACTGATTTCAGAGTTTTTCCGAATTCATCCCCTAAGAGTGTTAAAATTGGTTCAAAGTTTGAGTATTTCAAGGCATTTTTAAAGTATGAGATTTTTAACTTTGGTTTTAGACTGTTTGTTCACAAACTAGAAAATGAACATCAACTTTTTTTTTAATTATCCCCTAAAAGAGGGTTCAAATTTTGTATTGAGAGAAATCATTTTCTAAGACGATAAAAAGTTCTACGCGGACGAAGTCGCGGGCAACAGCTAGTGTTAAATAAGTAGGTATAACTTTAAAATGTATTTAAATGAGAGAGCGCATTACTCGCTAACAAACTGTGAATACAGTTTGGCGAATTAAAATCTACACCTATATTTTGAGTATTTTTTTTGAGTTCAATAAATAAATAAATGAAAAAATTCAAAGAGGATGGAAATCATAATTCACTAAATATATTTATTAACGAATGGGGAAATACTGTTACCTATTTACTAATGTATAGGCTCGTATCCCGTTTTGCTATGAGTAAATAATTTATTCTAGTCCAGCCACATATTGAGATGTCATATAGGAAAACCACGAGTAAGTAGGTAGGTGTAATATAGGAAAGTTGAGATGTCATATAGGAAAACCACGAGTAAGTAGGTAGGTGTAACAGGAAAACACAATAGGGTCGTTTAGCCGGTAACGCGACCACCTTCGGTTAGCGACCACTTGACGCACTAGGCTGCTTCAATTAAAGATATTAACATCTCTACAAACCCAACAGAAAAATAATAAGTTATTAACTATTCTTGAATAGTATCAGAATAAGAATATATACAATTTAAAACCGAAAGCTTAATCCAAAGCAAGAAAAAATAAACTCAATTCACACATTGCTTCTGTCAACTTCTGTGGAGTGTTGACATGCAGTGAATCTGTAAAAAAAATAACGCGACAGTTGGCGCGAAAACTTTAGTTACGTCACTTAATTTTATTATTATGCTGAAATTAGTTACTTGATTGTTTAAATGATTTAGCTGTTGTAATAATTTAGTTGAGATTCGGAATATTTATAAATAGATTTAAGTAAAATGGGGTGTTCGCGTACCCAAATACATAATTACCAAAGAAGTCGAATAGCGACCACATCGTTTTCTTTTACTTTCCTTATGGATTTTTGCGGCACCCGCGATATTTAACTTGGCCAATCTAATTGAGTCAGTATTTAAGCCGCGCCAATCCATGCTATGTCCATAGTGTATAATTATAATATTAATAATAATTTTATAATATAAATTTTATAATTTTATAATAATAAGATTTGAGTAAGATTGTCCCCAAATATTTTTTTTATTTTTATTTAATAATGTATAGGTACGATAATCCATACTTACTATAATATTATAAATGCGATAGTGTGTCTGTCTGTCTGTCTGTCTGTCTGTCTGTTACCTCTTCACGCCTAAACCGCTGAACCGATTTGGATGAAATTTGGTATAGAGATAGTTTGAATCCCGAGGAAGGACATATGATAGTTTTTATCCCGGAAATCAACCCTTTAAGGGAAAAGGGGGGGGGTGAAAATTTGTATGGAACTATTTAAACCGCAGAGCCTATTTAGATGAAATTTGGTATAGAGATATTTTAAGTCCCGGGGATCGACATAGAATAGTTTTTATCCCAGAAATGATGCCTTAAGGGGGGAAAATGGGGGGTGAAAATGTTTTATAGGTGAGAAACTTTAGGCACTCTTACATGTAGTTAGAAACGGTTCAATAAGCATTTGTTTTGTTTCTGTTACACATTTTAAATATGTACCTAATATCCATTCCAACTGATGGTTACTTCTACAGGGGTTTTACAAGAGGGGTTTTACTTATGTTTTTTTAACACAAACCTTCCATATATGTACAGTCGCGGAATGAAAAGGTATAAGTTATCAGTATCTGCTTTATCGACCGAGTATAACACATTCCGTCATAATGAATTTCATTTCACTACATGGACCACAGATACGTCCACTATGACCTCTTTGCATTTTGAAAAGGCGAGTTAAAATTAGACTGTTTGTTCACAAACTAGTTTTTTTTAAATTTATCCCTTAAAAGAGGGTTCAAAGTTTGTATTGAGAGAAATCATTTTCTAAGACGATAACAAATTCTACGCGGACGAAGTCGCGGGCAACAGCTAGTCTGAAATATAATGCTTTATTCTCGAAGTATAAGATTTCTTAAAGGGGTGAAACTGTAAGGGATTCCTTACATCTTCATATATGAATACAATTAATAACATAGAACACATAAAATTACAATTGAAGAGTCTGATAATTTTTAAATGCTTTTGCTGTACGTTTTGATTCTGTGAAGACGTTTAAAGATAAGCGTTCATATAACTCAGAAACACATGAGAACGTATTCAAGTCGCGGGAAATTATAATTGCAGTGCCAAAAACTACAGGCGTTTAAAGAAAATAATATATTAGGTACTTATTTACGAAAGAGTGCCTTAATTGAACGAAATGTATGCATTCGATGCTACATATTTTTTTTTGGACATGGAAGATGTTATAATGATGTCTTCTTATTCGTAAATGATTATGTTTATAATAAAAACACTAAGGGCACTTGTTTACCTGTAACCGTCGGTAAACTTAAGTAATGTTCATTTAAATCTGATTGTATGAGAAGTTTGACAGTTTTCTACGGGTTGACAACGGTCAGCGCCATATTTAACGTTAACCAGTCTGTATAATGTGTAAGATGTCGTAACTAGAAAATATATCTAGAGCAAAACAAAGAGGCACGGCCGTACCATCCTTTTCTCGAAGCCATTCAGGCCATTTTCAACATCCTGTAATTTTGTGTTGGCTAAAGCTAGAACCCTGAATTTTCAGGAACATGTAGGGCATAATATGGCTAACATATAATACCAATAACATTCAATTTGAACTTTTAGTTTAAGAACTATTGTCCGTCAAAGTTCGTTAGTTTTGTCACTGACATATACTCACTTATATACTGATAATGATCACGCTAATTCTAAGGTACTTCTAGCAGACCCACAAGCTCCAAATTTCAAACATAATTAGTTTTTAGCCTAATAATTCATAAAAAACTTAAAAATATTGCAATTTCAGTCACGTTTCAGAGATATACAAACTGCATGAGTAAGTTTGTAATCCTATACAAATACATGCAATTACAAAGTTAATTTTACAGTTCCTTCCTGCAAAACTATACAAACGTTTTTTGCGGTTGGTAAAATAACATTCCCATACAAAGTGTACAAAAAGAAATGAGATCTCATAAAAACATTCCATGTAAAAAATAGGCCAAGTCTCGAAACTCTTTCACAGTAAAAAGTGGTGAGATATTTCGTAGAGCCAAGTCTAGCATTCTTATTAATCTTTATTTGCTTGCTAAATAAAATTTTGTGACTTGGCAATCACACATACATAGTTTTAGGTACCTATGCAAAAATTAGTAAATGCAGTAGTGTGATTCCCAAGTTGCAGAATTTTATTTAACAAGCAAATAAAGATTAATAAGAATGCCTGACTTGGCTCTACGAAATATCTCACCACTTTTTACTGTGAAAGAGTTTCGAGACTTGGCCTATTTTTTACATGGAATTATTTTTTATGGGATTCCTTTTACACTCGTAACTTGCGACAGCACAGTTCACATCTTGTGAACAAAACATATAAAATCATCCCTTACACAGCATCCTACACCTTTCCAAACATTCGATAATTATTAAACAGTTCTAACAATCCCTTACCAAGAATCCTGGCGCCACTGCAAACAATACCAGTTTCCCAATTCAAAAAGGCTTCTGTCATTAAAGAACCTTTGTCGCTTAAGCCTTTCTACGGGGACATGAGAATATCACTTCCAAAGGGGGTGAATTCTCGCGGAATGATCGAGAAACAAATGACCTTCAATGGTATACGTAGTTTCCATTTTCACCCTCGTTCTCATATTTTGGCAAATTACCCTTAAAGATTTGCTGCTTGAAGGGGAATAAATAGTATTAGTTTATTTATTGAACTGGTTATTTATATTATGGACTCAGTTTGAAGAGTCGCTGTTCCTTACAAATAGAGATATACCATCATTCATTAAAAGTCATATTAAAGGTCAGTTTTTTTTATAATCTTCTCAATATATGTCTACTAAATAATATTAAAAAGTATTAAATCTAATAGGTTTGTAACTATCTTTTTGATTTGGGTGATAAGACCGGTTTACACATTGATTAGTGATTAGTGCGAGTCCATACAAAAGCTACTCGCACTTGCAGCAAATGTATGAACTCGCACTAATCACTAATCAAAGTGGAAACCAGCCTTTAGGTTGGGAGGTTGTACAGTCAGCAGCAAAAGTAGCTAAGTCGGCCGGGTCTTCAAAATTACCTGCACACGACTTGATTCTTATGAAATTAAGAGCGTGTGTAGGTCATTTTGAACACCCGGCCCGCTTAGCTACTTTTAATGCTGACTGTACGTAGAATACGAACGTACGTTGGATTTTTCCAATTAAAAATAATTTCACCAATATTTTTGAATGGACGTTCGTGGAAATAAGTGCATGCTTCGTGTCCATGTGTTTTTGTCTATATTTTTTTCTTATAAATACACTTGTTTCTGTTTGTTCTCCAATAAATAAATACATAAACAAACTTTAATTACATTAATATGAGGTCCTATTCATACTGAGCCAGCGTCCGGTTCACTGCCGTAGAGACACACTTGTTTCATGTTTTATATGTTTTCTTGTTTTATTTATTGTTTAATATGTGTGTTCTGTGTGTTTGTGAATAAATGTATCATTCTTCCTTTTTTCTTTCTTTCTTTTATTTTGGGATCACTTACTGATAACTGAACTCGACAACTGAACAAACAGGCAAAATATTTAGTGTAACATTAATTTAACGCCCATTTACATTTCCGATAATCATATTTTTTTTATAAAAATACTATTGTAATCATAATTGCCGCAGGAGTATCTCCTTGACGGGGTATTCTTTTTATAAATGATACTTATGCTTTTTTACTTTCTTGTTATTTAGTTTAGTTTTATTTTTATTTTCTTGTTATTCTTGTTTAAGTTATTTTAGATTATTATAGCAAATAAATATAAATATAATAAATTTATAATTCAATTGTAATCACTGCAAAAACATAATTAGGTATATCATTCGTTGAAAGCCAGTCAAACACCATTCATTCCTAAACGTGAACCCACTAAAATATTTACGCGAAGGAAACCACTACAACATATTTAGACTCAAAACCGTTGGAAAATTTGAAGTACACTTCAATAAACAAACGCGAGCGGCAACGATACGAGTATCACGCCTAAAAATACGTATATATTTTGAACGGTCATAAGCCCGTACAATAGGACTCTAAATTGTGTACATATTTTTGGAGCTAGCCATACAAACGCGCCGGAATAGGCTTCGTGCAGCCTCATCCGTCCTGTGGAGTGTCGTTCCCGGCTAAGCAGACTTTTAACTGGGCGTTTCGCTTAATTAATACCCAAGCCTCACATCTTTCTGACCCGTACTAATGTAAAAGCGACCGTGTTACTCGAAACCTAGAGCTCACTTTATAAAACAAGTTTTGAGGGAAATGTAAGGTTTCGAAAGTAATCAGTAAGCTTCTTTTGTTTTTAACAAACCGTTTGGACCGCACGGCCTGTCGCGTTCGGTTGCATTCGGAATTCAAAAAAATCATTCGTTTTCTGGTGAAGAGAGGTTTGAAGCAAAAAGATTGGCGAATATTTTGTTCGTCAGCTATGCTTTTGATAGGAATATTTTTAGCATGTTACTCGAAGCCATGATCAATATTCACAAGTAGATACCTACTTAAAACAAGAACTTTCATTTTGATGATTACTCGTACGAGGGCTGCCTTTTAAGTTGTGTCGTTTGGAAAAACTAAAGACAATTTAAGTGTTAAATGGTATTTATTGTTTTTCAAAGTAATCACCGTGATATGTAATACACTTTTTCATTCGATCGAACCAGTTTTCGAAACACTTATTCCAGTCCGAAGTCGGGGTCTCCAAAATGGCCGTTTTGTATGCCTCAACCGCTTCTTCAGGCGTCTGGTACCGTTGACCACGAAGTCGTTGCTTGATTTTTGGAAAAGTAAAAAAATCGTTAGGGCTTAAGTCTGGACTGTACGGCGGGTGTTCCAGAATTTCGACGTTTTGCTCTTTTAAAAACGCAATTAAATTGTGTTAAATTGTAATGTATGCCTACTCCCTTTGTCTCTGTGTGTCTTTTGTGTAGTAAATAAATGTCTTCTTTCTTTCTTTCTTTCAATTGTTTGCCGGGCGGTGTGCGAGCTCGCATTATCGTCGTGCAGTCTTATACGACGTCTTGGGTTATTTTTTCGAAACTCGCCGATGACTTCTGGTAAACAGACAGTGGTATACCAGTCAGCATTAACCGTTTTACGATCCTCGAGCACGATGGTGGCAACGTGGCCACTTTTCGCCACAAACGTGGCGACCATTTTTTTCGAAGTGCTCCGTGAGCGTATTACTTTGGTCGGTTTTGTCTCATCTTGGAACACCCAAACAGTCGACTGCTGTTTAGAATCGGGATCGTAGGCATATATCCAAGATTCGTCACCACTGATAATGTCGTAAACATGTTTCGAGTTTCCTCGGTTGAATTGCCGCAGAGTCTTGCGACACCATCGAACGCTAGCCGTTTTTTAGTCTTCACTGAGTAAATGTGGTATCCAACGTGAGATCAACTTTTTTACGCCTAAGTGATCATGCAGAATACTGTGAACACTGGTCCTTGAAATACTTAAGGAAGCTTCTATCTCACGGTATGTCGCATGGCGATCTTCGACGATCAGTTGCCGTACAACATCAATGTTCTCCTGGGTTACGGCTGTTTTTGGTCGACCTTCACGATGTCTATCACCAAGACTAGAGCAACCACGTTGAAATTCTAAATACCAGCGTTCTACAGTCCAGAGGCATGGTGCTTTATCATTGAAAACCGTAGTCAACTCTTCGAAGCACTGAAGTCGCGTTAAGCCCCTTTTGAAGTTGTAAAAAATTGTCGCACGTAAATTTTCCTTCGAAATTTCCATTTTCACAACAGACTTGTCAAATTTGAACGAACGCTGTACTAAAACGGTTGGGCCGATTTCAAGTCATTCTTTTGTTTTCGAATGCTAAATTCAAATATTTTAAGATGACACTAGTTTTTTTTTTATGCAATCACGGGAGGGTTGCAAACGACAGAACTTAAAAGGCAGCCCTCGTATAGGTAGGTATTAATGTAACGTAAATAATACGTGCACACAACTTTTTACATACTGATATATACTACTACATAAACTACACACAAGATAAAATTTATCTTTTTCGTATGGGAATACTTGAAAAAACATCTTCATTAGCGCCGGGGGCGGAAACCGCATTTTTAAGGCTTTGGCCGTGATCGCTCGAGCTGTCAATGTCAGAGGGAGCTAATGATCGCCTAATGCTATCTGCAACGGATTTGTTACGAAAATACTGAATCAATCAGCTCGATAACATCGTGTTGTTGAGGGCGCAAAATAAGGCCTTGATGGCCGAGAGGATTTTAAAATGTTACTGCATGTAGGGTTTGTTAAATCCTTCCCTCGACTTATTATCACTAAACACTGGCTCGGCAATGCCCACGTATCAGAAATAACTTCCTGCTCAATTGTTGCACTCTCGCCTCGGCTCTCGTGACAATGACAGTGACAGTTACCTTTCCCGCCAATACAGGGACACACGAGACAGCGTATGTATGCTGTTTGAGCTACTCGCATACACTACATCCCTCCCTTGATGTTAAATTAGATAAATAACAACAAGCAATGTTTATAGGAAATCAACGTATATTTCTACAATAGTGCAATCAGTTTTCTAGGTATTATTAATTGAGATCTCTCATTAGGTATAGGTACCTTATACCTACTAGCAATTTAAAGATAATGAATGAATGAACAATAAGAAAATACTAAATATTATTTTAAGAAGATGGCTTAGATGGCACATTAAATTACAGCTTCATTTACTCGCTATCATTATTCTCTTCCTGTTCCAATCCTTGGACGGTCTGCCGACCCCCTTCTACGCTCTTCAAGTGAACCACATTCCTTCTCAGCACATGCCCTGTTAAATCATTTTTTACTGTGACGTCATCCTTATTGGCACTCTGTACAGTGTGCGGTGCTGGATTGTAGTTTGAACTGAGCTTATTGACTTTATTAATATTCTTGACATACACATCTCCTTCAGTTAAATTCGGTTCAATAGCTCCTCTCCTTTTATCTCCATACTCTTTCCCCTTTTCCTTATGAATCTTGTCTCGAACAGTTACATCAAGGTCAACCACTGCATTTCCAGTCTATCCATTGATACTGTTCTGTCCTGTTCTGTTGTCTAAAGAACAACTCTGATGGCGACTTGCCTGTAGTTGTGAGGGGTACTGTTTTACACTAACAGGTACTCCATCAAACTATCTTTCAAGTCTCTTGTCTCAAGATGGCTGATTGTTAGGCAATGGCCCCTGCAGATCCATCGCGACATCAACCCACGGAGCTATAAGGAGTTCGCGCTTCTTCATAGGTGTTGGAGGATTTGGCTATCACACTAGAGTGCAACTCTTTCAAGACTTGACAAGATTTTCTGCATCTTTGTCAATTCTTGGCCACCACATATTTGACCCTTAGCCTGCCTTTCATCGCTACAATTCCTGGGTGGCCCTCATGTTCAGCATCAAGTACCTACTCCTTTGTGTAATTTCTGGGGTATCACAATTTGGTTTCCCAGGAGCAAAATATTGCCACAAGACATATCTCATTTTCGAATATCTTATATTTTTAACCATATCATGCCATTCATTTTCATAAACATCTTTTTAACATTGTTTATTTCTTCATCCGTTTCTAAGGCTTCAATACTCGCAGTCATTGAAATTGCGCATGGCCTTGCTTGCTCTATGATTTGGTGTATGTGTTCATCTCCACCCTTAGAATGTGAATTTATCAGCTTGCATACCTAAACGACATAGCGAATCAGTGATGTTCACTTTCCCTGGTTTGTAGATAAACTGGTGAGTATATGATTGAAGCCGGGGAGCACCCACCGCTCAATACAGTCATGAGATCGAAATCCTTGCCAAAAAGGAAAATATTAAAATGCTCAACTGACCAAATATAATAGATCACTTGCTGGTCGAAGCGGCGTATTCATCATCATCATCACCATCATCAGTCCTTTGAATCAGTCTGTACTAACACTTAATGAAACTTAATTAACAATGATATCCAATCTTATTTATTTATTTATTTTATTTTATTTATTCATACAGGGTAGTGGGTGATTTTAACTTAAAATAGCAGTGTTAGAGCACCACGCATATCCATGCACAACCGTAGGTCTCTGTAGTAATCGCTACTACAATTATAATAAATACATGTATGTAATAATAAATATTTAAATAATATTTACTTATATACATACACAATATATAATAACTTATTAATAATAAATTGAATAACTATTGCTCGAGATATATACAGATATATATTACTCTGAACATAATTAATAAACATACACATATAAATAAATATAATAACATTCACTTACATTAGAAATACATAAATATATAAATACATGAAACAAACAAAACACTTACCTCGACCTTAGCAGCCGTGTCGGAACCGAAGCAACGCCGAGTGCCGTGGACAAGACCGCGTGACGTCACACTAGCGCAACCGGCTTCAGAGCGTGCTGCGGGCGCGCGGCCGCGTCGCTCGCCAGTCAGAATCCTTTCTCGGCGCCGATCGCATGTCGCTTTCCTCCACGCGCATATAAGCTTAACGCTTACGATTTATGTTTTGTTTACATGCTACTTATGCTTAAGAATATTGTACCGCTTCGCTGAGATAGCTGGAATATACCTGTGAATGTGATTAGGTCGTTTTTTTGGACCATCAAACCGACGACCCCTAAACTGGTGACCCCTACATTGGACGAAGATCGCAGCTTTCTCCTGGATTATCATTCACAATCACCAAGGACAAATCGTAAGTCAAAGTATTAAATATGTCTGTTCACGAAGACGAGGATAATAATGAAGCATTTAGCGACGCGGCGCCCGACATTGCGCTGCGAGATAACGGTACTATGCGCCTTGCCACTGGTGCCGACACATTCCGCGTCGGAGTACGGATACCTCCATTTTGGCCGCAGGAGCCTGCCGTCTGGTTCGCACAGATAGAAGGCCAATTTGTACTGTCGAATATTTCTTCTGACGCGACAAAATTTTATTACGTGTTGTCGCAGCTTGACCACCAGTACGCAGCCGAGGTCAAAGATATCATCATCTCGCCACCTTTAACAAATAAGTACGAAAAGTTGAAAAGCGAACTTATTAAACGCCTGTCGGTGTCTCGTGAGAAAAAGCTGAAGGATCTCTTACTTCACGAGGAATTAGGGGACAGAAAGCCATCGCAGTTCTTGAGGCATCTACAGCACATCGCTGGCCCGCAGGTACCTGACGACTTTTTGAGGACCATTTGGACGAGCCGCTTGCCGCATAATATTCAAGGAGCTATAGCAACTCAGCCACTGTCTACCCTTGACTCTTTAGCAGATCTAGCAGACCGTGTATGGGACATATCACCAGGTACTCCTCAAGTAGCTAGCACCTCTAAACAAATCGGCAGCGCAGTTATAGAGCAGATGGCTAACCAGATCGCAGCGCTTTCGAGGCAGGTGCAGGAGCTCTCAACCGAGATGCGATCCCGTTCTCGTCCCATCTACAGGGCCGGAGGTAGGCAGCAGCACCGTGGGCGCAGCAGCAATCAGCGACGCGATAAGAGCACAAATAGTCACCAGCGTTCGCAGTCAAATTACCACAAGTTTCCAGTGTGCTGGTACCATTACAAATTCCAGTCGCAGGCTACCAGGTGTACCAAGCCATGTGACTTTGCCTCGGGAAACGAGCAGGGCAGTCGATAATGGCGGCCGACGATTGCCTGAGTTCCGGTCGCTTGTTCGTCACAGATCGACAATCAAAGACGCAATTTCTCGTGGACACCGGAAGCGATCTCTGCGTCTTTCCTCGATCTGCATTGCGCGAGCAGCGTCTTAAAACAAAGTATCAACTTTTCGCAGCTAATGGATCCATCATCAGCACTTACGGTCACGTCCAGTTAAAGCTGAATCTGGGTCTCCGCCGCGAGTACAGTTGGCAGTTCGTTGTTGCAGATGTCACCAAAGCGATTATCGGAGTCGACTTTCTATCTTTTTATAACTTAGCCGTCGACTGCCGAAACAAACGCCTACTAGACAACACGACGTCGCTCTCAACGGCGGCAATAACAGCAGATTCTACGGACACCGTTTTCTCAATTAAGACCCTCTACGGTGAGTCCAAATATCACGACATCCTTAGAGATTACCCCGAAATAACACGGCCTCCCGGTATTCACCGCGATATAAAGCACAACACTGTGCACTATATCACCACCACGGATGGACCACCAATATACTGCACCCCGAGAAGACTAGCACCAGACAAGCTGAAAATAGCCAAGCTGGAATTTGAAGCGATGCTCAAGAACGGCACAGCAAGGCCATCATCAAGCCCCTGGTCTTCACCACTCCATCTCGCACCGAAGAAGGATAATGGCTGGAGACCCTGCGGAGACTACCGGCAACTAGACGCACGAACAGTCCCAGACCGGTACCCCATCCGCCATATCCACGACTTCGCACACCATCTATCCGGTTGTACGATCTTCTCCACCATAGATTTGGTAAAAGCTTACAACCAAATACCGGTGAACGCGGACGACATAGTGAAGAATGCCATAGCCACGCCCTTTGGGCTATATGAGTTCCCGTATATGACGTTCGGGTTAAGGAACGCTGGACAGACATTCCAGAGGTTCGTTGACGAGGTCACAAGAGGGATGGACTTCGTATTCGCGTACCTTGACGACTTCCTCATCTTCTCGGAGAACGAAGAAGCTCATATGGAACATCTGAGGCTACTGTTCAACCAACTAAGGGACTACGGGATCGTCATAAACCCTTCGAAATGCATCTTTGCTGTGCCAGAAGTCAAGTTCCTTGGATACCACATCTCTGCGAAAGGCACGAAACCCTTAGAAACGAAGGTAGAAGCCATCGATACATTTCCAACGCCGAAGAGCGTTAAAGAATTGCGAAGGTTCTTGGGGATGATCAATTTTTATCGGCGATTCATCCCACAAGCAGCACAGATCCAAGCACCTCTGCACAACTTGTTGACTGGCTCGGTAAAAGGATCCCACCCCGTTTTGCTAAAGGACGAGACCCTGAAGGCGTTCAACGACTGCAAGAGTAGTCTCTGCGAGGCAGCACTCCTAGCACATCCGGACAGCAACGCAGTACTTGCACTGGTCACGGATGCGTCTGACACATCATTGGGAGGTGTGTTGCAGCAGAAAAAGGGAGACGCATGGCAGCCAATTGCGTTCTACTCAAAGAAATTAAGCCCAGCCGAAAAGAAGTACTCGCCATACGATCGGGAACTACTCGCAATATACAGTGCCATCAAGTACTTCCGTCACATGCTGGAAGCACGAGTCTTCACGGTATTTACCGATCACAAGCCGTTGTGCTTCGCTTTTGCGTCACACAAGTCAAACTGCTCACCAAGACAATTTCGCCACCTCGACCTCATCTCTCAATTCACCACCGATATCCAGCACATATCTGGGAAAAACAACGTGGTTGCGGATACATTGTCGAGGATCGAAGAACTGGAGAAGCCAATTGACCTGGTACAACTTGCAGCAGCACAAGGCAAGGATGCTGAGCTAAAGCAGATTTTAGACGGTGACACAACCCATACCATCAAATTGAAAAAGATGATGATACCAGGTTCCCTCACCGAACTATACTGTGATAGCAGTACCTCCATCCTAAGACCCTACGTGACTACAGAACTTCGCCAGCAAGTCTTCAACAGCCTACACTCGCTTAGTCACCCTGGAACCAAGGCAACAGCGAGACTTGTATCAGAGAGATTTGTTTGGCCGCATATGAATAGAGACTGCCGCAAATGGGCACGAGCCTGCACAGCCTGTCAACGCTCGAAAGTAACGAGGCACGTTCAAGCTCCCTTAGGCACATACCAACTACCTAAAGCCAGATTCTCGCATGTCCATATCGACATTATTGGACCCCTGCCACAGTCTCAAGGCTACCGCTACTGCCTAACAGCCATCGATCGATTCACACGGTGGCCAGAAGCAATTCCGATGATGGATATCACAGCCGAAACAGTTGCGAAGGCTCTTCTGACCGCCTGGATATCCCGATTTGGTTGTCCTGTGGACATCGTCACCGACCGCGGAAGACAGTTCGAATCAGCGCTCTTCACGTTCTTGGCGAAAATAGCAGGATTCAAGCACAGACGCACTACAGCATACCATCCTGCGTCTAACGGAATTATTGAGAGATTTCACAGGCAGTTAAAAGCAGCTATCGTCTGTCACGCGCAGGAAAATTGGACAGAATCCTTGCCACTAGTTCTGTTAGGAATCAGGAGCGCGTTCAAGGAAGACCTGCAAACATCGTCCGCAGAGCTAGTGTACGGGGAAACGCTGAGACTGCCTGGAGAATTCTTCCAGCCCTGTACTGTAACGACAACAGATGTCACCGACTTCACTGCGCGCTTGCGTAATATTACCCAGCAGCTGAACCCTGTGCCAACTTCAAGACACGGATCTCAGAAGACTTTTGTATTTAAAGACCTGAAGACAGCCACTCACGTCTTCGTAAGAGAAGATGCTGTACGTGGCGCGTTAACGGCAGCATATACTGGGCCACACGCAGTGATAGAACGAGGAGACAAAGTTTATAAATTAATAATAAAGGGAAAAGAAAAAACTGTATCTATAGATCGCTTAAAACCGGCATATACGCTTGAAGACAGCACCAACCGCACCGGTAGCAAACCTAAAGCGAAAGAAAAGAGAGAGATTACCTACCCCCAGCAGACAAAAGAAACACGAGATAAGCCGAAAATATATACCAGATCTGGCAGACAGGTGAAATTCCCTGATTATTATCGCCCGTAAGACGGTCTCTGGGAGGGAGTGATGTAGTAATCGCTACTACAATTATAATAAATACATGTATGTAATAATAAATATTTAAATAATATTTACTTATATACATACACAATATATAATAACTTATTAATAATAAATTGAATAACTATTGCTCGAGATATATACACAGATATATATTACTCTGAACATAATTAATAAACATACACATATAAATAAATATAATAACATTCACTTACATTAGAAATACATAAATATATAAATACATGAAACAAACAAAACACTTACCTCGACCTTAGCAGCCGTGTCGGAACCGAAGCAACGCCGAGTGCCGTGGACAAGACCGCGTGACGTCACACTAGCGCAACCGGCTTCAGAGCGTGCTGCGGGCGCGCGGCCGCGTCGCTCGCCAGTCAGAATCCTTTCTCGGCGCCGATCGCATGTCGCTTTCCTCCACGCGCATATAAGCTTAACGCTTACGATTTATGTTTTGTTTACATGCTACTTATGCTTAAGAATATTGTACCGCTTCGCTGAGATAGCTGGAATATACCTGTGAATGTGATTAGGTCGTTTTTTTGGACCATCAAACCGACGACCCCTAAATCTCCATTTTCTCTCAGAATTGGTACCATTGGAGAAACCCACCTTGAATCCATTCACTTCTGCAATTATATCCCGGTTTTGTTCAATAGGCAGCGGTATTATCTGGTAAGGTTGTGATACTGGTTGTACATTCTTTGATCTTAGGAAACGATTACAACATCGGTTTGTCCTCAATTATGTTGATGTCGACTCCTATTTTCAAAACGCCAAGGAGTGTTGCTGTTTCTTTTCCCAACAGGTCTCTTGAGCCTCCCGCAATCACATAAACAGTTGTTTGATGTTCCCGGCCATTAATTCCAATTGTGGTTTCAAATGATCCTTTGATATTGAGTGGAGCGCTGCTGCCATATGCCAGAAGTGTCTTGTTTGGTTTGGGTGTTTGGTTGATAGCTACGGCTCCCAGACATATTAGGGTTTCCCATGTTTCGAGTGCTATCAAGTTCACCATAGACCCTGAGTCGACCAGCATTTTGGTCTTTACTCCACCCAGTGTGCACTCAACCGTTGCGTCATTATCAATTTCGTCATTATCAATGTTGAAAACATAATCAACTTCCACTCTAGCCTTTTTGTTTCCTTTTGTGCCCTGAGGCATTCCAAATTTCCTCTTGGCACCCCTTGTACTGCAATATTGACGGAAATGTCCCAACTTACCACATGTAAAACATGCTTTTCCTAATGCAGGACATTCTTTGTTTGATGGCTTTTATTTCCACAGCGTCCACAGGGTTCCATATTTTTGTTGTATATTACTTTTTCTCTCGTTTTGTGACTTTCATCTCTATTCCTGTTATATATAGCATTGGTATGTAATATGTAATATGGTTTTCAAAAAGGTAGGAATACCAGTCAGCTACTGTCAACTTTCGTCAATGAGGTTAACCAGCACTTGAATAACAGAAATCAAGTGCTGGTTGTCTTCATTGACTTCAGCAAGGCGTTCGATACGTTAAACTATTCCACGCTTTTTTCAAAATTAAAACAGGTTGGTATACGGGGCCCCCTGCTGGAGTGGTTCCAGAACTATCACACAAATCGTAACACCGTGGTACGCGTAAACGGACAGGATAGTGACCCTATCCCTACTCTACGAGGAACAGCCCAAGGGTCAATTTTGGGCCCTACCGAATACTTAATTTACGTGAACGATATGTGTAACCTTTTCACTGAGGGCTCGGTATTTCAATTTGCAGACGATACTTGCCTGGTCACATACGGTAAAAATGTAAACGAGGCTGAGGCGATGATGCAATGTAATTTCGATATTCTATGTAATTGGGCGCACGATGTGGGTCTGGTTATCAACGCAAAAAAAACCAAAATTCTGCATGTACACTCCCCATACATCAAAACTGACAGCCCTATAATCCTAGCCCACTCGCACACTTGCTTGCATGGCCGGCCCGCGGCGTGCGCTTGCGCACCGCTTGAGCTGGTGGACCACCACACATACCTGGGCCTCGTCATCGACAAAAGTTTCAACTAGAAGCCTCATGTTGATAATATATGTAACAAGTTGAGATCATTACGTGCTAAAATGAACATACTAAAATATAAAATACCGTATAATATATTAAGACTGCTATATTTATCGCTAGCCGATTCAATAATAAGCTATGGCTTAAGTAGTTATGGGCGTACATATAAAACCAACATAGGCTGCATCTACAAGCTACAATTGAGCATACTCAAAACTATTGTACCTACATACATGAAAAATAAACTTAAGGACGAGTACAGTGTATTTAATTACTGCAAAGTAATGTCAATTTTTAACAAGCTTGATATGTCAATAGTTCTAGAAAACTATGATAAAATAAAATTGTTAAAAACCCGATGTAGGCATAAACAATTACGTAAATTAGACTACCAAACTAGATATATTATGCCTAACTACATAAATGTATATGGTAAGAGGACGTGGGAGTACATGCTACCTAACTTTTTAAATAATATGCCAGAAGATATACACACAAGTGTCCTTGCAGACAAAAAGTCGTGCAAGATCGCATTAAAAAGATTATATCTAACGAGAACAGACAGCGAGGTGTAGTTGCTGGAGTTTAAATACAATACCTACATAATAATAATATATTGTAATTACCTATATTAGGATCATGATATTACTGTTGTGAGCGTTGCGATACATTCGCGTCACGCATAAACCTTAAACAGGTTTCTGTACGCGTCTATTAATTTTGTACTGTATCTTTTTTCTTTTAATATGAATAAAAAAAAAAAAAAAAAAAAAAAAAAAAATTACTTCTTGGTTTCCCTGTTTGTTGTCCTGGTTTACTTTCCTCCTGTCTTCGTATACTTCTAATTGGTTATTCACGACTTCTAAGGTATTGGCTTCAGTGACAATCGTTTCCAGGGTTATGCTATCACCAATAGTAAGGATTTTCTTACGTAGCTCAGCTGAATTACACTTCTCAGTAATTTGATCAATCAAGTGATCATCTCTTTTGTCAAAGTTACATTTTTCCGCTTGCTTCCGTAGTCTTACTAAGAAACTTTCAAACTTCTCATTATCTTCTTGCTTTAAAAGCCTGAACAAATGACGCTCGAAAACTCGGTTTGTTTTTGGCAGAAAATATTCATCCAACTTTTTGATGGCTATGTCAAAAACATCCACTCCATCTACCGCATCAACATCAGCATCCGGTATATTGTAGAATATATCCTGCAAGCTTGCTCCTCCAAAGTGCAATAATATAGCCCGTTTCTTTGGTCCTGATGTGATTTCAGATGCATCGAGATATATAAGTAGTGACCTTTTCCATCTCTCCCATTTGTCACCGATGGAGCTTCGATCACCATCTAAATCTAACCTTTCCAGCATGAACAATGGTTGTTGAGTCATATTTCCCAATCTCGACCTGAAATATTGATTGCATTGGTGACCGATAGGTAAATAAAATCATTCATCTGAAATACCCGACAATTCCCAATTAAATGGAGGTTATGTCGACCATTTCCAATTCAATGGAGGCATTCATTTGAACTACGAGACAATTCCCAATTTAATGGAGGTTATGTCGACCATTTCCAATTTAATGGAGGCATTCATTTAAACTACCAGACAATTCCTAATTTAATGGAGGTTATGTCGACCATTTCCAATTTAATGGAGGCATTCATTTGAACTACCAGACAATTCCCAATTTAATGGAGGCTATGTCGACCATTTCCAATTTAATGGAGGCATTCATTTGAACTACCAGACAATTCCCAATTTAATGGAGGTTATGTCGACCATTTCCAATTTAATGGAGGCATACATTTGAACTACCAGACAATTTCCAATTTAATGGAGGTTATGTCGACCATTTCCAATTTAATGGAAGCCATTTACACAGCCATGTTTAATATAACAGTAAAATTGACGTGAAGTATGAGTCTGTTTAACCCAGCTTTTGATGTAGGCACATAGATGGAAAATAACTACTAATTTGTGGGTTACTGAAGTGACAGTTATAGATTACTATTGACTAAGTTAATTGCCTGCTTTATTTCCATAATTTAATAAAGTCATTACTGAACTCAGTGTTAAGTGATGAACTATCTGATAGAGATAGCCCTCGGACTTATTATTCATTATTTTATGTAGTACAAATGTGTATTAATACAATCTTATTATAGATAAATCTGAACCAGGTACAGATACTCGTATAGTAAATAATCCCTCCCACAGGCCAGGCGATACTCAATCTTATCTCAATATCATAACAACTTGACAGGTAAAACCTTTCTCACTCCTACTGTAGATATCCATATTTTTTCCAAGAAAACTACTTTTATAGGATGTTAATTTAAATAAAATATAATTTGTGTTGTATAATATCATCTGTATAAACTATTTACGCAATTCTAGTTCCATAATTTGTTTACGCCGGGTAAGTATATAAACAAACTAGCACCGACTTTACTTCGACAAATGTATCATGTAATATATATATTTGAAGTAAGGACTAATGTTATTGTTGTAAATAACAGTGTTTCCCTGTGCTGGTTAATGATTTTGAAGCAAAATTGTCCAAAATATTTGGTTGTTGGAATTATAACCTCAAATTGTACCGAAGTTTCCGAAACTTACGAATTTAGTAGAATATTTATGTTACCTTTTGCTCGTCGCCACTTGTAGGGTTTGTTAAATCCTTTCCTCGACTTATTATCACTAAACACTGGCTCGGCAATGCCCACGTATCAGAAATAACTTCCTGCTCAATTGTTGCACTCTCGCCTCGGCTCTCGTGACAATGACAGTGACAGTTACCTTTCCCGCCAATACAGGGACACACGAGACAGCGTATGTATGCTGTTTGAGCTACTCGCATACACTACACTGCATTTTCAGGAAGTATATACATTCCATGACTGTTTAGGACCTAGGTTCCTTCTAGGTAATTCGGGATGGCCTAGGTGAATCTTCAATGAAGTATATTGTTTTTAAATTATAAAAACGGATGTATTCCGGACAAATTATATAAATGTTTACAAAATGAGCTGCGGTTCGTTCCGCTGTCCGTTGATACTGATGGCGACCGTTATTCCCCCGCTCGTTGCCGATCTTCAAACTTCGGGTGCAAACGGCCGTCGATGACGTCAGTTTGGATGCGTTCTGAACATGCTCCCCGCGTTGAAGTACTTCAAGGAACCTATAATTCAGAACGTGATGTGAGCATTTATGCATGTTTTTTACATAGAAGTAGGGAGGGGGCATATATTATTGAATGCCCGCTTGATGATTCCCTTTTTTGTTTTGATGTCCGCTACTCGGGCTATTCCATCTCTGCCCGTATAAAGTTTTACAATGCGACCGAGTAGCCACATTAAGGGGGGTGTCCCTTTCTCTTTCACAATGACCAGAGCTCCTTCCACAAGCTTGTCATGTGATGAAAACCATTTGGTTTTTTGTTGTAGTTGGGACACATATTCTAACTTAAATCTGTTCCAAAAGTGAAGTCTGAGCTGCTCGACCCGTTGAAACCGCTGCAGTGTGTTGATTTTCTCCTCAGGTACAGGATTCTGCGAATTGGGAACAAATATAAGTGATCGTCCAATAAGGAAATGGGCAGGGCTGAGGGCAGTCAAATCGGAAGGGTCGCTTGACAATGGAGTTAGAGGACGGGAATTGAGTACAGCTTCAATTTCCGACAAACATGTGCTCATTTCTTCAAAAGTTAAATGCGTTAGATTTAGTACGCGCCGTAGGTGGTGCTTTACCGATCGCACGCTTCTTTCCCACAGCGCACCGAAATGTGGTGAATATGGAGGAAAAAAGACGAAATTTATTTCCGACTGAGCAAGATCTGCTGCAATGCTTGATTTTTGCAGCACTCTGTGTAGTTCATTACTGGTACCCGTATAGTACGTAGCATTGTCGCAGTAGATATTCTTTGGCTTACCCCTACGAGCAATAAAACGGTTTAAACTAGCCATAAATGCATCTTTGGTGAGGTCTGAGACTAGTTCTAAGTGTACAGCTTTTACTGCAAAGCAGACAAAAATACAAATCCAGGCTTTGATCAATTTGCAGCCCCTACCTTTGCGGTCAGCTATCAATATTGGGCCGGCATAGTCCGTGCCGGTGTTAATAAACGTGTGGTCTAATTGAGCACGTGCAGCAGGCAAATTGCCCATAATGGGTTGGACAGTTTGACCCTTGAACCTGCAGCATGTGACGCAACTTTCCACCGTTTTCCGCGCCAAGTTCCTGCCTCCCAGAGGCCAATAAAGCTGCTTGGCGCTATTGAGCAATAATTGGGGACCTGCATGTAAGAATTGCAAATGAAAATATTCAAATATTAGTTTGGTGAGGCGATGTTTGGCACATAAAATTACTGGATGCTTGACGTCATCACTGTAGTAAGTGTTGTCAAGTCTCCCGCCTACTCTTAACAAATCATCCGCGTCAATGTACGGGGTGAGAGGAAGAAGTCTGTTTTTTGAAGGCAGTGATTTGCCAGACTTTAGTATGGCGTATTCTTCTGTGAACATTTCTATTTGACACGAAGATAAAATTATTTTTCGAGCTTTACTTATTTCTGAACTTTGTAGAAACCCAGCTACTTTGGTTTTATTTTTTGAGCAATTGTTGACGAACCTCTTAAGATAAGCTACGACTCGAATTAATTTTGAATATTTCGATACTCGATCGATGAGAAGAGAGAGTGGAGATTCGTAGGCGTCCGTTGCCAGACATGGTACCATTTCAGGCAAATCCGTGGGCAACGAAGGCTGTGGCTTGAGCCAGGATACTGAATCCTGTTTGAGAAAATCTGGGCCTGACCACCAAAGGTCAGAGGTGGCTAAAAGCTTGGCATTCATGCCACGAGATGCTAAATCAGCAGGATTTTCCTTTGAGGACACGTAGTGCCACATGTGACCAGCAGTAACATCCTGTACTTCGCTCACTCGATTGCGTACAAAAGGTTTAAGATTAGCGGGTGACGACGCTAGCCACCCTAATACAATCATTGAATCGCACCAAAATGTGCACTTACTAAATTTGATCGTGAGTGAGCTAAGTATCTTGGTAAACAATCTTGCACCCTGCAAAGCACCAGAAAGTTCCAGACGAGGAACCGTGGTTGCTTTGATCGGTGCTACCTTATTTTTTGAAGCTAAAAGACGGACCGTAGGTGCCCCTGTGCTATCCCTTGATCGAATATAAGCGCAAGTTCCATAGGCGGCTTCCGACGCGTCTGTAAATATATGTAATTCGGCCTCTTGACTAATATCACCTATAGCCCAGCGCGGTATACTGATTTTGTTAAGAAATGGCAATGTGGTTTCGAATTTGTCCCATTGAGCTTTAAGGGTAGGAGGTATTACCTCATCCCAAGAGCATTTGGCTTGCCATAATTGTTGAAGCAAAATTTTTGCTTCTAGAATACAAGGTCCGACTAAACCTATCGGGTCAAATACTTGCGCGATTGACGAAAGTACGTGACGTTTCGTAACGTTATTACTACTTTTCAAATTAATATTGAAGAAGAGTGTATCCGTGTCACACTGCCAATTCAGTCCTAACGTCTTGGCTGAAGCGGAGGTGCTTAAATTCTGTATGTTTAAATTTTTTAAATCATCAGCTATGTTGTTTTGTGAACCGCTTGAATTTGAGTGAACCTGCAAACTGTATAAAATTTCGGCGTTATTTGAGCGCAATTTTCTTAAGTTTAGCTGAGCAGATTTTAGCGTGTCTATTACTCCCTTTCCTAACTGTATGGCATCTTGAATGCTAGTGCTGCCGCTTAAATAATCATCCACATAGAAATCGTGTACAATAGTTCGCTGTAGCGCGGGATCCGATGACTCTAAACCTAGCTGCTTTAGACATCGCGTGGCAAGATAAGCCCCGCTGGCAGTGCCATACGTTATTGTGTTGAGGACGTAGCTCTCGAGGCGGTCGGTTGGATTGAACCGCCACAAAATTTGTTGAAGGCATCTTTGCTCAGGTGCAATTAGCATCTGGCGGTACATTTTTTCGATGTCACCTGAAATAACGTACTTATGTTGTCTAAGCCTTAATAAAATCGAAATTAGGTCATCCTGCACAGTAGGACCGATTCTCTGAATTCCATTTAACGATACGCCTGATTTTGTAGGTGCTGATGCATCAAAAACGACTCTTAAACGGGTAGTTAAACTTGAATCTCGCACTACTCCGTGGTGCGGAAGCCAACATTCTTTATCATCATCGCTTAGCTTACGCTGAGATAGAGACATGTGACCTAACTCTAAGTATTCAGTCATAAACGCGTTGTAACTTTGCCTAAAACCAGGATCGTGCTTTAACCTTTTTTCTAACGATAAAAAACGACACTTAGCCATATCATAGGAGTCGCCTAGAACCTTTGGTGATTCTTTAAGTGGCATGGTAACGACAAACCGACCATCATCAGTACGCGTTGTGGTTTTTAAAAAATGCTCTTCACATTCCCGTTCCTCGGGGGTGAAGTTATGTATCGGTAAGACACTATCTAGCTCCCAGAAGCGGGTAAGCTGCTTATCGAGGTCTGTGTCAAGTAATTCTGAAGCATGACAGACCGTGTGATGTTTTTGATTGCTAAGAATAGACCCGGAAATTATCCAGCCAAACTTTGAGTCATACAGGATAGGTTGGCGTTTCCCTAAATTGATCCGATTGGAACCTATGACGTCCCAAAACGTTTCCGCGCCGACCAAAATATCTACGACTGACGGAATGTTAAAAGTAGGATCACCTAACTGTATGTGCGATGGTATATGCAAGCTCTTAATATTCACGTATGAAGAGGGCAACATTTTTGTGATCTCAGGAAGCACAAGACACCTAAGTTCCGTCCTGTAGTCTCCAGCCATCGAATGAATGGTTAGGTTGCAAGACTGTGTACTCTTAGAAAAGGAACTGTTAATACCTGTCACAGTGGAGCTTGTGGAAGAAACTGGAAGTTGCAGCTTGCTGCGCAGCTTCTCAGAAACGAAGTTGGTCGTGCTGCCATTGTCCAACAGGATCCTGGCAACGTGCTGAACACCCTTGGCATCGCTGACTCTCACCATGGCTGTGGAAAGCAACACAGAAGATTGTTGAGTTGGAGCCCCTTTATCAGATGATACAGCAGCGACCTCTACCGTATCCTTATTTATTTCTGCATGAAGCAGTGTATTATGACGTTCACTGCAATATTTGCAAGTGGTTAATCGACATTTGGACAATTGATGACCTGGCCTAAGACACAGCTGACATACGTCCAATTCATTGACTTTCTTTTGACGATGGTCAACTGATAATTTTCGAAATGAATCGCATGAGAATAGAAAATGATTTTGTTTACACATAGGACAGCTGTATTTGGCCTTGTTTGATTTTATAGTCTCATTTGCGACAAGAAAATTTCGTTGCTTATTGGGTTGATAAGTACTTTTATATTGAACCGATTTTGACTCCTCCAGAGTCTCCAACAAATCAGCCCTGTTGGAAATGAAAGTGGTAAATTGATCCAATGTCGGGGGGTTATCCAATGTATTTCTGTATTCCTCCCACTCGCGACTAGTAACTGAATCCAATTTTGACGACATCATAAATATTATAAGTGTATCCCACTGAGAAGTCGGCTGCCCTAAGGTCGTAAGCGCCCTAAGGTTCTTATTTGTAATATCCAACAAATGACGTAACGCTCTGTGAGATTCTTTATGAATTTGCTCGACACTAAACAATGCTTTCACATGATTATTAACCAAAAGTCTTTTATTATCATACCTAGCCAACAATAGCTCCCAAGCAGTTTTATAGTTCTCTGCCCTGAAGTCCAAACTTTTAATGACTAATGCGGCACTTCCTTGTAAGGAAGAACGCAAATAATGGAACTTGTTTATATCGTCTATCGAATCATTATCGTGGATTAGCGATAAAAATGTATCCCTAAACTCCAGAAAATATTGATAGTGACCACTAAAGTGAGGTAAATCAATCTTAGGTAGCCTTACCAGGTTGTTTTTGTGTTGACAAGAACTGGAACCAGCCTCAGACATAACCTTAATATCCGCGTTGCCTCGTTTGCGTAGCAACTCCCGCGCGCCAGCCACAATGGCGAAGTATTCATTTTCGAACTCCGTTCGCTCGGCATAACGCACGGTAGGAGTCGCCGAAGCTATCTCGATCTGCTCCTGTAATTCATCAAACGCCGTATACATTTCCTCGATCTTGCTAAGACGGCTCCCGACTTCACTAGCCTGCAAGTCGTTTATGCTCGGAATGGATAGATATGGCGTAAGGAACGTGTTAAAGTTAGTTAATTTACATTTTAAAGTTCCCCGTTGCTTAACTAATTGCGCCTCCGTCATAATTAGCACTTAATTGACAAGAGAGTGGTATTACACACGAGAAATAAATCACACTTAAAGATTATTACCGTAAACACTGAGAAATAAGGTGCAAATAGTTAACGATCGATATTCACTGCACAACAAGTAAGTAGGTACTAATTAGCTCATGCGCTGCGCTCGGCGACTCGGGAGTGACTAGATTTCCGGTTATCTTGACCTCTAAAAGTGAAATCAATCAGCTGTTTTGCGAGCCGCGTTAATAACACGGTAACTAAACTATTTTATTTAACTGATTATGAATTTAAGGAGTTTCGATGTTGCGCATAAAATTAACTTTGAACCCTTTGTGTTAAATTGCTAAAATTTGAATTTCTTTTGAATAAATGAGCAATATCAGTTCGATATATTGAAGCTGTGTGGTAATTAACCACGGGAAAGGATGAAGAATTACTTCTATTGAGTGTAAATGGGATATTGGAACGAACTCACTTTTGTTGCACCCAACTCGACCTGTGTACTTTTGATTTTAGGCTGTAATTCTTGCAGGATTATG
Organism: Epinotia brunnichana; assembly: GCA_963854355.1. Taxonomy (NCBI): domain Eukaryota; kingdom Metazoa; phylum Arthropoda; class Insecta; order Lepidoptera; family Tortricidae; genus Epinotia; species Epinotia brunnichana. The sequence goes on from OY977943.1 coordinate 29,614,866, forward strand.
AAGTAGCAGGACGACGTTGAACACGGTGATATTGCCGACGGACGGATTTCGTGGTGTTCTTCAGATCAGCTGCTTCCTCTTCGACGAATGAAGGCTTCAGAAGATGTCCTTGACGAAACCGTTGACGGTGTAACGTTGCTGCAGCTTGTCTGCCTGATGAAGTCGGCCCAGTCCTTTTCGTGGGATGCTGGGGGCGGCTCGCGGAGATTTCCTCCTCGGGAACAGGACAAAACTGCGTTGCGGACGCGTTTTCTGTAGGCGCTGGTGTAGAAGTTGAACTCGACGCTCTTCTTCGACGGGTGAAGGACCAATGTTTAGGACCTAGGTTCCTTCTAGGTAATTCGGGATGGCCTAGGTGAATCTTCAATGAAGTATATTGTTTTTAAATTATAAAAACGGATGTATTCCGGACAAATTATATAAATGTTTACAAAATGAGCTGCGGTTCGTTCCGCTGTCCGTTGATACTGATGGCGACCGTTATTCCCCCGCTCGTTGCCGATCTTCAAACTTCGGGTGCAAACGGCCGTCGATGACGTCAGTTTGGATGCGTTCTGAACAATGACTATAAATATTTTGTCGACAACGGTGTCAAAGCGGACCCCGGACTCCTTTAGGGCACAACCGGGAATAACGCTAGGAGCATGATGAAATATTTTGTAGACAACGGTTAGTCACACATAAGTGTGTCACATGTGCGTTGCCGACCCCTTAAATATATGCGAGGATTCACTGTGTTGACAGTGTATCAATTACAGTATTTTTTTGCCGTCTATACGACACGACGTGTCATATGCAGCTCTGACTCTTAATTATTTTCTTTTACACTGTAATAAAAGTACCTAACATTTAAGTAGTAGCCCTACATATTAAATAAAACGATTTGAACGGATTTTATTGCGTATATTATGTATATTGCGTACCTATACATCCCGATGTTCAAGCCTGCCTTGTTAAAAAACAAAAAAAATACAAAATAGTTTATTTCACAAAAACAAATATTACATTAAATCGAGGCTGTCCATCAGTGACCAAATTAAGCTGAGCCTGTATCTTGGCCTACTGCGAGTGCGGTTAACAGATCGTACTTGTTAGATAGATATAAGACGCACCACGTACAGGATCCCAAGCTCTATGTAAATTGAAATGCTGTTAAAAGGCTCGATACGCCAGGATTATACATAAATATAGCTAAGGTTAAGTAAAGCAATGTTTTTCTATCGTTCGCATTGTCTCCATCTATCCGTATATTATACCCAGGGTTGTCAACACAGAGTAGGGCTGGCATCATTTTTCACGCGTCCGATAAATTCGTGCTCTGCCCCTGTCACGATGTCAACGGAGGAATCGTTTCGTGCAGTGCGCGTACGGACCTGAAGTGATTTCTCTCAACCTTTCAAGGCTGTAGTACCTTGGGTACTATTGAAGGCTTCAATCAAACACATTAGAGGAGCAAATTTCTTTGTTTATTAACCTCTGGTTGGCGTTAAACGTCTAGTCTGTGTAAAATTTCATCACATGGATAGCAATTCCATTGGGATCGGGAATCGTTTTTCTAAAGCCATTAATGTGATGTGAGAGAAATAAGATAAATTCAGGACCTCCTAAGGAAGCATTAGGTGCCTACCTAGATTCTGGGTTATATATACTTCCTAAGATGTTTCATAAAACTACCTTAGTATAAAATGTAGTCAAACAGCTACTTACTACAGTTTTGTGGGGCAATGTGTTATTTTTTGTATATGTAGATAATTGTGGTTATTGAGTTCGAGATATTATCTTATTTAACCGCTTTTCAGATATTACGCATGAAAATATCCTGTTATCCTGTTGTCCTGTGTTCTGTGTGACGACCTATATAACCTATAGTTGGTAGTGACCCTGCCTACGAAGCCGGAGGTCCCGGGTTCGAATCCCAGTAAGGGAAAGTATTTGTGTGATGAGGATGAGCACAACTATTTGTTCCTGAGTCATGGATGTTTTCTATGTATTTAAGTATTTATTTATATATAAGTGTGTGTATCGTTGTCTAGTAACCTTATAAGCTTTGCTTAGTTTGGGACTAGGTCGATTTGTGTAACATTATACACTTTTTTTTTAATGCTGTTATATTTCAATTCCGATCTTAAATTACTACGTGGAAAGTAGTCCAAATACGAGCAACCACTCCGCGGATCCTGTCCGCTCCCACAACGTCGTCCCATTGTCCCATTGTCTCCATTTGTCTACCGGACGGCTTTATTGTATTCCCCTTTTTAGGGACGCCATTAAGACCTTAAGGACTATTTCGATTCACTATACGTCAAAAAGCTATGTTGTATAGCCGATACATCTAAAGTACCTACTTATACACAATGCGCCTTTTGTCAAAATTGTCGATGAAACTGTACCTTTCTGAAACGATATTCGGGATTGTTTTTTGACATCGCTGATTTAATGAAATCTTGGTGATATTACGAGTACCTACAACATTTGATTATTTTTGTATTCGATTTAATTCTGTTAATCTTAATTAAAACGAATACAAAAATAATCAAATGTGGCTGAAACTGAACTATGTATTACAAAATGTACCACTTTAACTTTCTAAAACTACTCATCAGTTAATAAAATTATACCGATCGGTAGTGACATTGCAGCGCCAGTACCTACGTACAGTCGCCAAGTGCTCACAAATATCTGAACACGTCTCTATTGTCGAGGCATTAGAGACGTCTTCAGATATTTGTGAGCACTTTGGCCGCTCCGATGTATCTGATGGCCTGGACCTATTAACAAACTTACCCTAGCTCGCCGTAAAAAAAAAATTATGGACATAACATAGGCAAATATTATATGTTTATATAACTGATAAATCAATGTCGTAAACGCCCAAACACGTAAATATAAGGTTCTGACGCCAAATGGGTTCTGAATTTTGTCAAAATATGAGGATGCACTTAACAATTCCGTTCGTGTGCGGCGATGTCAGTTGAGTAAGTCGGACATGGGTGGCCATATTTTTCAGGTATCTGTTATGCAATTACGTAAACACTGGCTTGAATGGGAACCTTCGGGAGACAATGAGGCGAGATTAACCCGGAATTAACCAGTGCCCAGGGCCTTTGGTGCAAGGGATAAGCGCCAAGCGGCAGAGGGATCATCAAAGTAGACCGGCAGGTCGATCACGTAACGCATTATACGTACTTTAGGTACATAGGTCAGAGTTAGGTAGATCTAAATATCACTTTTTATAATATGGGGAAATGACAGTTCGAAACGTTACGTGATCACCCCTCAAAGGGGTGTAAATTTTATATGGAAAAATGACAGTTGAATTGTCCTAACGCGCGTTCGGAACGTTAATTGATTACCCCTCTGAGGGTTGATCACGTAACGTTTCGAACTGTCATTTCCCTATATAAAAAGTGACATTTAGATCTACCTGACGCGCGTAGGTACAATGCGTTACGTGTCAACCTGTGCTGGTCGATTACATATATAACGCTTTGTACGCACGTCAGGTAGGTAGATCTAAATCTCATTTATTGTATGGGATAATGACAGTTGAGTTGTCCTAACGTACGTTCAAAACGTTACGCAATTGCCCCTCCCTATGCTCCGCCAGCTTCAAACTCACATATAAAATTACATCAGCGTTTCAAATACCTATCTATTGTCCTTCTCTGGAATTCGCAAATCAAAACTTCTTCATACCAATTTTTATTAAATCGTTTCTGCAGTATAAATAGTGAAGGACAGAATTAAATATAAAGGTATTATACTTTTTACCAAAACGGTATAACGAATGAACTTCAATGTGCACAATTATTATTTAAAATGATTTTAATGTCTCCAATTTCAAGATTTTATTTGTTAAAACTAAAATGTGTCCGATACTATACTATCTTCCTGTCAAGACCTTAATACGCTTACTACCATCTTTCATTTAAAAGTAAACTAACCCCGCTACCGCCTTCAACTCACCCCCAACCCCAAAATACCGTCACCCTCTTTCATCCATCATTAGCGGACAATGGCTAATCTAACGTGTAGGGCACTTCATCACATCCCCCCAGATCAGATAATTAACGGGACAGATTAAAACGTCACCCCCATATTACTTGACTGGATCATCAGAGTAGGTATGTTAATTTAGTCGTAAGGCCGGCAAAATTTTAGTGATTTTTACTTTGCACAAATTAAAGCGGCTGATATTTGGCCTTTTGACTGGACTCTGGCTCTTCTTGTGGACTGATGACCTGGTAAAGGTCGTGGGAGTCCGCTGGATGCGGGTGGCGCAAGACCGGTCATTGTGGCACTCTTTGGGGGAGGCCTATGTCCAGCAGTGGACGTCTTTCGGCTGATATGATGGTGATAATGACGATGAATCTGATCTTCATCCTCGGAAGAAAACTAAACAGGATAAGGATTATGCCTTTTCAAGTGACAAGTGACAGTGCGGTACATTTGCGATCAGTGAGCGAATACCGACCAAATGGCCTTATTGGTACTTTTAACACGATCATTTGTTTATTAGAATTGGTACATTATTGTGGAAATACTGATAAACGAAGTCATAAGAAATAATACGATAAGAATCCCGAATCTAGGTAAAATTTAAAAATAAAATTAGAGATGTCGAAAATAACTAAAAAAATGTTGATAATTAAGATTTCGACCTGTTAGCAATATAATGATTGCACATGCTAAATAGGTACTGGTAGTGTTGTAAGAAGTAATAGAAGTGCTGAAAAATTGTCAAACCTAAAGTCATTACCCGGCCAGGCAATCTAGCAGTGCACCCCACCCAAAGAGTTTGATTTGTTTTTATTTCGACGTACGCTGCAACGCCTGCAACGCGCCAACTTTGCCCAAGTTAAATTGAAATGAAAACTAATTAACCGAGTTTCATTAATGCACTGGTTTTTCTGTTGTACAAATATTCTTTAATTTTTACTCGGTTCCATCTAGTTATAATGTAGTAGTGGTGTAGCGTCCATTCAAGGTTCATTCTTAGGTATATATTGAAATGTAAACTCATATTTATAATTAAAATACTTTTTTTCGCGAACTACCATTTTATACATCTTAACTTCATTTTTTAAATAAGTAAAGTATTCTATATTGTACTATCTCAATGGTATTTCTGTATTTGTATTGTTGTTTTTCCCTTAAAAGTCCCTTTCGCGTTCCTATTCACGGTGTCAGGTTCTGATTGATGAAGTCCTCAGACCCTTTGTATCATCAAGTTAAAAAGGTAGATGTTGTTATTGCAAAATACGAGTTAGTGCTTTGGAATAAGGTGCATGCCGAATACAGAACTATACGGAATAGAAAATCTCATTCATCAGTATTTTTTCCTAACTCTTTTATTCATTGGTATGCACCTTCCACCCACCTAGTCTACATTGAAATTACATTATACGAAGCTCAATTGCCCATTCAAATAAAGGATGACTCACGCTAGAACGGGCCGTGCCCGGCTCGGGCCGTTTCCTAAGAAGAGTTTTCCGAGGCTCGGAAGCGGCTCGATGTCGGCACGGCCCGGCCGTGGCGCGGCCGGGATTGGGTATAAAGCTCGGCCGCGCAAAAACGCCGTCGTTTTTCTTAGAAAACGGCCCGGGCCGGACACGGCCTGTTCTAGCATGAGTCATCCTTAACGGAATAAGTCAATTAAGGAAGAATAAAGAACCACGACATAAATCGATGAAGTTGCTTCAATCTAGTGTAACTGTTATTTTGAAAGCATGTTTCTTTGTTTAACACTCTATTTAATGTTTTTTCTTTGCATTTTTACTCTTTGGTTTACAAAAAAGTATAGAGATATCTAATTAAGATTTTTAGCGCACATCATACAACTGAATATATTATTTATTAAAGTAAATGAAATCGCTGTCTTAACATTACAATGCTATATTGTCTGGATACAGTCCGCATTATATGTTAATACTTTAAATTATACTACATCGTTCTTTGCAACTTTGTATGTTTGTCCTTATTTTAATTTATTTATAATGGTGGAATGGGTGCAATGTTACGAAATAAAACGTCAAACAACAGAAAAAAGCCGAACTTTATTTTTATTTACATACACCGGTAAATTCTCTGTGAAATTAATTAATTAGAGAATCAACAAAATGGGCAAACCGTCACAACAGTTGATTTGTTATTTACACTACTCACGCACCTTATCTAAGACAGTGCTTGTACATAGAACGACTGAAATGAAAATTCGAAAATTTCCCCTACACGTTAAACTCCTTCCATCTATCAACGTTGTCCGACTGTACCTCACCTGAGCGTGATGGCAGTACATTTGTTAAAGCCGCAGACACACCTGCACCGCTTTGTTCTAGACAAATTACCTGTAGTGTGCACACGCCTTACACTAGTTTGCCATTTCTTGTAAAAAGTTGACTGGGATTTACTTTGAGCTTGAATGGGATTTACGCTTTTTGCGTTTTGAAATATCGTCGTTTGTGTAGATTTTATATGGAAATTGTCTTGTAATTCTATGCGGTTGTTTTCTTTACATTGTATTATGAATATTATGAACGACCTCCATTACAACAGATGCCAAAAAATGTGAAAAATCGAGCCTCTGGTAATCTACCTTAAATTTCCTACATGTTCTAATGAGAACGTTTGTTTTGGTCAATTGTAAATAATACAACACAATAATACGATACTTTTTCTTCTTTTTAGTCGCTTCATTCTATTCGGAAGTGTACGTAAGAGAAAATTCTGTCAAACGAACGCAACCAAAAATCAACTTTATGCTCTGATTACAAAGTAGTTATTTGCTTGCGTTTTTATGGCAAGATTTACTCTTACACTTTCGGACGTACATACCAATGTATACATAGTACCTATAAGACAGTTTGCGGCGAGCTGGGGTCAATTGCTCCAAGTGATCGCGTAATTCAACCGACAATGCTTCAATTAGACTAAACCGATTGTAATGAAACTCTCGCTGCTCCTCCAATTTACTAGTTTAGTTTGGTTGGTTGCTGTTTCTGAAATGTTTAGCCTAAATAATAACAGCTCACCTCAGAAAGAAGCCACGTTGTGGGAACAGGGGGCATAGATAAACTGTCCAACTTTGCCCTTATGTATATACTAGCTGTTGCCCGCGACTTCGTCCGCGTAGAACTTTTTATCGTCTTAGAAAATGATTTCTCTCAATATTAAATTTGAACCCTCTTTTAGGGGATAATTAAAAAAAAAACGTTGATGTTCATTTTCTAGTTTGTGAACAAACAGTCTAAAACCAAAGTTAAAAATCTCATACTTTAAAAATGCCTTGAAATACTCAAACTTTGAACCAATTTCAACACTCTTAGGGGATGAATTTGGAAAAACTCTGAAATCAGTTTTGTAGTCTTTTAACGTACAGAATAAGACCGAAGTTAAAAATCTCTTACTCACACTTTAAAATTTTATTGCTCGCCATTTAAAATTGGAACCCCCTTTTAAACCCCCTTAGAGGTTGAATTTTTCTAATCGCTGAAAGAACTTTTTTCGTAAACTTTTAAGTCTCTAGCTCAAAAAAAGTGTTGCCCATACAAAGCTTTCTTAACCCCCTTAGGGGTGGAATTTTCTTAAACTCTGAAAGTACTTTATTATTAATTTTAATAAGTAACATTTCGAATAGTTTTAAGTCTAGTAAAAAAATAAGTTTTTCCCACACAACACTGGCTACCCTTCTTAACCCCCTTAGGTATGGAGTTTTCTAAAACGCTGAAAGTTCTTTTTTAGTATTCTAATAAGTAATCTTTTTGCAAAGTTTTAAGTCTAACTCAAAAAAAGTGTTGCCCATGCAAAGCTTGCTCTCTTTTTTAACCCTATTAGGGGTGGAATTTTCTAAAACGATTTGTGTTCTTTTTTTGTATTTTAATAAGTAATCTTTCTACAAAGTTTCAAGTCTCTAACTCAAAAACATAACCTTTCCCTGATAAAAACTTTGCACCCCTTTTTATCCCCCTTAGGGATAGATTTTTTCAAAACGCTGAAAGTCTTTTTTTTGTATTTTTATAAGTAATCTTTCTACAAAGTTTTAAGTGTCTAGCTCAGAAAAAGTGTTCCTCATACAAACCTTGCACCCTTTTTTAACCCCCTTAGCGAATGATTTTTGTAAAACGCCGAACGTAGTATTTTTCATGTTCTAATAAGTAATTTTTCGACAAAATTTTAAGTCTCTATTAAAAAAAATATGTTTTTCCCATACAAACTTTGCACCCTATTTTACCCCCTTAGGGGTGAAATTTTCCAAAACGCTGAAAGTACTTTCTTTGTATTTAAATAATCTTTCTACAAAGTTTTAGGACTCTAGCTAAAAAAAATAGTTTCCCACATACAAACTTTGCACCCCTATTTTAGCCCCCTATTTTTAGGGGTAGAATTTTCTAAAACGCTGAAAGTACTTAATTTGTATTCTGATGACTAATCTTTCTACAAAGTTTTAAGTCTCTATTTAAAAAAAATATTGTTTCCCCCATACAAAATTTGCACCCCTATTTTACCCCCTTAGGGGTAGATTTTTTTAAAACACTGAATCTAGGTACTTTATTTGTATTCTAATGAATAATTTCTCTACAAAGTTTTAAGTCTCTATTTAAAAAAAAGTAGTTTTTCCCATACAAACTTTGCATTCTATTTTACCCCTTTAGGGGTAGAATTTTCTAAAACCCTGAAAATACTTTATTTGTATTCTAATGACTGATCTTTCTACAAAGTTTTAAATCTCTATTTAAAAAAAAAATTGTTTCCCCCATACAAACCTTGCACCCCTATTTTACCCCCGTAGGGGTGGAATTTTCCAAAACGCTGAAAGTGTTTCATTTGTATTCTAATAACTAATTTTTCTACAAAGTTTAAGTCTATAGCTCAAAAAAAAAAGGTTCTCCCATACAAACTTTGCACCCCTATTTTACCCCCTTAGGGGTAGAATTTTCAAAAATCCTTTTTTATCCCTAGCCCACGTTATAAAAGCAACATACTGTGCAAAAATCAACTCTCTAAGATTAGTAGTTTCGGCTGTGCGTTGATGAGTGAGTGAGTGAGTGAATAAGTCAGTCAGGACATAGGCATTTATTATGTATAGATAGATAGAAGATAATGAAACTCCCATTCAAATTTCTCAAAAAATTATGAAGCTACATCCGTTTTAATGTCGCTTGTTAGAGTGAGAAAACGATGAGGGACTGTGACGTCAATATCCTCGAGCGTCATAGTAAAAAAACAATCGTTTCATATGAAGGTGCGTTTTGCGGAAAAGGGACAGAACATACCCCTTCTTAAAACTTTGGACTCTTATAACTTAGTCATTACCTATATAACCTCTTGCTTTGTTTTTTTCTCCATTTGACTATATTTATTTTAAATTATTTTTCGAGAAAATACATTATGATTATTTACCATATTTTCGATTCCTGAGCTATAACCACGAACTTCGGAATTCGAAAATATTCAGGTATCTCTATCTCTATCGCACTAACCATACTCGAGTGACAGGGATGCAAATATATGAACATTGAGTATCGTTTTTCGTGGTAGCGCCGCAGGTAATTTGGCTGAATGCGCCGAGCGCGTGCCATTGCCATTAAAAAAAACAAATTCGTGTAAATTATATTGTTCAAATTTGTTGATTTCATTTATTGAAATTACGACATAAAACGACATTTGCGCATATAAGTTCGCATATCAGAATCGAATATTTTTTTATGGTTTATATTTTAGCATTTGTCTCGTAAAGGTCTATCGTAGACGGGATTTAAATTATTAATAAGTGAAAGGCAAAGCAATTCCTCCATTTTGACGAAAATTTGACGTTTCTTATAGCTGACAGTTGGAGCAGCGTTTGATTTCAATAAAAATAAATGAAAAATTAAATGAAGTCGTATATTTCGGAAAATTAATTAACTGTCGCAGTCGGATAAAAACTATCCTAAGTTGCAGCTAGAATAATAATGTACCTATATAAAATGTTTCATATTTTTCCGTTCATGGGATGCTGAGAACATTCGAACCGCGCAAAGCTTAGTTTCAAACTGGCTGATTCTTTTTTTAATTTAGAGATTTATTATAAGTGGAGATTATACAACACACTCACACTTCAGTGTGAAAATTTACATCCCAGGGCAAAGTTGGACGGTTTGACGGAAAATACGGATAAAACGAATTTTATGATTACTTGATTACAATCAACAATAAAAAATGTCGGTTCTTGTTTAAAAAAATATTTTTGTGGCTAGTTTTCCTAGAGTATTACAACATTTTGGAATCTTGGTTAGTTGCTTCAACTTTTGAAAATACTTGCCATAGTAATGTTTATACTTTTTTGTTACACCATGATGAGTGAAAGTGGACTGAAAGAAAAAATCTTTCAAAATTTTAGGGGTAAAAATAATTTTGATTTTTTTTTGTGTAGTAAGTATTCTGGTATTTTTAAGGGCTGTGATGGACAGCAGTGCTATATAGGTTACCGATACAAAAACACAGAAATCATTTGAAAAGTTGTAGACATGGTCGTTAAAAATACAATTAGGGATGTCATTTTCGAAGAATTTCATTTTTTTTTTAATTTCAAAAAGGATTCAGATACATATTTTGTTTCTCTCGATTAATCATAAGCAGATCCATCCTCTGGTGCCCGCTTATCCTTGAATTTTGGGACACGTATATAGAAATATTGCTCGTTTAATAGTATAGGATAGAAATACATGTGCTTGATAGAGCGCATGAACGAATACGATTTGCACACAATTTGAATAGGTATGTCATAAAGCAAAGTTGACATGTTACGTGGACGGACTTTTGAACTATTATTTCAAACAACGAGGCTAATACATATGATATTATAAATGCGACAGTAATTCTGTCTGTCTGTCACTGTTTCCCGCTTAAACCGCTGAACCGATTTAGATGAAATTTGGTATAGAGATAGTATGAGTCCCGGGGAAGGACATAGAATAGTTTGTATCCCGAATGTAATCCCCTAAGGTGGGGCAATGGGGGACGGACGTTTGTATGGACGGTATCTACGTTATAAACAACTTCCACGCGTACGACGTCGCGGGAAAAAACTAGTTTTGAATATTCTAAAAACCTAAGTAACAACTACAAACAGACACTTTAAAGGTGTAATTAAACGTCTTAAATAGCAACAGAGCACTAAACAAACAGAACGATTACGAATCGCTTTGCCAAGTCAGTAACAAAGTTGAGTAAATAAACAAGAAACCAAATAACCGAGTAATAAACACCGACTGCGGGCGCAATACGCGAAAGTTTTTATGTTATACGAAAACTTGACTTACTTCTATAATATCAACTTTGGCTATAGTGGGTTCAAAATAAACGTGCCGATGCATGGAGACGTATACTTGAGATTAATTGAGTTGGCAGAATTGCATCAAACTAGTCCATTGAAAAAGCAACTCTACTGTCCAAGATACGAGATTCTAGTTCCAATAACAGTTTTAGAATAAGTTTTTATTTTAAATAAATAAAAGTTAAAACAAAAACTACTACGTAAGTATTGATACTATTGATTCTTAATCCTATGACATTGACACGACATTGATTATATCTTTTATTGTATGTATTCATGTATATTTATGTCTTATTTAATCAATAAAGAGTTGGCAACGCGCTGACGGCTCCTCGGGAGATTTTATGTTGACTTGAATAAATGGTTTTCTATGCTATGCTGAGTCTGTATGTGGACACATAACATTACCAAAAATACGATAAGTACATTTATCGTTGCTCTATCATCAAATTAAAATTTCAACGGTATCGAGCTAAATACGAAATGTTACCAATATTCATTCTGATCACACATCGGTATAGAGCTTATTACAATATTATGTTTAGGTACGCTTACCTTAACATAATGACTATTCCCACTGTTATACTTGAACATGACACTATATTTCACACATCGCCTGGATAAAATCACATACTAGCAATAAACAAGCCGACATTGTCACTAAGTCCACAGTTGCACAAAGACTAAAAAAAAACCTTGTTAGTATTCATATCAAACACACATGAATTTATAACCACAACCGGTGTAAATACTAAAAATGCCAATGCAATACTAGACGGGTTCAACCACTGTTTATGCAAAATAATATGTCAGATCACCAAAAAAAAATAAGAAGTACTAAAAAAACACTTAACGAAATTGTTTACCGACTGTTTACGACTATAGGTATTTAAATGGATATTAGGAAGCAGATTGTTAAAATGTAAACAATTCTACCATATACTCGAGAATTAGTATACATACAATGGATATTAATTAAATAGCACGAATATGTACGATCTGTTACGATTACGACAAAGAGACGTTAGAAAACACTTTAGTTTTAACAATTTTTATGGCACTTATTTTAAAATGGATATCACACAGCACGTTTTGTGTATAATTTGTAAGATACTCAAACGGATATTAGGAAGCACTTTACGTTTGTGTCGTTGACGCTCAATAAAACAACCGTAATACTTTAATTAAAAGCACCAGCATTGAGCAAATAGCATTGTTTTGAAACAATCAGTCCGTTACGAGTTTCAATATGGACTGAGGACGGCTCGAGTTAGTCAATTGCGAACGTCAGAGTACCATAAAGAACGAGATACTACACACCGGGTTGACAATTATTGTCAAATAGGACCTTCAAAATATTTCTACTGACTCCAAAACTATATAACTAGCCGGTTCAAGCTTGTTCACGTTACACAGAGCAAATAATTGCTATACCCAAGTAAAAAAATTGCGACAGGCGCGGCGTGGGTGATGACCTGGTAAAGGTCGCGGAAGTCCGCTGGATGCGGGTTGCGCAGGACCGGTCATTTTGGCACTCTTTGGGGGAGGTCTATGTATGGATGTCTTTCAGCTGATATGATGATGATGATGAAGTTAAAAATTAGTTCACCCCTGACACAAACACATAGCAGGATCAATTTTGTCAGACAAAACTTTCGATTTAAAAAAACTGCTCTTAAATCGGTTCAACCGCTTTGGAGCTAAGTTGCCACAGTTGACACACAGATATACAATTACACATGTTAAACTTATAATAAGTGGTCGCCGAGGGTTAAAAATACAACAAGGTGATAAAATAACAGATGAAAATATCGCAAAGCAGTTTTTCCTTGATTCTTATTCCAATCAAACTTGTTTATTACCTATATCGGGAGTTTGACATTGTATGCAAATCTATAGGTATTGTAATCTTTATCTTGAAATAAATAAATCTAAATATATAACCGTCAGTTACGCAGGCAGGTTAACTACCAGCAAGACTAACTAGACGTCAATAATATTTTTACATATAAAACATAGTGAAGAATCAACTAGACAGACAAAATTTTCGAAAAAAAATCGTACTCAAAATATTCGAATCAGTTCATTTGTTTGAGAGTTACTATGCCGTCAGACACACAGATACCTACACTTGTTAAACTTCGTCGCAGTAAAATCGTTTTTATTTGATGTCTTTGTGTCTAGGTACCTACCCTGCATTTAATTTACGTTCATAGCGCACTCGCACTTGATACAGCGTGTTCTCAATACGCTTTGCATTGAACGAACAATGATAATAACATCTAATGTATTGAAATACCTACACATCAGTCTCTCTGCTTGCTCACTGTGCTACGTATTGAAGTTGAACAAGAGGTTTTTATACTAAGTGTAGATAACTTTCTGGTACTTCTCATGACCTAACGGTCAACGCTTTTTTTTTCGTGGAGGTACCATCAGCCAAAAAAGCGGTCTACCACTTTTGGACCTTATTTTGTATGCAATAAAGTCGAAAAGTGGTAGACCACTTTATTGGCTGACTGTACCAAAACTCCACGTCAGCCGCCATCTGCGCTAAGTACGGAGGACTTTAGGATCTCAGGTTGAGTTGAACCTCAGAGCATAGAATACTGGCGGCCGTGTCGCAGCTGTATGCTCAATGGGCATACACTGCCATACTGTGCACGCGTGCTGATCGCAGAGAATATTACGTTTTTTCCCAAAATGCCTGATATGATGCGCGTTTATTGTCAAATAAGCGTGTAGGTATACAAGAGTGTGTGTTTTAGATGTGTGCGTGCTTTGTCTTGTCAATTACTTGGGCGTTGTGTGGGTTAATGTGTGGCGGTGCCACCTATATGTATATACTAATAAATACATAATATTTACTTATATACATAACTATGATAAACTTAATTATATAAAACTCAACCTTACAACTATCTATACTTAACATGTAAAAATAAACTTATATATATTATACACACATACATAAGCATAAATAAATACATACGGATAAACAAACAGTAAATATATAAATATTAAAAAGCTAATTATCGACACAAAGTACTCACCATTACCGGCCGTGTCGATTCCAATGCCAACGCACACCAACGGGTCTTCGTGACGTCACGCACGCTGCAATGATGCGCCGGCGCCCGGCGGCTTTGAGCCGCCGCCTCCGGCAGTCTGCTACCGCATTCAACGCTAGACGCACGCCGCCTTGCGCTCTAAACATTTCGCTTGCCTTTCGCTTTTCTTGTGCTTTCTTTTACTGTGTGCCTACCTATATGCTTGTGTGTGCTTATAGAACTATTATACCGCTTAAGACAACAACTAGTGTGTGTTATTTGGACCTGCAACTCCCCGAACCCTGCACGTAAGTTTGTAGAACATAATACGAAGATTGTTTACAATCACATCTACACTGGTGACCCCTTTGGTTGAACTTTAAACGTAACCTTACTGAAGAGTGCAAATGGTTGACGGGGTAGGAAATAATGTTGCTCAAGGCGCACAAATACCAACGCAAGCACTGGTAGCGCCACCTGCTATGGAACTTCCCGCGGCACAGCCGCCGCCGCCCGCCGCGCAGTTGTCCAATGGTGCCGACACATTCCGAGTCGGAGTACGAATGCCACCATTTTGGCCACAAGAACCAGCTGTTTGGTTTGCACAAGTAGAAGGTCAGTTTGTGTTATCCAACATCACAGCCGACGCGACAAAATTTTACTATGTACTGTCACAGCTAGATCATCAGTACGCCGCGGAAATTAAGGACATTATTGTCAACCCGCCTGCTACTAACAAGTATGAAAAGCTAAAAACCGAGCTCATATCCAGGTTGTCAGCGTCCCCAGAGAAGGAACTGAAGAGATTGTTGATCCACGAAGAGTTAGGAGACCGTAAACCATCACAGTTCCTGCGACATCTCCAACATCTTGCTGGTCCACAGGTACATGAAGATCTATTAAGAACAATATGGATTAATCGCTTACCCATGAATATCCAGGCAGCTATAGCTTCACAGCCGACGCCGCAGACACTCGAGGCCCTGGCAGGTACCGCGGACCGCGTTTGGGACCTCACTCCTCCTAGCCCGCAGATAGCAAGTACGTCCACCAGCGCTATGACACATAATTCTACCATTGACTTCATGGCTAATCAAATAGCCGAATTAACTAGGCAGATGCACGATATGCGAGCGGAGCTGAACTCGAGATCGCGGCCCAGGAGTAGGCATAATGGACCACAGAGGGACAACCGCAGCCGCAGTCGTGGGGCTAATCAAAATCGGTCCCAATCAAGCTACCGCAGATGGCCCGTATGCTGGTATCATTCCAAATTTCAGTCACAAGCAACGAAATGCGTCAAGCCTTGCGATTTCACATCGGGAAACGGTCAGAGCAGTCGATAATGGCGGCCAACGATTGCTCAAGCTCCGGTCGCCTGTTCGTAACAGACCGTTGTACCAAAATGCAGTTTCTCGTTGACACAGGCAGCGATCTCTGCGTTTTTCCACGGACATCCCTACGAGAACACCGACCTAAAACCAAATACCAACTTTATGCCGCCAACGGATCTGTCATCAACACCTACGGCCACGCACAACTACATTTGGATCTCGGCCTCCGTCGGGAGTTCAGTTGGCAATTTGTGGTGGCTGACGTCACAAAAGCAATAATAGGAGTCGACTTCCTATCTTTTTACAATTTAGTCGTCGACTGCCGACACAAACGCTTGATGGACAACACCACATCCCTCTCTACGATGGCAGTATCATCCGCATCGGCAGACATCATATCATCCATCAAGACATCTTTTGGTGAGTCGAAGTATAATGACTTAATGCGAGACTTTCCAGAGATCACACGTCCACCAGGAGTACACCGGGAAGTCAAACATAGCACGGTCCACTATATTAAAACCACCGATGGCCCACCAATCCACTGCACACCCAGAAGGTTAGCACCGGATAAGCTCAAGATAGCTAAGCAGGAATTTGAGTCCATGCTCAAATGTGGAACAACAAGACCGTCGTTAAGCCCTTGGTCTTCACCACTACATCTAGCACCCAAAAAAGATAATGGTTGGAGACCATGTGGTGACTATAGGCAATTGAATGCACGAACAATACCTGATCGTTACCCAATACGCCACATTCACGACTTCGCTCATCAGCTCGCCGGATGCAAGGTCTTCTCGACAATCGACTTAGTAAAGGCGTACAACCAGATTCCGGTCAACGATGAGGACATACCGAAGACTGCCATTTCGACCCCGTTTGGCCTGTACGAGTTCCCATTCATGACGTTTGGACTCAGGAATGCAGGTCAAACGTTCCAGCGCTTCGTAGACGAAGTCACACGAGGTATGGATTTTATTTACGCCTACTTAGACGACTTTCTCATCTTCTCGCCTGATGATGAAACACATGAAGATCATCTGCGGCAGCTCTTCACGAGGTTGAAGGAATACGGGATCGTGATCAATCCATCCAAATGCGTCTTCGGAGTTCCTGAAGTCAAGTTCCTGGGGTATCACATCTCATCTGACGGCACGAAACCCCTTGAAACTAAAGTTGAAGCCATCCAATCATTCCCTACGCCGAAAACTGTCAAAGAGCTAAGAAGGTTCCTTGGGATGATAAACTTCTATCGTAGGTTTATCCCTCAAGCTGCTCAACTTCAGGCTCCACTACATAAGCTGCTCACCGGCTCCGTAAAAGGATCACACCCAGTCGACCTGAAAGACGAAAAACTGAAGGCTTTCCTCGACTGCAAAACTAGCCTTTGCCACGCAGCGCTCTTAGCCAACCCTGTGCTTATAGAACTATTATACCGCTTAAGACAACAACTAGTGTGTGTTATTTGGACCTGCAACTCCCCGAACCCTGCACGTAAGTTTGTAGAACATAATACGAAGATTGTTTACAATCACATCTACAAATGTACTTGCGACAGGCTCACTCTATACAAATCGGCCGCCATGTCCGATCTCCTTATATTCATACATCTGTGAGTTGAACGCACTAGAGCCCTCCTCGCATTTTGCCCCTGCGGGCTCGTTCTGGGCATCTTCGTCGCCTTCTATGGGGTACATGACCGAGTGATTTCTACATGTTAGGTATTGTGGGCGACAGAATGTAGTTTGTGAAATGTAGGACCTACGGGTCACGAAGAGAAAGGGTGTTGTATGTGAACGATAAGGCCTACGGGCCACGAAGAGAAAGGATGTGTAACTATAATTCCTTCACATAAGGACGGCAATTGTGCCCAGATTAAGCTCCTAAAGCAAACGGCTCATATAAGAAGCGCGCAATTTATTTTAGGACCTAAGTACCATAAGTACAGACGAAGAAAATAGCTTAAAGTAAAGATAAAGGTACCAGGTACCTCCAGTAATTATTTCATAAAGATCGATAGAGGGAGAACCCCTGATAATTGAGGGAGAGACAGCCAAATTATTTGTAAAGAAACCAACTTGAGACTATATCCCGATCTAGTCCGTCAACAAGGGACATCGGTAACTAGAGTTACGAAAAATGTGAAATAAAAATGTACACTACGTATGCATAGAGTTTTATTGCATATTATGGTGCAAGAATGGTCAAGGTTCAGGTTGATTTCTCTGATTGGCTAAAAAGACGGGAGCAAAGTCAAACTTATGCTACCACGTTAATGTAAATGTGAAAATTGACGGTCTCACCCGGCCATATCTTCGTAACCAGATAAGGTACGAAAGCAATTAGGATATCATTAGAAAGGTAAGGTAAATGCCCTTACGTATGTATACTCACTTTTGATAATCAATGTTAATTAAAGCCACTAGGGCCTGGCAAAGCCATTTCATGTTACCAAACTTAATAATTTTACGTAAATATCGATTTTCCCAATTTAAACGGGAAAAGTAGGAAAACTAATAGACATTGTAATGTATAGCCCACAATTAGTTCTTTTAAAGGAAAATCTGTAAAAACCCTTAAGGTTCCCCTGAAAATCAGGAAAACATAAAAACTAGCTTTTCCATAGTGAAAGTGGGCGAGGTCTTTAAAATTGTATCCCCACCACTTCTGATGTCTTAGGGGTATAAAAGAGGCTATAATCGCCGGATATATTTGTGTTCGCTCAGCCCCACCAGTGGGAGCTCCCAGGAAGAAGAAGAAAGGAAGAAGTAGGGAAATTGTGATAGGAAGTAGGAAATTGTGATAGGGAAAGTTTAATCAGTAGTTTGTGTCTCATTATTTTATTATACCGTTTCATTTATTTTTCGCCAAGTATTATTTTATCGTCACCCTCACCCCATCCTTCAACAGTGCAGCTCAGTCTGCGGGATTAGTGCTCCCCTAGAGCACCTGCGCTATCAGAGCGCGTTACGGCCGTTTAAAAACACGCTGAGCGGTTCAACCGCCGCGGTTCACCCGCCGCGGTTGAAACGCGCGGTTCGCCCGCCGCGGTTTTTAAACGCCCCTTGTTAGGTGACTGTGAGGTCGCGAAGGTCAAACCCAGGCCTGTCGCACATCGACCACGTCGGCGCCACGCGTCGTCCACAGGTATATAGTATACAATGGTGATTATGGTGGTGATCTAAAATGTAAAGTTCTCTACTTTGTAGCTATGTAAGTTTGTATGTACCTACGGTTATCTCCGGAACTCCTCATCCGATGATACAATATATTTATTAATAAAAGTCAATGTTTTACAAGTCAATAAGTACCTACATAGTAAGTAGATGTCAAAAGTATAGCCTATTATGTCCATTCGGAAAGTCCATTATACACTGGTGTTTTTTTTACCGTATGAGTAGTTTCGGAGTGGAAAACTTACCCCCTAGTAGAATATTTTTAATTGCTACCCCTTATAGAATTATTGTAGATTTTTTAACTGTTATAATGTTAAGATTGCTAGTACTAAGATATTCCAAGTAAGTGGTAGGTATATTATCAAGATTCCAGCCAAAAATAGTAGATTGTACAACAAGCGCATAAAACGAGCCATTTAACCCGAGACGTTTATATCCACCCGAGCCACCGGCGAGGGTGGATAGTTAAGTCGAGGGGTTAAATGGCTAATTTATGCCCGAGTTATACACACTGCTTTACACTTCGATTGCGAGAAAATAACAAATAATTGCAAAATAAAATAAAATAATAGCTCATTCCTGTCACTTAACTTTTTAAAGTTCTTATTTTTAATTTTCGACACGTGATACTTAGGTACTTCATACTGCCAAGTTATTTAATGGTTCAATACGTTTTAAAATAATAATTGACTCCTATTTTATCTGGTTTTATTAATTTACGGATGTGAAATTTATTAAAGCAAATCAAATCAAATGACAAGTTTATTCTACGAAGTTTTATTGTGTGTGTGGCTGTAAGGCCCGATTATCTTAGTCTTTAAAACAATTTTACTTTGTGCACTAGAGCATAAAAGTGGCGTTTTGTGCAGCATACATCCAGCACAAAGGCGAACATTTGCGAGCATAAAAAGTGAAAAGTATAATAAGTACAGTCGAGTTCTCCAATATCTATACAGTTCCTTTCAAAAACATATGCGTCTTATGTCAGTAAGTTCAGTAACAATAAAGATGTAGTGTACCTGTCTGTACCTATAAAGATATTTATGAAATGTCGTATCTATTACTTATTGGAAAACTTGACTGTACAGTCAACCAAAAATGTAGTCTACCACCCTACAGTCGAGGTTCATTTGAACGAACAACAAGGTCAATTTCCACTTGCAATAATATCATGACAGTAACCTTAGCGACAATCAGATCTCACAGAAACTTTTGTCAAAACTGGTAGACCACTTGCTTGGCCAACCGTACGTATATTCAATTCCATTCAATTATTTTATAGAATCCTTACTGATCCCAATAATGCAACACACAAAGTAGATGCGGCAAGAGCAATTACAAAAGGAAAACAAACTAATCCCGCATACAAGCAGATTATAACACACAGGCTCGGCTTCAAAGAGTCTCATCCATTTGCCAAATTCGTTTTTCCATTACTCAAATTGGGTAGGGGTTAACTTTTGTATGGTAAGTGTCGTGTCTATACATCCATACATCTAGGTTTTCGATGTGTCTGTTATGTGTTATGTGTCTGTGATAGACTTTGAGAATGTTCACTTTTGGGGGAAGTACATTGGTAACATCGTTTATTGTCATTAAACAGTTTTTTGAGGAATCACAAATCTGAACTTTCCATAAGTACCTACAAACGTTTTTGGACTACATTGTTGAATTACGAAATATTTTTATATGAAGTACCTATTATTGTTTTATTTAGTTTAGTCAATCATATCGCCTTATTCCCAAAGTGAACAAAATTGATGAAATAGACATGAATAATACTTTTCTCAAACATGCAATGAAATGTCGTCATTACGTTGGGTTATATCAGGCTTCAAAGTATCGCGTTTCGGGCGGATCAACTCGAGAAAAGAGAACTGTAAAGGAATTTCATACAAAATTGGAGGCCTAGGCCGGGAAGTAATTTTTTTTTAAATTTAATTTTGCTATTTTTGGCATTCAGCCATGAAAATTAGTTTGGTTTGAGGAGTTTTTATTTATTTATTTCATTGCATGTTTGAGAAAAGCACTATACATGCTTGGCCGTGAAAAGGGCTTGCCGGCTTTGTATCACTATCCGGCCGTAGGGACCGTCGGCCGTCTATACCTACTCACCCCGTCTGCAGTAATGTACTATTATTTCATAAGTTTATAATTCCCCTCTACTCTACCATCGGTACACTTCTTTTATTAAACTCATTTTCTTAAATTTTCTAAGGTTATTTTTATGGGTAATGTAATCATAATTTCGACTCCTGTTGACTACTGTATTACGTGGTATTACGCGGAGGCTTACGACGTTAAGCTACTATTTATGCTCTTTTTGTGTAAACAATCAAGTAAGTATCTGTATTGTTTTTATCCTGTCATACCAATATAAGCTGTACGCCGTTACCTTTATGAATACACAGTGTACGCCAAGACCATCCAATAACTCCCCGTCAACCCAAAGTGCAGCCATTTCAAATCCATACAACATAACCATTCACATTAACGACAATACGCAGGTAACGGGCACATTAGGCCACTCAAGCTTGTCTACGGAGGAGGCATTAGGTACGCAAAGCACCGCATATGTTATTTTGCCCCAGTCTGTTCTGGTTTGTTATTCACCAATGTTCCCCTCACCTCACCACAGCTGAACCAGTGTAAAGCCGGATTTAATATCTGACCCGACTAAGCGATATCGGTTTCATACATTGAGTAAGTACAGTCGGCCACATAAGTTGCTGAACACCTTAGTACAGTCGAGGGTGAACGAATACGTACATAAACAATTAGGTACATACATATCTGTAAACGCCTTTATGACATTGACAATAGCGTCCTGTACAGACATTTATGTCCTTATTAACCCCCGACGCTGAAAGAGGGGTGTTATAAGTTTGACGTGTCTGTGTGTTTGTGTGTCCCGCTGTGTGTCTGTCTGTGGCAGCGTAGCACCTAAACGAATGGACCGATTTGAATGTGGTTATTTTTGTTCGAAAGCTGACGTGATTGAGATGGTTCTTAGCTACGTTTCAGCAAAATCGGTTCAGCCGTTTCGGAGATATTGAACTTTGAAATAAAAAATTGGGGGGTTTTTCAACTTTTCTAAGTTGTAATTACGAGTATTTATGTACGTATTCGTTCCCCTCGACTGTACCTTGTCGTTTTCACTCGTTTGACAACTTCATATGGCAGTTTAACACGACGTTTAATGCGATACGGCCTTTGAACCGCGTCGCATTAAACGTCGTGTTTTAAGCCCCTTGTGAGGTGAGAGGTGAGGTGTCAGGTGTAAGGGTGGACCCATCAGAGCTACGAGTATGCGATGTTGCGAGTCGGTTAGTGAGGAAAACATTGACCAATGGAACTACTAATTATACCTATGCTTACAGTTATCTTTTCACCCCAAATAAAAAGTTAAAACTATTTTTTTTTATTTTAATCGTGTATTAACAAACCTTTTTGTTTGTATGGAAGATGTCAGTTAATGGCAACATTTGTGCGATGTAGGTAAAATACATAACTTACCTTGTTTTATTCTATCATGGCTCACAAACTCACAACATACGATCAGGGATAAATTGTAACACCTTTTATATATATACGCTTGTTTTTATTATTATAAAGTTATTGTTCATTACTTTATGAAGAAGATTAAGAAATTTCATCTTTTTCTGATAAAAAATGGATCAGTAAAATGGTTACAAGTGAAACAATAGGGTTCACTTCAGATTTTTTTACTCTGCTTTTGTTTTGTTAAAATAGATTTCTACGAAAACTATATTATACTTCTCATATCTTGCAGATTATGATATATTTTTTCCGACCTGAAAATTGTTACGTTATAAATGTTATAATGTATAAAATGGTTACTAAACAACTCATTTTCACGAATGTTTCAAATAAAGCCTTAATTGGTGAGGAGAGGTGAAACAAGTTGTGAATAGCATCAGGGGTTCTCATAATTAATAATTCATAATTCATTTATTGCATATTTATCATGTGTTATAAAATAGGTGTTACATTAGGATTGGTTCGCATATGAACCCTGTTAGGGCACAGCAAGTATTCCTTTAAAATTAAAGCTACAACTAAGAGTCATACATATTACCTACTCATATTTATTGCATATAACTCATGGTTATTGGTTCAATATACGAGAAGAGTTGATGGGATGTGGAAAGTAGATGCAGACGTTAGATTTGTATTTATATTTTGTAGTAAGCGGGTGGTTGTGAGTTAGAAGTCTGGGTTGCGCCAGTGAGTTTCTCGGAACTTATTTTTTCGGTTTCAGACAACATGTAGCAATGTGTAGGCTTTCGATAAGGCGCTACATGAGTACTGATGTAATTGGATAATCATCTTTTTACGATCGCCTAAGCGATATATATATTCTTTTAAGTAAAACATCAAATGTAAAAGTATTATAGTTATATAAGTAAGAAAACTAGAAATACTTTATTAACAAAATCTATTTGATTCTGTAAAATTTTACGGCAAATAAAAGGCTTTTTATTTTAAGGGTTCCGTACTCAAAGAGTAAAACGGGACCCTATTACTAAGACTTCACTGTCCGTCCGTCCGTCCGTCCGTCCGTCCGTCCGTCCGTCCGTCCGTCCGTCTGTCTGTCACCAGGCTGTATCTCAAGAACCGTGATAGCTAGAGAGTTGAAATGTTCACAGATTATGTATTTCTGTTGCCGCTATAACAAGAAATACTAAAAACAAAATAAAATATTGTTTTAAGGGGGGCTCCTATACAACAAACGTGATTTTTTTGCCGTTTTTATAGATAATGGTACGGAACCCTTCGTGCGCGAGTCCAACTCGCACTTGGCCGGTTTTTATTATTTATTAAGCGATAATTTTGACTGATAAATTGATAATGTTAAGTTAAGACAACACAACTGTCATTTCCCCATACAAAAAGTGACATTTAGATCAGCGTTAGGGCTTGTCCAAATAAATATTTTTTTATATATTTTTTTCTTTTAAAATCTTACACAAATCGGCTTAGTCCCAAAATAAGCAAAGCTTGTACTATGGAAAGGTACTAGACGACGATAAACATACTTATATTATATAGATACTTAAATACATAGAAAACATCCATGACTCAGGAACAAATATCATCACACAAATAAATGCCCTTGCCAGGATTCGAACCCGGGACCTCCGGCTTCGTAGGCAGGGTCATTACCAACTAGGCTACAGGAGGCTTCCATACAACAAACGTGTTTTTTTTGCCGTTTTCTCGCACTTGGCCGGTTTTTTGTCGATTTTTGACCCCCCCGTATCATCATACTGTCAAGTCCTTGGACCCTCTCCGCCTAATAAAATGACTACCGTCATCTAATGGTCAGAAAATGTGGATCTTTTAGTTTGTTTCTCCAACTGACACAACCCATAGATTTTAAAGCAGGATCTTGTGGCGGGAAACTAGAACGAAATTCGAAAATGGAATTTCGTAAAAACTACGAACAGTGCGCTGGCTGCCTGCCAATGGCGCCCATAACAGAATTAATTACGACAACAGATGGCGCTGATTGCCAGGTGGTATATCATGTGGGACATGGTCAACATTTGGGAAATATAGGGAAAGTTGGTCATTACTGCACACGGGCGGAAAATGTGGCGGGAAAGCACGTGTAGCGAATAACAGTCGGTAATGAATGTTGTCAATGGCCTAGCTTGAGCACTATCATACCTACTAATTGCACTGCATAATATGGTATATCTAAAGATATTATTTACTAAACAATTTATTTATTTTGCTTTGATCACCTTCGAATTATTTATTCCTCCTTTTGTCGGACACATCCAAAACTGTAACCGATCAAATTCAAACAAAGCGTACTTTATAGCTAGTAGGTAAGTAGGTAATCTTGACAATAAATAAATGATAATTTTTGTTATTATTACGAACCAAAATTGGTCCAACGGAACTCTTATGCAATCACTCAGTGTCTGTCCGTGAGTGTATTTATTCGTCGTCTAGTACCTATAGTAGTCTACAAAGACCCGCAAAGGTGAAAAAATTGCTCCATAATGTGACTAAATATGTCCATAATATGTACAAATAACTGTACAAAAATATAATTAAAAGCTAACGAATTTTTGAGTACACGAGCCTCAACCCTTCCTCAATTATTCACGTATCGAAGCTGGTCTCACTTTAATCTAACGCGGGCCAACGCAAACAGGCCGGCAATACAGGCCGGCAATCTATTAAATGACAGTTTTTTTTTTTTGTAAATGACAGTTATCTGCGTGATTGATTGCATTTGCATGAGCCCTAGGGCGTCGTTAAAGGTTTCACGCATGATCGATCAATGAGAATGCAAATTTGTATGCGTATGAAAAATGTTGGTTATTTTTTGAGGTAACGGGGTGTCTCTACACACGCACCAACGTCATCGTCATCAATTTAACTAAAACTATCGATCGTGAAGTTGTCAATATTCAAGTGGGCACAGTCAGTGTGTGTCACGCACGGCCTTGAATGTCTTCTTTTTTTAATAGACTTGAATTTTGACGCCCAAATACTAAGGGCCGGTTTTTCAATCACCAGATAAATTTATCTGTCAGATAAAATTATCACTATCCCTTTCCCCAGACATATAAAAGAAAAGGACAGCCTAACATTTATCTGACAGATATGTTTTATCTGGGGGATGAAAAATCGGCCCTAAGCAGAGTAAACTTTCTGCACTTGGTTGCAATAAACAAATTTTGGCCCTTCCTTATTGAACGCATTTTCTATCCAACTCACTTGAAGCGTCACTCAATTGAGACATTAGTAGTAAAACAGGCTTTATGTCACATCTCAGACTTGATATTAAAGTTCAGTGACACAGACAACTCGTCTAGACCCCGTCTACGGAACCCTTTTAACTGTACATTATTTCCTAATAGGTACAAGAATTTATGTACTTTGCACTCTTTGCAGGGCTTTCAGATTTCCTACGAGAGTAAATGTAGACTGCGAATAAAATAAGGGAGGCCCTTGACAGGGATGCTGTCGGCGAAAGAGGCAGTGTCTGCATCTTATGCAGAAGGGATAGCACTGTTGTGGATTAGTAAACCAGTTTACCTATTTTCAATTTCAATTTAACTTTATTGCCATAACTTAAAAATATTATTATACAATACAAGAAAACTACAATTTAATTTTTTATGCCACTGTAAAATTATGAACCTCCGATGTGATGCAAGATTACGAACTGACGATCACTTGCATGCATCTCATCATAGGCATCATTCCTAATAGCATTTTTGGTGCAGCTTAGTGTTGTTAACGGAATTGTTATAAACTATTTCAAACGTAATGCTTAATTTGCGGTAATAATGTCAATATTTACCCTAATTAATAAAATAAAATAAAATAATAATAATATTTGCGGACAATCTTACACAAATCAACCTAGTCCCAAACTAAGCAAAGCTTGTACTATGGGTACTAGAAGACTATATGGATACTTAAATAGAGAAATAAATACTTAAATACATAGAAAACATCCATGACTCAGGAACAAATATTCGAGCTCATCACACAAATAAATGCCCTTACCGGGATTCGAACCCAGGACCTCTTGCTTCGTAGGCAGGGTCACTACCAACTAGGCTAAAGCGGTCGTTGTTGTTTATTTAAGTCAGACGACATAGGCCGTCGGCTCAGGCAAAAGGGTGAGGATGTCCGCTCCGAGTCGTTTCTGGTGCAAAGGTTGTCTTTAGCCATTCAACAGGGTAATGTGGCAAGCATAATGGGCACCTTTGCACCAGAGGCGACCAGGGGTGGTTTATTTGACTAGGGTTTTTTTTTTTTTTTTTTTTATATAGGTACCTATTTGAAGAATATCACTTTATATGATTTAACATGTAATATTTTGTGTTCTAAAATAATAAATAAAATGAAGTCAGACGTAAAATTAATAACGTGACAAAATAGAGGTACACACCATTTCCACAACGCAGGCTTCGTCAATACATCAAGACAGCAAATATCTGCAACACGCTTCGTCAATCATTTACAAATTATATATCCACAACAGGTTTCGTCAATCATCTACAAATCATAAATCCACACAGGTTTCGTCAACTATATTAAACATTCACCACCAGTTCACCCCCCATTCCGATACTCACCCGGACCAAACGTGCCAAAAATACCTGCAGCATTACCACGTTGAATGGCCAGTGATATTCGTTGGACCAGGTAAGAACCAGAACGAGGGTCGCAGCCCCTTTCTCTCAAGCGCCGCCCTATGTCTTTGACGAACCTATTGGCCTCGGTACACCAAGGCCCAGCTGTCTCGACAGCAACCGGGACAAAATCATACACTGGTTTTTGGTTGATATTGTCCATGCCAATTCCGATAACAGCACTACGCTGCACCAAAAATGCTACAAAATTAATAATGTCTACTAATAATAGACCTGCACGTTTTTTTAAGTGTCAGCTAGACGGTCGCCAACACGCCCCTCCGACCGAGCGACCTTGGTCCGCACCGCCCGTGTAGACAGTTGTTTGCAGCAAAATTTCATACTACAGCGGTCGGTGCCGACCGAGGTCGCTCGGTCGGAGCCGGGGCGTGTTGGCGACCGTCGTAGCAGACGTTTTAAGTGCTTACATACATACATACATACTAGTTAAAAAAAGGAAACGTTTTTGAGTGTGTAACTTTCTAAGAATTATAAGTATTGTACGTGGAAGGGGGGGGGGCGGGCGAAAAAAATCTTTCGCCAGTGTATAAAATGACCTTTCATGATGGATATAGACAAATATTTCATCCCGCGCCTCCATCTGTGTTCTCTAGAACATCCGCATGGAGCCACGCGGGTGTTCTCTAGAACACCCGCATGGAGCCACGCGGATAGCTATATAGTTCTAAATATTTGTGATATCAATAGACAGAGATTTGAGAACTATATCTACCAATAGCCAAACATCTATAGCTTACGCTACGCATCCTTCCCAAGGGGCGGCATAAAAGCATAATTGGAAGTGCACCTTAATGTATCCTTAGTCGCACCTAAATTGTTTTTGAAAGCTTCCTAAAGCTTCATCTCCGAGATTTGGGGGATTCTTCGTAAAGTTTCTTAAGCTCGGATAGAGGTTTTGCCTTGTTATAATGGGGGAGATAGACAAAAATAAATTGATTTACTTCGATGTCTATTTTGTAACAAAATAGTATGAAACTGTAAAACAGTAGATTAGAACGCGACTTTGATCGTACTAAAAACACTGAAGTTTTTAAGATATCAATTACTAAAATAGATTTTCAGAAGTTACCTAAATACTAACATTTCATTCTTTGGTCGTACTTACACATTTTTCTTGGATTTGAAAGCCGATGGTCCCAATACCTAAATGATTCCGCTGACAAATAATGAAATATCAGTCACACTCGAGCATGAACTATACTGTTGAAATAAACGACAGAATATATGGTAGAGTTCATATATTATTAGGTACTATCGGACTCTACCCCTAACTCTACTATAGGTAGGTACTCTACCGATTGAAGTATCCGAGGCCTTAGTTTTTGAGCCAACTATAAAATTCTGTTTTTAGTAGAATTCACTTGGCAACCCACAGGAAATACGCTAGAACTAAAGTCTAGGATTTATGATGGCAATCACTATGGCTAATATCATTATTTGCAAATGCAAATCAGCTAGCTCAACCTATTAAGTGGAACTAACTGCATCTAAGTTCAGAGATTTAAATGAGGAGGTCGTGTTAGATGAATAACAATTTAGATAAGATACGTGGGTACCATATAGAGCTTTAGGATCGCGTGTGGACATTGCACGTAGAACCGATGGCCGTTGGGGTGGAAAGGTTCTCAAATGGCGACCACGTACCGGAAGGCGCGGCGAGGGTAGTGGCCTACGGTGGACTGATGACCTGGTAAAGGTCGCGGGAGTCCGCTGGATGCGGGTGGCGCAGGACCGGTCATTTTGGCACTCCTTGGGGGAGGCCTATGTCCAGCAGTGGACGTCTTTCGGCTGATATGATGATGATAATGTGGACATTGCCAAAGTTAAGGGCTATGATAACTATAAAGCCTTATTTTTGGTTGGACTCTTAATCCGAATAAACGGCTGTTCATGCAATCAAATCACTTTTTATATGCACGGAAGCCCTTAACTATCGACCAGGAAAGACGACTTTTGTTTTATACCCGACTGCCGAAGGAGAGGAGGGTTATGTTTTTCGAGCGTAAGTATGTATGTTTGTGTGTATTTCACACAACGAATAATAATAACAAAGAATATTGACACGCCCTGCAGCCTAAAACTTTTGACGGATTTTTGAGGTATCATTTACTTCAGCTCAGTTGCTGGAGTGACATAGGCTATCAAATTTTCCAAAATGCCTACGAGAATCAAAAAGACGCGTAAAAAAAGGAACTAAAATAAAACTAATTAATTGACAGTGAAAATACTCGACTGCGTGAAAATGCAGTCGGAGGCATAATCGCGACAAGTACCTAAATTGTTTAACATATCGTTAATTTCATGCCTCCGACTGTATTTTCTAATCCAGTAAAATGGATTATTTACATCTTACATCTTGTTTCTATCTTTTGAGTTTTTACGCAGTCGGGTTTTTGACGTGATAACGTCTTATAAATCGATGAACACCGGCTGCACGCACGAAAGAGAATAACTCATTGTCCCGTTCCGCCTAAGCCAACCGTTCGGCTTTATGACGTTATCACGTAAAATTAACGTCCGTAAACCGACGATGTGTCAACAGCTAGATACTATCTAGCTGTTGACACATAGAATCCTGAAATCGATAAAGTGTCGGCCAGCGTCCATAGGCTAAAGGGTCTGCCTACCATCAGGTCATAAATGGTTGCCACATTCGTGGTATAAAGAAACTTTTTTCAAGAAGATTTATTTTGTAATGGAGTCTTTAAATGTTTCTATGACAGTCTATTTTACAAGCTTTTATTTAGTTTCACCTGTCCCGTTGTCTGTCTGTCTGTCTGTAAACAAATCTTGCAAGTTAAATTTGATCCACTTCCCGGTTTCCGATTGAGCTGAAATTTTGCATGCATATCGCATGACAATGCAATATTATGATGACATGGAGCTGGAAGGTGGCCATAGGAACTCCGCAATAAAACGACACAACCCCATCGAGTTGGGGCTCTTTAGAATCGTCTCAATGAGTAGTTGATGATGGCATACAGAAAAGTACAGTCGGCAATAAGTGCTTGTACTAAAAATCAAATTTTCGACAGAAACTTTTTTGAGTCAAAATTTAATTTTATAAAATTCATATTATCGCTGATTCTAAAATCATCAAACCGTTTAGTCACTTTGTCACGCTAGACCTTCGAAAGGCATTAACCTGCAGTCTGATAAAAACCCTGTTCAATTGCCACCTGCTTGCACAAGTACCTTACGACATTGCAAGTTTCATAAAGTGTTCTTAGAAGCACCAAGTAATAGTCGCTTTAACTATCGAACTTATACTGCTCTGAAACAAACATCCATATCAATTGATTTTGAACTTTACTCAATCCTCATAACGTCGATTTTAGTGTCTATTTTACATAAATTTAAGGTTTGTGTAAAACCCGTTCACGTATCTAGATGCTCACTGCTCTAATAGACCAATCAAATTAGCTAAACCCGGACATAATTCGATAACTGTAATTTTCTTTTTCTATGATGTAAAGTATTGTTAGTTATAGTTAAAATAAAAAGAATTAAACATTTTAGGGTTCCGCGTCATTGTAAAAAAACCAAAAATCTAAATTTTTAACAAATTCTGATTTCATAAGTGCAGCATAATATGTAACTTTGTAAAAGTGCCTCTATTATGATATGACGCTTGCATTCCAGTTAAAGAAATCAAAATTAATCTAATTAATCAACCGGGACTATCAATAATAAAGAAAGTTCAGTAAGTTACACATTTTCTGGATTATCTTACCAGAAATTATAGATAACTGCAATTTAACAAATTATTCTGAATAGTATATTATGTGTGTTGATAAATTATTAAAAATTAAACAGATTCTCTTTGCGGATTTCTAAAATCACAAATATTGTTAGTTTTTGGAAAACCAAAATACATAACTACTTGGAAAGTGTTTGATTTATGCTGTCAACATATTATTAGTACTATAAGAAACAATTTAAACAAAAAATATCCACGATTATTAATTAATTCATATTTTTTCGCACTAAAGTTTTAATATGAACCTTATCTCTTGCAGAATAAGGCCGTCATTGCTTTGCGTCTCAACTACCGACCGTGCTGTCGCGAGTCGCAGGCATTCAAGGCCGAAACGCACTGACAGCGGTGGCGAAGCGGCGCGGGGTGGCGCGGAGGCGGTACTTGTAATGTTCGAGCTAATATGAAAGGATTCGAACGCTTTTTCCCGGCTTTATTAGATCGAACATTACAGCCGGTACCACCTCTACACTGCGCCGCGCCGCCGCTTCGCCACCGCTGTCAATGCGTTTCGGCCTTCATTTATTATGGATAGGTCAATGATTGTCAAACATTTATAAAGACGAACGTGGCGTTTACATACGTTAGTATATCTTAGTAGTCTGTGGCGTTTACCACGGTTCGGCTATGGTGGAGATTTATTGAAATATTGTGTTCATTAGATCGATAATAACTAAATTGTTCAGCATGAGACATAATTGTCGTGGAATGTCGATTACCTATTTATAAGCGCTCAATCTTCTGTATAGAATTATTTAAATAAAATATGTTACTTGTGTGGGTGCAGAGAGGGGCATTGTTGGAATGATTCTTATTCGAATAATTATTCGAATAAACATTTATTCGCGAATAATTTATTCGTCTAAACTTTCGAATGACGAATGATTTATTCTCATTTCATTCCAATAAATCCACGAATAAGGATGCGGTTGCTCGTTGTAACACGTACACGAATTTAACATGATCACTACAAGTGTACCTTTTTTCAAGTATTAATACCCTTTTCTACTAATTAACAATATTTTTGTGAGTTAAATGAGTCGCTTCATGGGGCATTTAACAGGTTTGTTTCAATATGTCATGTGTGTGGGCTTGTCCATATATTACGTCATCGTTTTTAGGGTTCCGTACTCAAAGAGTAAAACGGGATCCTATTACTAAGATTCCGCTGTCCGTCAGTCTGTCTGTCTGTCTGTCCGTCTGTCACCAGGCTGTATCTCACGAACCGTGATAGGTAGACAGTTGAAATTTTCACAGGTGATGTATTTCTGTTGCCGCTATAACAACAAATACTAAAAAACAGATTTTTTATTTTCTTCTTTTTCTTATACAATCTTACAAAAATCGATCTAGTCCCAAACTAAGCAAACTACTATGGGTACTAGACGACGATAATTATACTTATATAGATAAATAAATACATACATACATAGAAAACATACATGACTCAGGAGCACATATTTGTGCTCATCACACAAATAAATGCCCTTACCGGGATTCGAACCCGGGACCTCCGGCTACGCAGGCAGGAGTCACTACGAGGGTCAAACTGAAAGTTTCGGGAATATAAAAAAATATGCAGTTACATTGATTTAAGTATTTTTATTGTTTTTCAAAGTATTCTCTTTTATATTATATGCACTTTTCCATGCGTTCAAACCAGTCGTTAAAATTTTTAAAAGCCTCCACTGCTTCTGCCGGCCGCCGAAACACCGCGCCCACCACGCAACTTATCCTTGATTTTGGGGAATGTGAAAAAGTCGTTGGGACTTAGGTCAGGGCTGTATGGTGGATGGTCCAGTAGTTCGACTTTTTCACCTTCCAGGTACTCATTTGTTTTACGAGCGGTGTGAGGGCTGGCATTGTCGTGGTGAAGGATGATGCGGCGACTAGGCCTTTTTTCCTAAGTTCAGCAAAGACAATCGGCAAACAAATACTTGTATACCAATCGGCTTTGACCGTTCTACGATCTGCAAATGGAATAGTAGCCACGTGACCCGATTAGGAGACAAACATAGCCACCATCTTCTTGGCCTTGCTGCGAGAGCGAATAACTTTTGTTGGCTTGAAGCTCGTCTTCGTTACCCCATACTTGAGATTGGTTTTTAGTCTCAGGCTCATATGCGTATATCTACGACTCGTCACCTGATACGACACTAAAAACTGCATTTGAGCTTCCTCCGATGAATTTATTCAATGTTTTGCGGCACCAATTGACACGAGTCGTTTTCTGCTCGTCAGACAATAAGTGCGGGATCCAACGGGAAAACAACTTTCGCACGCCTAATTCTTCCTGTAAAATAATTTGTATCTGACTCATTCCAATCCGCAAAGACTCCTAAATTTCCCGATATGTCACATGCCTGTCTTCTTTTATCAGCTGACTCACAAGGTGGACGTTTTCTTGCATAACTGCCGATTTTGGTCGACCTTCACGCGCGTCGTCCGTGAGGGATACTCGGCCACGTTGAAATTCTGAATACCACCTGTATATTGTCGTCTTTGAAGGTGTTTCATTACTAAAAGCAGCAATCATCCGGTCTCCACATTGTTCTTGTGTTAATCCACTTTTAAAGTCGTAATATTTTTTTTACGGGTCAATTCCATCTTTAGCGGCGACTCAACAACTCGAAAAAACAATTGAAACTGAACCATTGTTTTTTTTGGGTTCCGTACTCAAGGAGTAAAACGGGACACTATTACTAAGACTCCGCTGTCCGTCTGTCTGTATGTCTGTATGTCTGTATGTCTGTCAGTCTGTCTGTATGTCTGTCACCAGGCTGTGTCTCAACAACAGTGATAGTTTGGTTTGACAGCTGAAATTTTCACAGATGATGTATTTCTGTTGCCGCTATAACAACAAATACTAAAAACCAGTTTTTTTTTCTTTTACAATCTTACACAAATCGGCTTAGTCCCAAACTAAGCAAAGCTTGTATTATGGGTACTAGACGAACGATAAACATACTTATATAGATAAATAAATACTTAAATACACAGAAAACATCCATGACTCAGGACTTGGCCGGCTGTTTTTTGTCAATTCTTGACCCCCCCTCCTATCATCATCCTGTTGATTCCTAAATGGACACTACCCGCCTCATAAAATGACTACCGTCATCCAATAGACCCCGCCCCCCAGTTTTGAAATGACGTAATTTATGGACAGCCACTGTCTGTAATTGGATCAATGTATGTTATTAGAGGCGATTACGCATGTAAGATTGTTCAACTATATACCTGTAATTGTACATTGTATGTACTTAATCATGTTATATTCTGATCTGTGTGTTTTTAGGGTTCCGTGCCTCGAAATTGAAAAACGGAACCCTTATAGGATCACTTTGTTGTCCGTCCGTCCGTCTGTCAATACCCTTTTTCTCAGGAACGCGTGGAGGTATCAATCATTTAAAGTTTGAATTCCTGTGCATAGTGTGTGCATGCATTATTTTAGAATTAATATTTTTATATTAATGTTGCTGTGCCCTAACAGGGTTATGCTGGAACTGTATTTATATGTAACATCTTGTAAGACCCATACTGCAACAAATAAATGAATTAAGCTGAAATGTATATCAAATACTCAGGTTTACTGTCTCTTGGAGCTGTGAAAAAATCAAACTTCTAAGCCAACACAATCAAAAGATACAGCCGTTTATGCCGCAAATTTCCGCAAGTTTTCGAAACCCGCAAGGGAATCAAAACCTACTTCCCGTGAACTCAGAAACTTGAAATTTGGTGCGAAGCAACGCCCTATAGCACAGATAAAGGAAAGATAGCGAAAACCGTAAATTTTTAGTTACATCACTGAAAATTTATGTCTAGTATATACTGACACGTAATAAGTATGTGAATACATACTTAGTGAGTGTCAGTTTATAGTGGACTTTGTTTTATTGTACGGGGTGGTCCGGAACCCTCGGTGCGCGAGTCTGACTCGCACTTGACCGGTTTTTTTTCACCCGTGGTAAAGCCAAAATAGTAAAAATAAAATAGGTGAAATAATTACAATTAATATCCGTTTCACCATGCACGGCGATGTTACTTGGTACCCTTGATGAAGCGGTAACCTTTTTCTAACAAATTTAGAAACTAGGTATCACTGTTCTGTCTGTAGGAAAATATTAAGTTTTTGAGATATATTCTATTAAAAAGCATTCCTACAATATTCGTTCAAAATATTATTCCCGAAAATCATTACGAATGATTATGCGAATTAAGAAGTTATTCGCGAATAATCCTATTTATTCTTAAACGTTATTCGTATTCGAATAAATTTATCCCATCTCTGGGTGGATAAGCATATCTTCTCTTTTTTTTTGGCGTTCTGGCCAACTGTGTCGGCTCAATTTTGCCAATAAGGATATCGACTACCGTAGGCTCAAAGGGCGTAAGGGACGAAATGCCCATGCCCATATCCCGTGAACTCTGAATCTTGAAATTTGGTACGAAGTATTTATAGCACAAATAAAGGAAAAATTGTGAAAACCGTAAATTTTTAGTTACATCACTGAAAATTTGATGTCCAGTATAAACTGACACGCACTAAGTATGTAAATACATACTTAGTGAGTGTCAGTTTATAGTGGACCTGTTTCTATTGTACGGGGTGGTCCGGAACCCTCGGTGTGCGAGTCTGACTCGCACTTGACCGGTTTTTTTATGCTAACCACGATCATGGCATCATCTCTTTCATTTACTTAACAGTTAAGAGTTTACTTATGTTTTCGATGATAAAAGCAAATCAATCGTTCCTTACGCCCTTTGGACCAGAGTTTTCAAAGGGCGTAAGGGACAAACTGTGATTTTTCATTAGAGCTAAAAATCCTACAATTAGGATATTCCGTTATATTTGTTTTATTTGTACACGGCGCGGTCGGTGCAAAACACGTAATTGAAATAAACTCGTTAAGACGGGTTCGCCGTGCGCTCGCCCGCTGTCGCCCCACTCTCTCCCCGCCTCGCACCCACCGCATGCATCTGACTCCACGACAAGGTCGCGAGTATTTTCAATTAAATTTTCAATTTCTTAAGCGTGAAATTAACATGCTTAATTTTGATGAAAACATGATTATCGTACACAAAAGGCTATTAGTAAACAAAAAATTCATAGTTACTATTTATAATTACTGAGAAATACATTATTATTAAAACGTTAAAAATAAATGTTTAATTATTGTCTTAAATGTCTAATAAGACGCAATATACCTTAAACAGATAAAAACATCATAGTTACCATTTTGGCTTGTCTAGATAATGAGATCAGAGGAAAACTGTGAAAAAAACGTATATGCGAATTTGATATCAGTTTAATTTTGCTATTAAGTGATCGAATTTGAATGCACCTCAAAGTTATACTAACAAGGTACTTGGTTACCTTTTTTACTTTAAGGAAAAAGTTAGGTAGTGTACGTTAACTCGTGTTTTTTTTAACTACGGTTACGATCGCGGATTTTTTACTTAATATATTTCATTAATATTTGATACTGAATAGTAAAATCCGATAAAACCATAAAAACAACGAGTTTACGAATTATGTCCAGGGTAAGCTAATTTGATTGGTATATAAGCTTGGGATGAATTAATGCGTGCACGTTACTCGCGTCTTAAGACTGCAACCATATATACGTTTCTTACGTAGATGAAGATCAGATATGGAGCAGGTGACACAGAATAACATACATACATATAATCACGCCTCTTTCCCAGAGGGGTAAGCAGAGATCACGGATCTCCATTTGTTACGATCCTGACAAACCACTTTCGCTTCACTCACTTTCATAACATTTCTCATCATACTCGTACATGCTCGTCGGTTTAGGGTACTTTTGACCTGGCCTTTGACAGAATACATAATAGTCATTAAAACGTAGAACCGGTGGCCGTTGGGCCACGCGACTCGAGAACCTTTCTGCCCCAACGGTTGGGGCAGAAAGGTTTTCGAGTCGCGACCACCTACCGTAATGCGCAGCAAGGTGGACTGATGACCTGGTAAAGGCCGCTGAATGCGGGTGGCGTAGGATCGGTTATTGTAGCACTATTTGTGGGAGGCATATGTCCAGGCCTCGTAGCATGGATGGCCTTATCATGCGATAAGTGATAGGATAGAGATGCCGTCCCTGGCTGACTCCGTTCGATAGAATGAGACGACGCGCTTATCCTATCACTTATCGCGTGATAACGCCATCCATGCCTGCTGTCAGTGTTTCGGCTGATATAGTCATAGACATAGTCATGGTCATTTATTCCTTTAACAATATCTATTGTGTTTGAATTCATTAAAAAATACGTAACAATAATATACAAAACTAAAAATATAATAATAAATACAAACAGTTAAATTACACATCACTCCAGATCACAGTCACAATCAATATCATAAGTAGGTACAATACAACATGCATGACATAACATATTTATTCATTTAAAAATACAATTTTGAAAATAATATGTCCATAATATAAAAATCAATGTCAAAAATTCTAATAATGTAAATAACCATGTCAACTCAATATGATGATGATGATGTTAACGGTCAAGTTAACTATTGACCGCCACCGCAGGCCGCACCAGTGTGATTGAAGCACAGAATAAGTAATTGATTGAAGCCACAACCCAATCGGGTATGAATGATTCTGAAATACAATTAAAAACATCGAAAGGTTGAAAAACCCCCGACATTTTCATTTCAAAAACTTTAATATAAAAAAAAAAAAAAAAAAAAAAAAAAAAAACCGGCTGAACCGATTCGAAAACGTAGCTATGGACCATCTCGATCACGTCAGAATTGGTCCATTCGTTTAGGAGCTACGATGCCACGGACAGACACAGAGACACATAACACAAATACACAGACACACAGATACGTCAAACTTATAACACCCCTCTTTTTGTGTCGGGTGTTAAACATAATTTTACACATAAATATGGTATTTTACATAGAGAAAGGATATATAGAGGGACTCACACACCCATACACGCATGCGTGACAAAGATATTAGCATAGACAATAGCACAAGTGGGAACGAGATACAATGTTAGGTATATTTCCTCTCCCTCATCGCGTATAGGAATTTTTGTTTGACACCAAATTTCTGTGTCATCAGTTGTCAAAAATTGTACTGGTAGGTACTGACGTATATATGGGACATTCTCATGTCAATGTCTTCTAATTCTTCTCAATTTAGTCAGCTTAATTGACCTCCATCCCTTTTGGGCATTCGCTTAGACTCTATCTATGAAATTATATTTTACGATTATTTGACAGGCAATCAATTTACAGCCAGCCCGTTAGCCTATTTTATAAAGCCTCTGTCTGGGAGGCTACGTAGCAATGTAGCGGTACGGAAAGGTCACGTATTTGTGTGTAGGTATTCAATTAAGCTGCTTAATTAGACCTAACTTAATGCAGTGCACTAAATGCACTCACTTTTTCTGATTAGAGCGTGATGGTTTATCTCCCCTCCCCCAGTTATTGCACTGCATTAAGCCAGGCTAAACTAAACTAAAGGCCGCTTTAGTTTAGTTTAAAACCTCTATATAACTTTGGGGTTAGTTGGATATGAAATATTGTTTTCATTTCACTAGCTCGGAAAGCCATTTTTAGGGTTCCGTACTCAAATACTTCGCTGTCCGTCCGTCCGTCCGTCTGTCTGTCTATCACCAGGCTGTATCTCAAGAACCGTGATAGCTAGAGAGTTGAAATTTTCACAGATTATGTATTTCTGTTGCCGCTATAACACCAAATACTAAAAACAAAATAAAATATTTTTTTAAGGGGGCTCCCATACAACAAACGTGATTTTTTTTGCCGTTTTTATATATAATGGTACGGAACCCTTCGTGCGCGAGTCCAACTCGCACTTGGCCGGTTTTTGTATGTTTGATATCTATTGAGAAAATAGCTTTTTATCCACATGTGAAGAAAGTAGACGTAGAACGTTAAATGTTTATTTTCCTGACCGTTAAATGTTTATTTTCCTGACATATTTTTTTTACCTTTTTTTTTCCATTTTTTATTTTTGTGATAGTGTGAGATAGTGTGAGAAATAGTGTGAGTGATAATGTGAGATAGTGTGATATAGTGTGAGATAGTGTGAGATAGTGTGAGATAGTGAGAGATAGTGTGAGATAGTGTGAGATTGTGTGAGATAGTATGTAATAGTGTGTGATAGTGTGAGTTTTTTTTGTCTTACCTTTTTTCTTATTTTCCTCGCTGTAGTGAGGTGAAAAGTTTTGTGTTATACACGGGTGAAAAGTTATTTTACGTATCGTGTGTTGAAACACTCGCTACGCTCAGGATTCTATTTTTGAACCATTCGCTTCGCTCGTGGTAAAACATAGCATCCTTTCGGCTCGTGTTTCAAATGAACACTCGCAGGTAAAATACAACTTTCCCCCCTTGTATAACAAATAACTATTCTCCACATCTATTTTTTATCAGATCTGGCTTCATATGTAGTTACGGCACGTTAGTTTCACGCCGAATAGGAATTCATCTACGTCTTTTGCAACTTGCTTTCGTTCGTCTTCTCGAAAGTTCTAGCAGAGTTCTACACTAGAAGATAATAGAATGCATAAAATTAAGTCAAATTTTCAGTGATGATGAATTTATAACATAAAGTTGCCATGCCATGTGTTTCATCAAAATACTGACCTGGCCCATTTTAAGACTTGAGACAACCTTAACCCTTTCACTGCAACGCTACGCTGTAGCACAGAATAGTATAATAGTATTACAGCCGTAGTCAGGAGCAGCTTAACCCTTTCACTGCAACGCTACGCTGTAGCACAGAATAGTATAATAGTATTACAGCCGTAGTCAGGAGCAGCTTAACCCTTTCACTGCAACGCTACGCTGTAGCACAGAATAGTATAATAGTATTACAGCCGTAGTCAGGAGCAGCTTAACCCTTTCACTGCAACGCTACGCTGTAGCACAGAATAGTATAATAGTATTACAGCCGTAGTCAGGAGCAGCTTAACCCTTTCACTGCAACGCTACGCTGTAGCACAGAATAGTATAATAGTATTACAGCCGTAGTCAGGAGCAGCTTAACCCTTTCACTGCAACGCTACGCTGTAGCACAGAATAGTATTATAGTATTACAGCCGTAGTCAGGAGCAGCTTAACCCTTTCACTGCAACGCTACGCTGTAGCACAGAATAGTATAATAGTATTACAGCCGTAGTCAGGAGCAGCTTAACCCTTTCACTGCAACGCTACGCTGTAGCACAGAATAGTATAATAGTATTACAGCCGTAGTCAGGAGCAGCTTAACCCTTTCACTGCAACGCTACACTGTAGCACAGAATAGTATAATAGTATTACAGCCGTAGTCAGGCAGCTTAACCCTGTCACTGCAACGCTACGCTGTAGCACAGAATAGTATAATAGTATTACAGCCGTAGTCAGGAGCAGCTTAACCCTTTCACTGCCAGGAAACCCCGTAGCTGGCGCCTACGCCGTAGGTACTTTTCGCTACTTTAAAAAACCACGGGATCGGCTACAAGGGTAGCGCCACACCCGCTCGGGTTCATGTATTTTTATGTACTGTATGTATTGTATGTACTGTAATTGTGTGATCATAAATGCAAATAAATAAAGAATAATAAAGAAAGAAAGACAACGACGCAATAACAGACACAGCAGCGGCAAGAATTGCGTCAGTGGAATTGTTAAGCTCTTTAGTCATATACCGAAAATTGCTCGTAACGTGACGCATGTGCGAACGAAGCCTTTATACTACCTTCATTGCATAAAATAATAAAAAGCGGCCAAGTGCGAGTCGGACTCGCACATGAAGGGTTCCGTTAAATAAATTGCAGTTTACGATTTATGACGTATTAAAAAAAACTACTTACCAGATCTCG
The DNA here is from genome assembly GCA_963854355.1 of Epinotia brunnichana. Classification (NCBI taxonomy): domain Eukaryota; kingdom Metazoa; phylum Arthropoda; class Insecta; order Lepidoptera; family Tortricidae; genus Epinotia; species Epinotia brunnichana. The sequence continues at coordinate 29,655,580 of OY977943.1, forward strand.
TTCAAACCAATTTTCGGTGGAAGTTTGCATGGTAATGTACATCATATATTTTTTTGAGTTTTATCATTCTCTTATTTTAGAAGTTACAGGGTCCCCCCCACACACATTTTACCACTTTGGAAGTGTCTCTCGCGCAAACTATTCAGTTTAGAAAAAAATGATCTTAGAAACCTTAATATCATTTTTGAAGACCTATCCAATGATACCCCGCACGTATGGGTTCGATGAAAAAAAAAAAATTTGAGTTTCAGTTTTGTGTATGGGGACCCCTAAAAATTATGTTTTTTTTCGATTTTTGTGTAAAAATCTTAATGCGGTTCACAAAATACATCTACATACCAAGTTTCAACAGTATGGCTCTTATGGTTTCGGAAAAAAATGGCTGTGACATACGGACGGACAGACAGACGGACATGACGAATCTATAAGGGTTCCGTTTTTTGCCATTTGGTTACGGAACCCTAAAAAATGACTCCTGACAAATCAATTTTGGCACAATATAGGGAAAAGAAACATCGATATGTTTCCTGTTAGAATATTCTAACGAGCAGTCTAAGTTTTACAGCGTAGGTACCACAAAACCACAATACGCGTTACGCTCGTATCCGATCCTGTGGTTTTCCTCGAATGTAGCGGAAAGCGGCTACGGCGTAGGCGCCCGCTAGGCGGGTTGCTGGCAGTGAATGTGTTAATATTTGTACCGATAGCTTGCCGATCCACGGTCGTTATGTTCGTGTTCCCACGTTGCCACGGCAGTAAACAAACCCACTCAAACCTCCAAGTGAGCACGGATTGGGCATTTAACTATGCAAATGGGTTTCCGATAACGTGTCCTTAAGGCTGTCTGCGTGCGGCTAAACATGTGTTAGGGAATCTGGCGCAGGCGGAAGACTAATAACAGTACGAAAGCCTTTTTGGACAAGCGAGCGAAGCGAACGAAGCGAAGAAAACATTATGTAGCCTGTGCTTGCTGTAATACTCTGAGTAATGTAAACAAACAATAGTACATTGATTAACGAGGGGCGTAAGTGAAATATTGCAAAGAAGAGTCTATCAGAAAGCCGACGCCTCGAGTTTGTACACAATGTTTATCATCACATTTGCGAGGAAATAAATAACACAAACGACAGAAAAATCTATGTTTCATACAACCGCACCAATCGAAAATTGACGAAATTGACAACTTCACTTCCAGATCAGTGCGAATGGAGCGCGCAGCTTCAATATGTATTTCAACCAATCACAGAGCAATATTCTTGCAGCGCGTGGCCAACTAGATTTATTTTCAACCAATCACAGAACATAATTATTTTGGCGCGCGGCTAACTAGATATGCTTAAACCAATCAGATCACACACAATCTCATAACTCGCTAGGGAGTTCTAAAAATCCATAACTCCCGCGGGAGGTAAATCGGCTATAGCTGCTCTATACGCCTGCGTGGGCTGCGTGTAATAACACCATTGACGAGCAAGTGTGATGAAAATGAAATAATCAAACGAAGAATGAAGAACATCCTCTAACTAAACCTAGTACCTTACTGTTTAATAATCTGTGTCCTGTGCTGCGCGGCCAATGATTCCTTTATTAATATTAATGGCTTGTCTGCACTTTACAGGCAGCCATTTTCAGTGGCGTCTGCTTCCAGTAAAAACTGTCTTGGCTTGCGTTTTGCGGAGAATTATGAAGTGGCTAGGCTTCATGAAGATAATGTTATGCTAGTTTCGCATGCCAAGCTTTGACTAGACTGGGAGAAGGTAATTTTCATCTGTATTGTGTACTGCGGCACACGGACACACTCTTATAGTCAGTATATAACTCCATTCACAACCATATTTTGGGACAAAGTTCGTGTTTGTTGTGCTTTAATGTATGTACCTAATAGGTATTTCGGGGGGCCCGATTCGTGATTCAAAATGTGATGTCGCCGTTGTCAACTGGGCTGTTATTATTTACGCGCTCATGCGTAATGAAACTAGACTTCTACCAGCGCTTAGTTACTACTAATCGCGGCGTCAAGATATATTTGTGGCAGAGCGCTGATGTGAGCTTAAAACAAGTTACAGAATAGCAGGACTGGCGTCTTTCAAACACGGAATGAAAGAGGTAAGTATGGAGTAAAAGAGATATATCCTGCGGGGTAATCGCGTTAGAAAATATCAGCTGATAATGACAGTAACTAGATGTTTACTAAAGTTGTACATTCTTTGAAAACTGGTTCAGATTATTTAATGTGGCCTGCTTTTTATAAAAAAAATCATTGTAATTGGAATCTAAATTGATGCAATTCGGCCAATTCAAATAATTTCAAGTATTCACTCTTATCTTGAATGCCATGCTGCGCTGTAGGTACTTAGTCAACATTTCAAAAGGCCATTTTCCCAAATAAGATTTCACCTCTGTTTTCCTTAAAAAAGATTATACCGTAAACGGACACGCGAACAAATAAAAAGTTTTGAGGTTTGGAAAGATTTCTGATAAGGGTAGGGTCCGCAAGTGTTGAAGATTTGTTGAAATTGAAATGTGATCCCTTGGTTTCAGTAGAATATAATCTGTGGAAAGTTTATTATAAAAACTTTGAGTGGAAAGGTATCGGTAAACAGTTTTGTGTTACAAAAATGTCTGGGGGACTGTTTGCAGGCTTCTTAAAAAGTTGTTCTAAGATTTTGGTTATTATTTAGGAGGTATTCAATTAGAACCATAGAAAGGGGATTCAATTCTTATGGTGGGCTATGCTCCGGCCACTTTATCAATGTACTAAGAGTAAGTCGCTTAGGTTTGCCCGTGACTTAAGTTTGTGTAGATCTTTGATATCCTATGTATAAATACAAACATCTGTCCCCGTTTCAATAAAACATGTCTCTCCATTATTTTCATCAAAATCGGATCAGCATCAGCAGTGCTTTTAATTGGACAAAATATAATAAAAAAAAAACAAAAAGACGGTCTAAGACTCTGTGTATGTCCAAGGGGGGCGGTCGTGGCGGTTAAGCGAGAAATTGTAGTGTTACTTCTGTGGTATATTATAACGTAACATAATATAGTAGTTTATGTGACTGTACATAATTAAAGGTATTAAACACGAGTGTCTTACATCACATACACTACTTTATCTATCCACATATCATAAGCCTTCATGATGCATTCAGGAGCCGCAAATTATGACCGGCATCGCGGCGTTGTTTTCTGGCAGCTGTCATAGTTTTTTCTTAATTCAGAGACAAACTAGAGTCGGATTCAACTATCATATCGTTCGATATCTTACTTACGTGCGACATTTATCAAATTTGTATGCAAATTGACAATTCATTTCGACCTAAACGTCATCTCGACTGATATTAGAATAGAGGTCAAATCAAATTTCTTTGATTTCAGAGATGTTCGAAATTTGAATGAAATAATATTATCGAAATCGATGTTATTATTTAGCAATAATACCATTTTCACAGATAAGAAATTCGTTCTAACAAAACAGTTTATTTTAATGGTGGTTATAATACCGCACATTATGACCACCATAAAAATAAACTTGAACGCATCATGGAGGGTTTATGATATTTGGATAGATAAAGTACTTTATAAAGTTGTTGTATTTAGATAAAGTTTATCTACGTCATTACTTATGTTATTATAATCTTCTAGATGTTTTATTTCCCGAAGGCGCTCCATGACTCTTACGAGTAGTATGCGATTAAAGTCTAACATCGACCAACCCACCCTCAGCATCAATGCATTTTTCAAAACTGCAAACAGCGCCACCTACCTTATCTCCGTCGAACTTCTCCGTGGGCTCGTCATAGATGCGCGCTTCGCGCTTCTCCCGCGACCCACGCCTCGCGACCAACGGAGTCTGCGGGGGCGACACTACCACACTGTTTCTAGCGCTCCCTGTCGGGGACTTTATAAACTCGATCTTGCCTCCCTCAACGCAGATGTTAGGAGTTAGGGGGTACATCGGGGACATAGCTACGTTCGTGTTAGCTAAGTGATTGTAGCTGTAGTTGTCCTCTAGAGGGAGTACTTTGGGTCTCTTCTTGTAAGTAGAGTCGTAGGCGAGGACTTGGGTTTTCTCTTCTGGGTGCACTTGGCGAGCCTTCCCGGGCGGACGGTCGGGCGGTTCGGGGGATATGGTGCCTTCTGCCTCAGGGCTTTCATTTCTGTCGGCGTTTGATGTTCTGGAACAAAACAAATGAATTAGCAAAAATTACTTTCTTTGTGGTTTAGTTATAATAGTAATATTGTAATAGAATAATTGGGATTGGGATTTCCTTTTTCCTGTATATTTCATATCATTTATTTATTTGGTCACAATGTACATTGTAAAAATATATTAATTTTAGTTACATAATTCTTAAAAATATTAAAATAAAAAAAAACATTAAAATTCAAGCTTACATTACATTTCAATATAGTAAGTAATATAGTATTACAATAAGTAATTCTAACTAGAAAGATCTGATTAGCATTCAAACATAATAACCCAGTTTTTGCAAAATTGGCACCCCTATTGCTTTTTAGTAGGAATGAAAGTGACAATAAACTGTAACACAAGTACATGGACGTCATTCTTTTTTTTTTTTTTTTAATTTTTCTATCCCGATTTTTACGAGAGCGATATCTTTTTCTGCAAGAAATATGTTTTTACTAAGGGAGAAATAAGGGCTCATCAATTTATTACGTCATACGAATTTCATGACTTTGATCCCTCCCTCCTTGTCACACATGGTCACATTTGGCTACCCCCTCGCCCCTGGTGTGACGTCACTCACGTAGTATTAAAATTTAAAAATATGTTTTTTAAATCAACAAAGAAAACATTAACACGATAAAAAGTTATTAACAAACTAAATTACAATTAAAGTAAATAAAACATACTTGCGATTTTTCTAAATAATTTGTATGTGTATACTTTGTAGACCCCCTCCCTCCCCCTATAGGTGTGATGTAAGTAATGGATGAGCCCTAATCATAAAACACCATCATTTGATTATTGTTTTATCACTTCCTAATAATTTTACTGGAAGAAACTAGCGACATTGTTGTGAAGCGGGCTTGAACCGCAACTCACTGGAGCTCTAACTGAACACTAGTTTAAATGACGCGCCGATAGATGGCGCCACAAGCGCCCCGCGCATTGTTTTCGGCTGTTTTTCTCAAATATTTTCTAAAATAACGCAATTTATGACATAAATGCTACTTTATTCTATTTCAATTGAACTAACCAATGATTCTCGTTGCTTTTCCATATAATTTTTAATGCTTTTTTAGCAGTTTTCATACAAAGTTACGCACGCGAGCTACAACGCGCTATCGAAGTTTTTCAGATCGTTTGTATATATACCCTGGCGGCAACGTGTTCTGTCGGAGGTGTATTCTTTAGTGTGATGCCACTACTGTCCGTATAGATCGCTACTAGTTAGAAGATCTACAAACAGCACGTGACGTCACGCGCTCGTTGCCTGGCAACGCACCTTGTAATGTGCGCTGCGGACGATTGCCCGCGCGGCTGCGACGTTTTAGCAGCGCACCTTCCACGGGCGGCCATTCAAAACTCACGCGGTATTAGTTACAAAGTTAGCTTAGCTCCGGTTAAATTGAGATATTGAGCACTTCCATAACAATGGCGGCGAGGAAACTCGAATGCCAGCTTTTTGTCAAATTGAACGAAATAATATCACAATTGTGTAAATACTTCATTTTTTTATCAATCCAATAAAATTTGTAGTTTTGTATGGATTTGGGTTACTCTGGTTTCTCGCACGCTCCGGGCGAATATTCAGCGTTTTTAAGGCGTTTTTTTTTCGTCATTGTCGTCGCCAGCAAATACTATTAATAGAAACTAACTGAACCGAGTCTTTTTTGATTAAAGTTCCGCGGTATGTTTTACCTCTGCTGCAGTAATCTTGAGCTGACAATGACGTTAGAACCGAGCGGTTCAAACGCTCGGAGATTGGCCCCTCCACGTTACATTGCGCCATTTCTGAGTGACGAATTGCTGGCACAGTGAAGTCTCTGAACCTGACTACTAGAAAGCCCTTACGAAAAAGAAAGCCTAACAGATCCTTTATTTACCGCACACTTCTGGGAGCGACCTCTGAGCACCTACATAAGCATTGTGCCTAGTATTTTGCCAAATCCAGTATCAGACCTCCATACTCTAAAGCAGCAGTCCGCAACAGGCGGCCCGCGAGGCCCTTGCTTGCGGCCCGCGAACCTCCCTGGCTGTTTTGTTAAAGGTCGTTGAATTCAGAATTTTGGAATTGCCTGATAGTCAGAAATAATTAAGAAGTGCGGCCCGCGTAATTTTTGTTAACTCCTATGTAGCCCTTGGTTGCTAAAAGGCTGCTGACCACTGCTCTAAAGAAAGGGATTGTCACTCCCTAGAGTAGGTACATCTTGTAATATAATTCGGCAACATGCTATTTGACATACATAGGTACTAGTTACCTAGATAACAATGTAGTCCGTTTTGTCCTAGGATATGTAGTTCTACGCGTAGGACAAAACAATCCGATTAGCTCTACGGCGTAGGATAAAACGATTTTGGTTCCGTTTTGTCCTACGCGTAGAACTTAATCGTAGGACAAAACGGACTACATCATAGATAACTAAGTATTTAGCTGTACAAGTCTCATCCCCTCAGGAAAGATGGTACATTATTTATCTGTCGACAAAAAACCAAGCTTGCACGTAATCTTGGCCAAGACTTCAACCGTTTAACCACCCAAACAGTAGACGACAAAGGTATGGGAGGTATGTCAATAACACAACCTGATACACACGAAGAAGTAGGTATGCACCTCAGTACCTTACCTTTAGTCAACATGAAATGTAAGTTTACAACTTATTCCATTGTAATAAGGTTAAAAACTGTAAACATATTTCTGCTGTTTACTGTAGGTATAGTCAACTGTCTCACGCTACTCATACAAACGTGTTTGAAATTCAGACATCTTGAGGAGTCCACTTTAGATAAAATCTTACAAAAATGCTGCGCTAGGACTTTACCACAGTACAGTAGGTAAGTACATATAAATTCACGTCACAGCGTCGTCAGTGCTAAGCAACATTTTGTGTTAGAGAATGACAAGGTTCCAAGCTGTAGTGTGTGCATTAGTGTTATCACAATGTTGATCTGGCTACTGTTATGAGCTGGCTTATCTCTCCCGTTGAAAAATGTATTAAAGCTTTACTTGGTTGAAAAAAATATGTTTTTGTTACGAAGTTCACACTAGGCGTTAAAACCGTCTATATCAAACAAAAGGTGTTTCTTTTTCTTAAGCGTTCGATGGTTCATAAATCGTCATTTGGATAAGGGCAAGGGGGGCCACACGGTGACACGGTAGATCGCGCAAGCAAAGGACCGACCAAATCAAATCAGCTGTGGGCGGCCCATTGCATGAATGCACGAAAATGACGACCAACAGAGATTGTAAGGAGAATAACTGCCAGGAATGCGTTTACATGAAGACCACGACCGCGCTGTCAAGAGCGTAACAACACATCTGTTGTAGCTGGCCGCACTGCAAGCCTAACAGGGACAAAACAAACAAAAAAGGGGTCACCGCAGCTTGCTTACGCTATGACTTGCTCACATTAATAATAATAATAAATAACGTTGTGGCAATCGCGATAAATGACATAATCGCACCGTTATTATAGGCAGGCAGGACGCAGTTTTGTTTGAAGTACGAAGAAGTCCGTCAAGCATAAAGTGCTACCTCGCTTTTCAAATCGCATGTTCATCATCATCATCATCATGATATCAGCGGAAAGATGTCCACTGCTGGACTAAGTTACAAAATGAGCGGTCGTGCGCCACCCGCATCCAGCGGACTCCTGCGACCTTTACCTGGTCATCAGTCCACCTTGTGGCCTACCCACGCCGCGCCTTCCGGTACGTGGTCGCCACTCGAGAACCTTTCCGCCCCAACGGCAATCCAACGGCGCGCGGCGGTTCTACGTGCAATGTTACCCTGAGTAAATTACGGTTTTTTTGGAAATAATTAAATATCAGGCTAATTATTTGTATACGGCTTTTATATGTTATTTTAAACAACTTTTACTATTGACATCAATAATTCTATGGACCGGAAGTTAGGAAAAAAATTTAACCCGCAAGCAAAAATGCTATTAATATTTTTATAATGTAAACATGTTTGAGTACACAAATTTGGAGACTTACTACATGAATCCAAAAATATATGCATTAGGAAATAACGGCATTTTAATTAAATATTTTACGACCTTGAGATAATATTGAATTTCATCTGGCCTATAGAAAGGTTTATTTATTAACAAAAATAAGTGGATTATGCGCGTATCCCAAATAACGTATATAGACGTAGTCAATTATAAAGTAAAGAAAGTTTATACCATTTTCGCCTGATTTTTACGGAATTTATGAAGATTACTTTTCATTATTTTTTACCGTATCGGTATTAAATTTAGGTGGATTATTAATGAATATTTAGTCAAATTACCCAATCTATTTTTGGTGTAAAAATATGGCTGATATCGATATATTGTTGTGTTTTCATAGAGCGAAACCGTAAAGTTCTCAGGGTATGTGTCTTCGCATGTTACTTATTAATACAATTCTACAATACTTACATATTTCTAACGAGTGACGAAGTCGGGATGAAAATAGCGATAGATAAATGTATCTGGTTGTTCTTCTTCCAGGGCATTTATTTATTTTATTTACAAATATCATTATCTTTAGGACGTCCTAAGAGCTAACATAAATTAGGGCTATAAACGTCAGCTCGCCACTTATATTTACGTTCCTTATCATAAAATTATCACCTGTGTAAAACTTGAGCTCCGGCAGTAATTACAATGTAGGCAAATAGCACAGGCAAGTTATGCTAGCATAATGCTACAAGGGTGTAATTACGGTTGAAGGTTGTCTGAAAGAGATCGCTCTTTAGCGATGAGACCGCCTGTTGTTTAAATTCAATCTCCCTGTATCTCTGTGTGTTCTTTAGTACTAAATATCTGTGTGAGGTGTGCAATAAAGTGTATTTGTATTGATTTGTTGATGCCTTATTGACTTTGTAACACGGTGTGGATATAAAAGTGCCAAATTATAACAACGGTGAAGATTTAAAAATATACATTAATCCCTTGTTAACATAGACTTCAAATATTCGAAAATGTATGTTTCGTTATCTTTTCATCCAAATGTCAACTAAAAGCATCGATTTAAATCGATGACTAAAAGCCTATGAAACGCCTGCCGTGGTTTTTCCGAGTGCATGGGAGTATCATTCATGAGAGTAGTCCTTTTAAAAAAGAGTACACAATTAAATTATGCACAAAAGCTAAACATATTAAAATTGGTTCTAAAAATCGGCAATATCATGTTTGAGGGAACTTAGCCATTACTCTTTTATTTATTCAAACGCACAAAAAATATAATTAAAAAACATGATATCCGCGCTTCCGAACTCGCACTTCCATCTCGCTCACGCTTATGCTCAGTGAGAGGGAGAGAAGACCATCTGAACCTACGGCGCCTTAACGAAAAGTAACTAACGATAACTAACTAACTAATACGCATTGCTATTTATTTTCAGTCGTGAAATTAGATTAAAATAGCAATTCAATTAAAAATACTACTTCGTATTTACCTAAATAACACTAACCTCAACCACCTGAAATGGACTAAAGTGGCCTTGTTAGTTAGGTAGGTTCCACAAAATACTAATTCAGACCAAATCCAAATCTGCTGGATCATTAACGGTTAAGTCTGCGCCGTCTGCGGTCTAATTCAATTTATTAGCTGGCTTTTGTTCAAAGCTAAATTTGTGACTAATTTATGAGAATAACATAGTTTAGGGCTCATTTATGGTACGGATTAGTTTTCTAGGTCAACTTCATTTCTCTTGTGTCTAGTAAACAAAGCGATTGTCTTTTATTGTTAAGCGTAACTAATTGATAATACTGTAAAAGAAACATAGTAAACATCAACACCTTTTCAACCGAATGGCGGCTTTATCTATAAGGAAAAAAATACTACTTGGCAATGTTGACCGTTTTGTATTTAAAACTATACTACTTTAACAATACAGTCGCTATTCGAGTAAAGTGTCTATTAAACATGGCCCTTCCATTTCGAAGCGTTTGTGGCACGTGGCTATTGTGGCTAAACAATTGGTTTGTTGGACCGATGGGTCTTATAGGGCTCTAGTACACTAGTCTAAAGGGCCCATCCCGCAGCGTGCTATTCTTGTTTCCCAACAGTACAGTTACACTTCTTGTGATTTGAGGTCTTTTTACGAGCTCTTATATGACTTTCACTGTTCGTAGCTAATTTGAAAGATTATTTTACAAGAGTCTAATGCGAAATCTACTTAGGTGCCTTAGGTTTCTGACGTTTCGTTCGACACAGGTTACACGCCGACCGTGGTCTTAGATGACTGACGTCTCCGCAAATTGCCAACGGAGAAATGAGTTAGGTACACTGTAGGTAATGGAAATCTGTAGAACTGGGAACAATAGGGGTGTAGACACTAAATAAAATAATCAATAATGTTGCATTTTCTCAAAAAAGTTTTTTTTAAATGTAGTCAAATGGAGAAAAAACAACTCAAGAAGTTAAATAATCACAAAGTTATAAGTATCCAAAGTTTTAAGAGGGGGTATGTTCTGTCCCTTTTCCGCAAAACGCACCTTCATATGAAACGATTGTCATTTACTATGACGCTAGAGGATCGTGATGTCACGATCCCTTAGCGTTTTCTCTATCTAGCAAGCAACATTAAAACAGTTGGTGCTTCGTAATTTTTTGTGATTTTTGAATGGGATTTTCGTCATCAGGCATAATTTTTTGCCTTCTTTCCTTTGATGTAATAATAAATTTTGAGTCTACACCCCTATTCTAACCCCTTCTAATCTAAAACCACTTTTCTCTCTCATTCTCTTCTAATCCCCAGGAAACGTTTTCAGTTGTGTTTTTTTAATCTCCTACCACTGAGCAAGTTTTAAATATTAAAGAATTTGATTATTACGGCATTTACGTCACATCAGTCACATGATAACTGTTTAGTCTTTATACTAAATCGTAGCTCATTTTTACGGTTAACCGCGTCTTTGAAAAACGCCTGGTAATTGCATTCCCTAGGTACACAACATTTAACCACCCGAAAAAAACCTAGGTATATATAGAAATTCAATAAAAAAAGTCCACTACCTTTTGTAGATATACTTAGTCTAATTGTGATTAGAGGTAGGTGGTTACTTAATTAGTAAAATAGCTATCTGCCATCATACAAAAGGATGTAGGTTCAAATCCAGCTGGGATTGAAACTTTTTTATGTTCGGTCTGTGTTTCAATAGTATCTTAACTTATGTATGTATTTCAATAAATTATACATAGATTAGATTAGATTTATATTATGATAAAAAATTACATTACAAATTTGCTTTCATGTCAAAAAAATAAGATTATTTATCACGATCGTCAAAAACAAAGAAAAAATAAAGATATAATATTAAATTAATACAATGTCAACAAATTTACTCAATAACGAGTAAATATAAAAATAAAACAAAATCAAAAGAACAAATATGTCAACCACTAGGTATCGTCATTCAATTTACAATATAGTGTACAATTTTCATAGACTAACTGTAATAAATAGTTTCTCATGTTACTGTGCTAATAGCCCTTAAAGCTTATGTTGAGTTTTCTCGCAACAATTTTCAAAGATCTCTCAGCTCTGACGTCACAACTCCCAACTTAATGGGTTAACTTTTAATAGAGTTCCCAACTTTAGTGGACTATCGGCCTTGCCTCCAGTATTTATGCATTAAATAGTTTTTAAACCAATATCGAAGTTTGTAGGGAAATGCAGTTTAGAGAAGTTTTAACCAAGTTTTGGTAAAGTCTAACCAGAGTTATGTTGCGATACGGTGTTGTTTATTGTGTTGGCAGCTTTTACAAGGAAAACTGAAAGCTAAGTCGGTATACTTTGGTATTGAGTACTAGGTTTAGCCCGCAACGTGTTTGCGTAGAGCTTGTTAAATATCTCTGTCTTACTTCTCTTAAATTCAAAGAATATCCATACTGTATCTCTGTGTCTCAAATCTCAATCTTTTATTGATTCAGCCGTCATCTCAGATCTTTTACAATGATGTGAAAGTCTTTTGTTTTTTGTCAATTTATTAAACTTCTGCCTTTTAGAACTCCGTCATAAATAGCGTCTTTATACTTCAAAAACGAAAACACCAGTAAAGGCTCAACAAAAGAAGCAAATATTCTTCAAACCCAGAATCGCTTGAACACTAAAACCTGCTTAAATAAAAACTTTACAGCCTACCCAAAGCCTAAGCGCCAAATTATACGAGGCTGCGAAAGCAGATAATACACTAAGCAGCAAATATATCCACTGCCAAAAACTGCAAAACCATTCTAAACCGTAATGAGAGGGCAATAAGGTCGAAACTGAAATGAAACCGGTCGGAGCAGCATATTTGTTGCGGGTTGTATCGACGCTTCTCTCGCGAAGGGATATTTTGGTCTTATCTTTTATTTTAAGACTTGAACACTGTTTGATGTTCTTCGCATTTTATTGAGGAGTATTGTTAAGATGAGTTTTATTACGAAATAATAATTTATCTGTAAGAAATCTGTCGGGATTCTTCGATTGTCATAGTTTAGTATACATCTGTTAGGATATAAAATTATATCACAAACTTCTTGTTAATTCTGATAGAGACCTTGTATCTAATGCAATGGATATTTTTTTGTAATAGTGTAGTGTATTAGTGACATTTAGTTCTGTTAAACGGCAACTTCCAAATAATTGTTGTTGTAAGATTAGATTGTATATACATATTTTTATTGTAAATTATTGATTAACATGTACACCTAAGTGCCCTTGTGGCCTATTTGCAGAATAAATGTATGATTTTGATTTCATCTTATTCTTGTTGTTGCGTATTGGTGAGCTTCCTGCAAAGACGGTGCTTCAAATTCCGATAAGGGCAAATATTTGTGAGATGACCACCATTATTTGTTTCTGCATTGAGTCTTGGTAGTTCAGTCATTATATCCAAAAAACCGACCCTATACCCGTGAATAATTAGTTCTTGAATTTTTTTTTTCGTAGGTCCCTCGTGGGGGTCACTGGGAGTGTTAATTCAAAAAGAAGACTGAATCAGGCTCCTGCGTATATTCAAAAACTTTTTTTTTTTTTTATAACTCGGCCATTTTTTATTTGACAGTGAAACCGTGCGGTCAAAATTGTAGGAAATTTGATTCTCTACAAGTTTGGTCCTCACAATGTTTATTCTAGGATCGATATTTTGGAAATTAAATTAAAAAAAGCGACAAATTCAAAATATTTTCAGCATCTCGTTTATTTTCAACTTTACGGCATAAATGAAGAGCAGTAAACTTGTCAAGTTGAAAATAAAAGAGATGATGAAAATATTTTGAATATGTCGCTTTTTCAAATTTTATTTCCAAAATATCGATCCTAGAAGAAAAATTGTGAGGACCAAACTTGTAGAGAATCAAATCTCCTACAATTTTTGTCCTCACGGTTTTACTGTAAAATCAAAATAGGCCGAGTTATTCAAGAAAAACCGTTTTTCGAATATACGCAGGAGCCTGATTCAGTCTACTTTTTGAATTTACACTCCCAGTGACCGACCTACGAAAAAAAAATCCAAGAACTAATTATTAACGGGTCAAAATCAATAATGACTGAACTATGGATGTTTTCTATGAAGTACATACCTATTTAAGAATGCAACACATGTTAAAAGACTTGCCGAGACATCATTTGTCCGAGCCGGCCCATGAATAAAATAGACCCTTTTCAAACTAGTGGTTCTCGCGAAATTGTCTTTGAAAAATGTACAAAAACTGAATCAACAAAAACAACATAATTATCGAAGTTGCTCACAATATTTCACGAGAACCGGTGGAGGAACGCGACCTGTAGAGAAGAACAGCCGGACATCTGGACATCCGGACGGACAGACATACGAAAGCATTTTTGCTCAAGCCGAAACGGAGAACTAGGTAAATTCGGGTCTCTCGCTCGTTCAAATAAATATATATATGTATTATTCGCAAGTAAGTATTAGGTATACCTATTTATCTACGGTAGCCTAGTGGTTCAGAGCTACGGTAGCCTAGTGGTCAAGCGGCGGTCGTGGGTTCGAATCCCGGCTCGTACCAATGAGTTTTTCGGCACTTATGTACGGAATATTTACCGTTAGATTTTCGGTGAAGGAAAACATCGTGAGGAAACCGGTCTAAATAATCCCAATAAGGTCTAGTTTTCCCTCTGGGTTGGAAGGTCAGATAGCAGTCGCTTTCGTAAAACTAGTGCCTATGCCAAATGTTGGGATTAGGTGTCAAAGCGGACTCCGGGCTCCTTTAGGGTCACAACCGGGAATAACGCTAGGAGGATGATGAAGTATACCTATTCTTTATTACGAAATGCGAACGTTCGTGCATCCCGAAATGAAGTAGTAGGTATAAGAAGTGTAATATTTTCTTACATAAATCAAGATATATGATCATAATTGAGCATATTTGATAAACACACTTAATAACAATAACATATAATATATTACATTTCAAACACATTAATATGACACACCCAAATGTACGATTATTAAACCTAATAAATGACCACACACATGAATCAAAATGCAACTAATCACAAAGTTTACAAGAAAATGGCTACATCTAACGACGTTTCGTAACCGACATATTAATGTGTATATCAAATACCTATTTTATACCTTAATGCGATCATAATAAGGCCTACAAAGTCACTTAAGCATGTCTTCGATGCATTAAATCCATAATTTACGGTGTTAATATCGTCATTCGGTACCTCAATTGAATGTAGAGAGGGGCGTAAGTGCCTCAGATTTGGATGGAACGTAATACTTATTTCGTTGATGACGAGTTTGGCAACTTTGTTTGATGTAAAGCAAGACAGATGGGCCTTTAGTTTAATTCGGTGGTAGCTGTAGATCATGCTAATCGCTCTTGGACGGAAATCCGCTGGATTTCGATTAGTTACGTAATCGAAACCGATGTAAATAGATATAAATGTATATAGTTATAGTTACCTGCTTCGTGATAAACTCACAAACTGTAGCACCGATTTTGAGGCGGTTTTCACTATGTAGCTATATTCTCGTGGATGTTTGTCGTGCATAGGTTTGTTGTACTTTATTATACTACAGCCTTTTCTCAATAATCTTTGACTACAGACAGTAGCAGAAATTGCTTCGCGTAATACTCGAACGAAGAGGTCGAATTGATTTACACACGTCTTTATTTTAAGAGAATAAGAGCTCGCTTATATCATTTTAAGTACCTATATACCTCGCCACGCTTCTTTTGTATGTGATGTACTGTACTAAACTAACTTCAAGTCCACATAGCATACACAAGATAATTACTTATAACAAACTGCACTAGAACGTTATTATTGCGATCACAGATGTAAGTAACACACAGATGTAATATAAGGAGATCGGACATGCCGGCCGATTTGTATAGAGTAAGCCTGTCGCAAGTACCTTAACCCACACAACGCCCAAGTAATTGACAAGACAAAGCACGCACACATCTAAAACACACACTCTTGTATACCTACATGCTTATTTGACAATAAACGCGCATCATATCAGGCATTTTGGGAAAAAACGTAATATTCTCTGCTCGCAGCACGCGTGCACAGTATGGCAGTGTATGCCCATTGAGCATACAGCTGCGACACGGCCGGCGGCGGCTTGTCCTCTCTCTAGTATTCTATGCTCTGAGGTTGCGATATATACATTTACATATTACATATACAGGTTGTTCGGCACATGAACCGTCAAATTTTTTTGGCGAGCTGGTAGGGTTATTCCCTACCTTTCCACCCTTGGACCCTGGGTCCTAAGAGTTACGGTCAAGGAAATACGATTTTTTTATTATTTTTACCTAAATTACCCAAAATCTGACCTTTGAGGCCCCATAACTTTTTTTGGGTATGTTTTACACCTGACCTGACTCTTAATGATGCACAGTTAGGTTTTAGGTCCGGACTCTCCACGGAGACTGCAGTTCTTTGTCTCAAGCACACTGTCCGGTACTACACAGACAGGGAAACACCTGTGTACGCGTGTTTCCTTGATTTGTCGAAAGCCTTCGACTTGGTGCGTTATGATAAACTGTGGCAGAAACTGTAAGAGGATACCAGCTTGCCCAGTGAGTTGACTGAATTGTTCAGGTACTGGTACGGTCACCAGAAAAATGTTGTCAGATGGTCCGACTCGCTTTCTGATTCGTACAGGCTGGAGTGCGGGGTAAGACAGGGGGGTTTGTCATCGCCCAAACTCTTCAGTCTGTATGTGAATCGGTTGATTGATGAGCTCAACAACACTATGACTGGATGCTCAGTGGATGGCACATTTGTGAATAACATTAGTTATGCAGACGACATGGTGTTGTTGGGCCCATCGGTCAATGCCCTTAACAAGCTGCTCAGGGTCTGCGAAGAGTATGCGGTGTCCCATGGGCTCAGGTATAATACTTCCAAGAGTGTGTTGCTGGTATTTAAGGCGGGGTGCAAATGCTATCCACGCGTTCCACCGGCTTATCTATACGGCACACCTCTGCAAATGGTAAAGGAGTTCAAGTACCTGGGTCACTGGGTCACGGAGACCCAGAGTGACAACAAGGACGTGGAGAGGGAGCGTAGGGCACTCTCAGTCAGGAGCAACATGTTGATTCGTAGGTTTGGAAGGTGTACCACCGACGTAAAGATTACCCTTTTTA